>OY992889.1:90740171-90887671 GCA_963921405.1 Cepaea hortensis | reverse complement strand
TGGGAGCACGTGTACGCCTCGGAAGAGCAAATGGATTACCATGGTCTGGCAAGAATGAGGCAGCGAGGTGTGACGAGGGGATCTGGCTGACGCTCGACGCTCAGAGGAAAGGCGAGAAGGACATATAATCAGTCTGCTACTGGTACTATCGGTGTTGGAACTCTTCGCTGGCTGCTGGGGATGGGAACGGGGCGCTTATGGGAATGCCTCGAATACTTTGATGTCGGTTCTTAAATCAATCAATCAATCAAACAACCAACCAATATACTAACTAAACAACCAGTAAAAAAATCGATTTAACAAACAAGTCATCCAAGCAACCAATCAGCTAACTAAACAACCAACCAAGAAACCAACCATTTAACTAAACAACACATCACATAGAAAAAAACAACAACCAACTAACAAACCAATCAACCATCTAAGAAACAGACAACGATTGTTAAGAGATCCCTGTAGTACACCACATATTGTCTAAAGATATTCTGCATGCTGACATGTTTATAGATTATCTTCATATAATATTCATAGTCTTTGTCTGGAACGCCTCATCTCCATTGCTTTAATACACCCTTCTAGTCCAGCAAGTGTTGTCTTTGTGTCTCGCGTAAACAAATGTGCTGAGACAACCGATGTTTGCGGTAATTTGATCGTGCTTTTCATTTTCATGTGGTACCAAATAGAATATATTAACTCCGATGTCAAATCATACGCTGTGCAGATGACACAGAATTGGTGGCGGTAAATGCAAAAGATCTACAACAATTGTTGGACACTGTAGTAACGGAGAGTGCGAAGAACGGACTCTCCTTGAATATAAAGAAAACAGTAACAATGGTGATATCACAGACATATGTGGCACCAAAATGTGAAATGGACATAGAAAGGAAAATTCTTAACCAATTGAATAATTTTAAATACCTAGGTGCATTTATAACATCAGACGAAAGGTGCAAAGCAAAGATTAAAAGCAGATAGGGGCAAGCAAAAGCTGCATTTCAGAACATGAATTGTTTTTTTATGCTATATATCCCTATCACTGAATGTAAGAAAGAGAGTGCTAAAATGCTATATAGAACCTGTTTTGCAGTACGGCAGTGAATCTTGGAATGTAAATGAACAAATTAGGAAAAACTTAGAAGCAACAAAGATGTGTTTCGTAAGACTAATGTTGCGAATTCCTTGGACTGCCAGAGTAACTAACGACAATTGCCTGAAAGAGGCTAATCAAACTAGAACATTATATACAACAATAAGACAGAGACAAACATATTTCTTTGGTCATGTGATAAGAAGAGAGGCATTGGAGAACATCGTGACAATTGGAAAGATCGAGGGGAAGAGAGGCAGAGGCCGACAAAGAGAAATAATGCTCGGTGGATTTAGACAGTGGCAAGGAGGAATATCAGCAGCAGAGTTGATCCAGAACACCAAAGACAGATCTGTGGAGAGTCATGAATGCATAAGCGAGCTGTCATGGCACTTGATGGTGATGATGATGATGATGATGATGATAATGATGATGATGATGATGATGATGTCAAATTAGTATTGTTTGTATGGGTTCTCGCAAGGTGTTACGAAGTTCGTGCACTGTGCAGAGATTCTCCTAGTGTAATTTATGGGAAGAGACTGAAGCACTTTTAGAGATAATATTGGTAGATAATGAAAGCGACCCTTGACAACAACCAATGGAAGCTGCAACACATAGAAAACGACAAAAGAAACAAGTTGCTTGTCCTTTTTTACAAGACGATGCAATCAACCCCAGCACTTATTGGCTGTCTGTGTATTTGCCACTGCTTTCTGCATTACCGACGTTCATATCGTTAGAATCAACACAAACTTATCTGCTCCGAAATCGCCGGCGACATATTTTTAACCCTCGATCCGGTATGTCAAGGAATTGTAAACCTGCGCTCATTAACCCTTACGTCACAATGGCCGACGACAATGAGAGTTGAGTTGAGTTGAGCTAAGAACCGACATCACTGCACTCAGGACATTCCCATACGCGCTCCGTCCCCTCGTTCAACAGCCAGCATAGTGTCATACTACTAATCGTCCCCAGCACTACCTGATTGAAAGTTCTCCTGCTCTTCCTTCTCAGTTTTGAGATTCTTCCAGAACCCCGGCCGATCCCCCGCCATCTCATCCTTTCAACATACGGCTCTCAATCTGTTCCCCTACCTTCTTCACCTGGTCCCTCATGAGCACGACCACCTCTCCCATGTCCATAGGTAAGCTACCACAAGAGGTGCATTCCAAGACAGCCTATCAGCCTGTTCATGAGAATAACTGATACATTACACACATTATGAATTTGATGTGTGCGCACAATATAATTGTTCTTATGGAATGATGGGGTTATGGAGAGGGTGTGGTTGCTCGAGGATTATGAGGTCAAGTACCTTGTTTCGAGATCCGAAGATCATCGGTAGTTTTCTGACTCCGTCGTTCCAATGATACTTTCAGTTATGCTGAATGTATAAGAGCGCTAGTTCTTAAACATCCGGTGTGCTGATACTCTAGTAGCGGGGTCAAACCTGACACCGGTTAGTTGGAGTAAAATGTTGACTTCTCGTTCTTGACTTGGGGACATAAATTACAAGTACCTCTGAAGTCGGAGTGCTTTCACCCGAGGGCGTGGGTTACTGGGGAAAGCTGATCCACATGCGTAGGACTACGCTTGAGTTCAAAGCGAGAGAATGAAAAGACGAAAGAAAGAAGATGCATAGCTCACAGCTAGTTGGTGTATCAACTTTCTGGTACAGAGAAGCAAAGAGACGGAACACGCAAAATGCATATTCATAAAGTATTGGAGACTAGGCGGCTGGCGGAATCACACACGACTAGCAGGATCGTAATGTTACTGGCTGAAGAATTATTACCGAATGTGCATTTCGCGAGGAAATACACTGTCACTTTAGGTATAATACAACAAAGGACATCGAAACCTGTCTGGATTTTTCTGTTATTTCGGAGAAAAGTCTATGGTTTCAGACAGTAATTTATCCAGTTGTTTGTTGTAATGATTTACAAATGATAAAAAAATTGCTGACGCACTAAAGCCAAATGGTAAGCATGCACGGAAATAGAAGAAGAAAAAGTTATTAAAGACAATAGTGAATACCTATTATGCGGTAAAAAATCTTTAGGCAAACAAGTGATATATATGTGTGCAGTCACTTAAATGCACACACATTATAAGATATACTGATGAGTTTCTTTCTTTTTCGAGTTTCTCTCCCAGAAAATGCTATTCCCGAAAGTTATGGCTGTGTCTGATACTCAGGTAGGTGCTGTATGCATACACAAAAATATCTTCCTGACCTAAGATGGAACCTTTGCCAACAGGTCATGTACGCTTTTAAGGATATGAGCCAGCTAATCTGTTGCCCTTAAAGGCAGAAGAACAGTCAACCAACACACAAATGGAAGCGTCGTCCAGTGCATCCCGTGGGAGTTACTGAGGACGGAATCCGAGCAATTATGGAAGAATGGATGGATGTGCACTGAGGATAAGCTGACCACCAGACAACTACCTACTTAACCAGCTAGCTAACTAAAGGCATCACTGGTAGGAGTACTGAGGGTGGATGAAAGATGTATAACAAATGTGAAAGAACCATTATCTCCGTAACACCAAATCAACCTGTATTTATCAATCCCACTGTGAGTGTCAAGCGACTTACACAGGCAGATCGGAAACACAACCAGCAAATCGAGTAGCCGAACATATAGCAGTGTGGGTGAAAATGCCAGGTGATGAGTCTTCATGAATCCACGTACAGTCGAAAAGTCATAAAACGTCGAATTCTTGGGATAAACTCTGCGAAATCGAAAAGTCAGCTAAAACTGACACAGAAGACGAGAGAAACTAAACAGGCAGGCAGGCTTCGTGCAGAGTGGCTCGCTTCGCTTCGGAGGTCACGGGCAGCAAGCATCACCTGGATCTTTTCTCCGGGGCATGCCGGTGTGCTGGGGAATGAACAGGCGGACAGATTGGCTGGCTTGGCAAACTTGGTGGAGTATTGATGCATGACAAGGCAGACGCGGTTGCGGCCTTGTGGAATACATTACATTACCTGGATGGCTTGGCCACATGGCATGGACGAGACAGGAACACTGAGCTGATCCACGACTCTGGTGATCGAGTGAAATGGCGAATCATGACCGCCCACGCTTTCCGGCATGGCACATGATTGATTGATTGATTACATTTTCGACAAAACATCCAAGAATTTTCGTCGCTTTCCATGATTTCAGTTGCCTTTGGACATATTTGTTGTGTGGGAGTAAATATAAGACAGCAGGAAAATATGCATAACGATGCAACTGATACCTTTAAACAAAATCGAACGTGAATGAGGGCAGACATTTATGAACGCATTATAGTAGCAAGCCTGGGGACTTATTAGGTTTATTAGCCAAGATGATAGGGAATTCTGCTGATAATGTCATGACGAGAGTTCGATGTCGGGGGTCGTCACCTGCTAAGTGATGAAAGGATTGGCCACTATTCCTCTGTGCATTCAGGCTTACCGAAAATAAATATCCATAGAAATAAACAACTTCGGGACAATTTTTTCATTCTGTGAACTATGCTCGGGTTCAAAAGGAGCTGTCTGTTAAGAAACAGAACTACCAGACATAACCAAATGGCTATCGACCTACCAGACTATCGACCCGAGACTGACTTTAAAGTACGACTGCAGACTAAATCTAACTTTACGACCCAAACGCACTCTTTCATCACCAATTCCCACTAGACTGGAAGAAATGTTGGACAGACATGACAGGTCCAAATGGCTATTGACCCAGCGACCTTACGACCCATGTCTCACTTCAAAGTGACAAGCACACGGTAGTTTGGGTAAATCTAAATTTACAATCAACACCCGGTCTTGCATCAGCAGATTACACAAACACGGCAAATGAATGCAGATCCAGCATAAGTGGATCACTACTGGACTTTTCCATGATTCAGTTTCGTAACAAACAGTTGCGTCGCAGTCTTCATCTGTATCTATTCCGTCTTGCTCTTTGTCTATGCGGTATTCTTCTTTATCCATGCCGCCCTGAACTTTATCTTTGCCGCCCAGATCTGTATCTATGCCGTCTTGTTCGTTATCCATGCCGTCTTGTTCGTTATCCATGCCGTCTTGTTCGTTATCCATGCCGTGTTGTTCGTTATCCATGCCGTCTTGTTCGTTATCTATGCCGACTTGTTCTTTATCCATGCCGTCTTGTTCGTTATCAATGCCGTCTTGTTCGTTATCAATGCCGTCTTGTTCGTTATCTATGCCGTCTTGTTCGTTATCTATGCCGCCTTGTTCTTTCTCTATGCCGACGTGTTATGTATCTATGCCGACGTGTTATGTATCTATGCCGACGTGTTATGTATCTATGCCGACGTGTTATGTATCTATGCCGCAATTTTCTTTATGTATGCCGCCGTGTTCTTTAAGTATGCAGCCTTGTTCTCTATCCATGTCGCCCTGTTCTTTATCTACACTACCTTGTCCTTTATCTAAGACGTTTTGTTCTTTATCTATGACGTTTTGTTCTGTATCTATGTGTTTTGTTATGTATCTATGTCGTTTTGTCCTTTATCTATGCCGACTTGTTCTTCATCTATGCCGTTTTATTCTTTATATATGCCATTTTTTTCTTAATCTATGCCGGCTTATTATTAATCTATGCGGTTTTATTCTTCATCTATGCCGACTTGTTCTTTATCAATGCCGTTTTATTCTTTATCTATGTCGACTTCTTCTTTATCTATGCCGACTTGTTCGTTATCCATGCTGACTTGTTCTCCAAATATGTCGTTTTATTCTTTATCTATGCCGACTTGTTCTTTATCTATGCCGACTTGTTCTTTATCTATGCCGACTTGATCTTTATCTATGCCGACTTGTTCTTTATCTATGCTGTTTTGTTCTTTATCTATGCCGACTTGTTCTTTATCTCATCATCATCAAGTGCCATGCCGGCTGGCGTAGGCGTTCATGGCTCTCCACAGATCTCGGTCTTTGGTTTTCTGGATCAACTCTGCTGCTGATATTCCTCCATGCCACCGTCTCAATCCATCCAGCATCATTTCTCTTGGTCTGCCTCTGCCTCTCTTCCCCTCGATCTTTCCAGTTGTTACGATGTTCTCCAATGCCTCTCTTCTCATCAAGTGACCGAAGAAAGATGTTTGTCTCTGTCTTATTGTTGTATATAATGTTCTAGATTCATTAGCCTGTTTCAGGCAGTCGTCGTTAGTTACTCTGGCAGTCCAAGGAATTCGCAACATTCGTCTCATGAGCCACATCTCTGTTGCTTCTAATTTCTTCTTAATTTGTTCATTTACATTCCAAGGTTCACTGCCATACAGCAATACTGGTTCTACATAGCATTTCAGCACTCTCTTTCTTACATTCAGTGATAGTGACTTATTGCATAAGATACTCTTCATTTTCTGAAATGTGGCCTTTGCCTGCCCTATTCTGCTCCTAATCTCTGTTGTACATCTTCCATCTGATGTTATAAATGCCCCTAGGTATCTACAATTATCCACTTGGTTAAGGATTTTTCCTTCTATTTCTTTGTCACATTTTGGTGTCACCATTTTCTTTGATATTACCATTGTTACTGTTTTCTTGATATTCAAGGAGAGTCCTTTCCTTGCACTCTCTGCTACTACAACGTCTAATAATTGTTGTAGGTCTGTTGAATTATCCGCCACCAATACTGTGTCATCTGCATAGCGTATATTATTTATAGTATGACCTCCAACTAATCTTCCTGGCATCTCTTTGATCTCTCTCATTATTACTTCGCTATACAGGGAGAAAAGATCTGGTGACAAGACACACCCCTGTCGTATTCCTAGCTTTATCTGTTCGTAACTACCCTCTTTATTTCCTATGTTAATTGCTGATACTTGGTTCCAGTAAACATTCTTTATTATTCTTAAATCTTTTCCATCAATGTTGATATCTTCCAACATTTTAATCAGTTCATCATGTTTTAATTTATCAAATGCCTTAGTATAATCTATGAAGCACAAATATATGTCTCTCTGTTTCTCTATTGACCTTTCTTTTAGTGTCCGTAGTGTATAAATTGCATTGTTAGTGTCCTTTCCTTCCACAAATCCATACTGTTCTTCACTAATTTCCATTTCTATTTTCTTTTTGGTTCTTCTCATTATGATTCTGAGTAGAAGCTTTGTGATATGGTTTATAAGGTTAATTGTACGAAAATCTTCACAATCAATTGCTCCTGGTCTTTTTGGTATAGCTATAAATACAGATTTCAGCATATCACTGGGTAAATATCCACTGCTGTAAATATCATTCAACATTTTGGTTAATATATCTACTCCAAATTCTCCCAATACTTCTAATTCTTCTATTGTGATTTCATCTGGCCCAGCTGTTTTTCCTTTCTTCATACGTTTCATAGCGTCAGCGACTTCTTCTTTTAGAATAGGTGGGCCTTCTAAGTTATTATCTTCTGTTAATTCTTCCCTTTCTCCGTCATATAATTCTCTAATATACTCATTCCACCTCTTCATTATAGCACCTTCCTCTAATAATATCTTTCCTGTTTTTGATTTCAAGCACCCTGTATTTATTCTTATTTTTCTTCCTGTAAGCTCACTGATTTGTCTGTGCATATTTTTGTGTATCTTTATTAGAATTTAATTCAATTTTTTTGCTTTGCTCGTTTAACCAACTTTCTTTAGCCTTCCCACATTTATCTTTTATTTCTTTATTTATCTTAGCGTATTCTTGTTTGTCATTTTTACTTTGTTTTCTTTCGTCCATCGTTCTTTATCTATGCTGTTTTATTATTTATCTATGCCGTTGTGTTCTTCATCTATGCCGTTTTGTTCTTTATCTATGCCAACTTGTTCTTTATCTAAGCCGCCCTGTTCTGTATCCATGCCGCCCTGTTCTTTATCCATGCCGCCCTGTTCTTTATCCATGCTGCCCTGTTCTTTATCCATGCCGCCCTGTTCTTTATCTATGCCGACTTGTGCTTTATCTATGCCGCCCTGTTCTTTATCTATAATGACTTGTTCTTCATCTATGCCGTTTTATTCTTTATCTATGCCGACTTGTTCTTTATCTATGCCGACTTGTTCTTTATCTATGCCGACTTGTTCTTTATCTAAGCCGCCCTGTTCTTTATCTATGTCGCCCTGTTCTTTATCCATGCCACCCTGTTCTTTATCTATGCTGCCCTGTTCTTTATCTATGCAGACTAATTCTTTATCTATGACGTTATGTTCGTTATCTATGCCGTTTTGTTTGTTCTTCATCTATGCTGTCTTGTTCTTCGTCTATGCCGACTTGTTCTTTATCTATGCCGACTTGTTCTTTATCTATGCTGTCTTGTTCTGTTATTCATGCTACAGGTCTTTTGCGTTACATTGTTATCAACCCCAACCCCTGTTAGTCATTCTAGCCAATGTTACGTTGAGTTAGTCATTCTTGCCAATGTTACGTTGAGTTAGTCATTCTTGCCAATGTTACGTTGAGTTAGTCATTCTAGCCAATGGTACGTTGAGTTAGTAATTCTAGCCAATGTTACGTTGAGTTAGTCATTCTAGCCAATGTTACGTTGATTTAGTCATTCTAGCCAATGTTACGTTGAGTTATCCATTCTAGCCAATGTTACGTTGAGTAGTTTGCTTTCTGAACGAGAAGACATCGTTGTAGTCCAGCTAACTAGTGTAGAAAATGACCGCCGCCCACCTCATTAACCCCAAATCCCATTAATAGAGCATCTGAAGTTTAAGCACAAGCCCATTACTCCACATTCGCGGCTTTTTTTTCACATGAAAGCAAAAACGAAAGGATCTCCTCCCCGCCATGACGCGATGTGGGTGTGTGGTGTTGGCCCCAGATTTCTAGTGATTGATCGGAACTCGTTAGAGGATGTGTTAATTACCCTTCTGTTGCTTTTGTTTGCCATAAAAATCGCTAGTCCTCATTTTAAACTGGGTTAACTAGGGAGCCCAGATCAGTTTTAAAAATTCGTGTCCACCCCGATACGGGTTGAACCCATGGCAACAGGGCAGGGGGTGAGCACCCAGCCTCTGGGGCACGGGGGATCCACGATAGCAGGTGCCTGTCCAATATGTACTTGTATCTGCACACATTATTGACTGCAGACAACTAACAGGATCTGCAACATTTAGTAGATGCGGTTATTGCACTCAGTGATCAACTAGGGTGAGAATTACATTGTAAGACGACAGAGATAATGGTAGTCGCTAAGTACAAAGAAATACCAGAGAGTAATATGCGGGTAAATTGGAATATTTTTAAACAAGTGTATCGGTGCAACTATCTCGGAACAGTCATAATGTCTGATGGGAGGTGTATTTAAGAGATTAGAAGAAGAATCGCTAAGGCGAAGGAGGCCGTTGGCAAGATGGGAAAGCATAGTTGCCAATAAACATATGTCAGTTGCAACGGGAAAAAAAAAACAGTGTTGAAAGGCTGTATTGTTTAAAGGAAGTGTAACGTTAACATCTAATGGCAGTGGAAATATGGTTTCTGAGAAAAATATAAACAATACCATGGATGGACAGAAAGACCAAAGAGCAATTCCCACAAGAAGCAAATGAAAACTGTAAACTGATTAGAGAAATTAGACGCAGTCAATTACGATGTTTTAAACATGTTATGAGAGCAAATAAACCAAAGAACTTGGTGGCAGTTGGTAAGATTTAAGGGGAAAAACAAGGGTAAGGCAGAGAAGTAGAATCTAGACGGCTTGGCCACGTGACATGGTCGAGACAAGGAGACAGAGCTGATTCACGTCTATGATAATCGTTTGAGATGGCGAATTATAACCGCCCACGCCTATCGGCATGGCACATGATGATGATGAATGTGTATGCAACTGACGTCGAACTGGACAGTATTGCGTCCATCTCAGGTCAGCGCCAACGCTACAGTCCAGACAATTTAATGCAGGTGACGCCATTGCATACATAAGCAAATTTACACTGACCCACGTGCAACAATTAACCATATTTAGTTTCCCCAAAGATTCTAATGTTATTGTTCCTACAGGGATTGCTCTGTTACTTAAAAGTGGCAGAGGAATGGTCTATTTCTTAAGGCCTTCGCGTGACATCATGCTAGGAGCCATTCTAGAATGTTCTGTTTTGAAGGCTGGGAGTCTAATTTACAGCTTACGGAGAATGAAGCAGGAGAGTGAAGATTGTTGTCTAGACTATCGCTAAAATTGTTGTCTAAATTATTTATGCACAACTGCACATTTGGTAAAAGATAGAAGCTGTGAATAAAGCCATGAATTAGTCATATATCAGTGAGCTACCGTATGACAGAAGACAGTACTACCAGCTTTCTGTTAGCGCCGAATGATGGAGAACGCTCACCAAACTCGACATCCCGTATTGTGCCAAAGGCTTCGGGCGGAAGAGTGCTATTGGGAGCGTTCACGCCTTTTCATAGTGCAGGGAAATGCAACCTAAAGACTCACGGTCATCTCCGGGCAGACAAGGCCCTATGTTTTGATCAGCAATTGGTATAGGACGGCAGCTCCGACAGGCGGACAGTTAGAGTACTGCTTTGTTGATCCGGTAGCCTTTACAGCTTGATTTGTTCCAGCCGTATTGGTGTTACCATTCTTGTGGAGTTAACTAGATAGTTCGATAGAGGGATCATTTTGCGTGGGAAATACAAGGTATCTATACTCATCCTAGGCTTTGTGTTATGAAGATGTATAACTGCATTTTACAAACTGGTGTGGTATGTCAAGACAGCAAGGTGCCAGTCAGTGAGAAACCATGAGGGAGTATGTTGGAAGAGCGGGGGTTACTGTGTGGAGTTCAGGTAGAAAGGACGGGATGTTGGTGGGTCAGTCGGTAGTTATGGTGTTAGGTAGACAGGTTGATAGTGAGGTCGGTAAAATGATTGTCAGTGAGGTACGTAGGATCGTCGTGAGATAGATGAGATTTGTGGCATACTAGAAGGATACTAAGGTAGGTAGGATGGTACATAGATAGGTAGGATTGTACTTAGGTAGAATGGTACTTAGGTAGGTAGGATGGTACTTAGGTAGGTAGGATGGCACTTAGTCGGTAGGTAGGTAGGATGGTACTCAGATAGGTTGGACTCTCTCCTCGTTATAGTAATCTCTATCTCGCCCTCTGTCTGTCTGTCTTTCTGTCTCTGTCTCTGTCTCTCTTTCTCTCTCTCTCTCTCTCTCTCTCTCTATATATATATATATATATATATATATATATATATATATATGTGTGTGTGTGTGTGTGTGTGTGTGTGCGTATGCATGTATGTGTGCGTGTGTGTGCCCGTCCCTAGTTCTGAGTTATAATTCCCGACCGCTTTATACATTTTAGTTTACTGACACTGTTGAAAATAAAACATCCAAACCATTCCGGACACAACAAAGAAATTGTTTGTCGTAAGCCACTGTAACGAATGAAAAAGTAGATATATAGGTTAAAATAAAGTATACAAGCGGACGGCAATAGCAAGTTGCCGAGAGTATTCTTTATTTTGTGAATAGCTGTCTCTGATCGATCTATTCTAGATTTAACGCCCTTAATACATCTTCAAAGATCTGCGAATAATAAAGAACATATACTGGAATCAAACAGTTGCCATAGAAATCAACAACCTAGTAGGAACATTTCAATGTACAAAGAAGGACGTTAGACAAGGTAGTGTAATGTCTCCTGATTTGTTCGCATTGTACTGTGAACATATAACGAGACCTACAGAAAATAGGTCAGGGATACTGGTTGGTGGACATAATATAAATAGCTTATGTGATGCTGATGGAACCGTCTTGATAACAACAAGTCAAAAAGGACTAAAGGAAATGATAGATAAGTTTTATAGAAAGTGAAAACAAAAATGGGCCTTGGTTTGAATAATAGACATACAAAAGTCATGGTGTTATCAAAGAAACCTAAATGTGCAATTACAGTAGATGACGTAAATGGAAGATGCATTACTTAGATAAAGAACAGAATACGACAAACAAACAAACAAACAAAAAACATTTTGTGCAATAAGTCCTTGTCTTTGATCGTTAGAAAAAGAGTTCTTGCATATTACATAGAAACAATTTTAACATACGCGAATTTTGGACAATTAGCCTAATCTCATCTCATCATGTTCCTCTTGTACCTTGCGGTGTCAAGGTGAAGTATAAACAGCGGGAGAGTGCCCGCATATGGGCTTCATGTATCGATATTCCCATGGACTCTGTTGTTTCCTGCGTCCATCGTTTACGTGGTTGGCCTCTTCCTCTGTTTCCCTCTGGTCTGTACATCGTTGCTTGTTATGGTATACAGTTAGTTGGTAACCTACTTGCATGGCCAAACCATTTGAATTGCTGCTTTCTAATAAAATCTACTGCAGCTGTAATCCCCACTTTAGTACTGATTTCTTCATTTCTGATCTTATCTCTTCTTGATACATTGAGTATTCTTGTCAGGAATCTCATTTTTGTTCTTGCGATTTTTCTTTTCTCTTTTTCTGTCATTATCCAGGTTTGGCATTGGTAACATAGAGTTGGTTGAAGATTGTATTGTAAAGTGCTTTCTTAGAAGTTATTGATACATGTTTGTTCCTTAGTATTGGTGCCATTTGTCCGATGAGTTGGTTTGCCTTATTGCATCTATTTTCGATCTCGTCTTCTGATTTGCCATTTGATGATATTATACTTCCTAGGTACTTGAAACTCTTTACTTGTTTCAAGGGATGTTCGTTTAGGTAAATCGTTGTTGCTTTTTCTTCTTTAGTTATAGTCAGTACCTCTGTTTTACTTGTACTAATTTCCATGTTATGTTCCCTACACATTTAGTTTAGACTATTCACGTGGTCTTGTAATTCAGCATCTGATTTTGCTATTAGTGCTTGGTTGTCCGCAAACAGGAGTTCTCTAATGGTTAAATTTGCAGATGGTTCTTCTTCCGTGTTCTCGTCATGCGGTGTTCTTGCGGTCTCTGTTTGGCTGGTTTCTTTACATATGTTGTCTATATATGTTATGAACAAGAGAGGGGACAGGACACAACCTTGTCGTACTCCGGATATTATGATGGACAATTAGTAAACAGGCGAAAAAATCCCTGGAAGCCTTAGAGATGTGATTTTATAGAATATTGCTGAAAATTAATGGGACAGCCAAAATGATCAATCTGGACATTTTGAGGAAAGCTAAGTCACATGGACAACTTATTACAAACATCAGAAAGAAACAATCAGCTTTTTAGCCACATTATGAGAAAAAACTGAATTATGTTGTGACAACCGGAAAGATTTGTGGAAAGAGAGATATAGGAAGACAGCGTGAAAAAATTCTTGACAGTCTTGTGTCATGGCACGGAAGGGAATCAACACACGAATTGATCCATGCCGTCGGAGGTCGCAGTTTGTGGAGGGGCAATATTGCCCACCCCAGCCGGTAATGCGCTCGATGATTATGATCTTCCAACTGCTGTTACTAAAGCACCCGAATTCTCAAGATCATTGACGCATTTCAGAATGGTTCCATTCACTTTAATATTGCCTTTAAGTATACTGTCAAATTAAAACTCATCTACTGTCTATAGCAGAGGTTCCCAAACCACGGCCCGCGGGCCACTTGTGGCCCGCCAGCTGTCAGAAAGTGGCACGCGAGGTAAGGCGCTGAACAGTTTCTATCAGACCTGTACGAGAAATACTGTGAGCTACTGTTACACTGTGATGTCAGATGGCTATTTAAAAGGAAATTCCTGTCACGTTTCTGGGCACTGAAAAATAGGTCTATATGTTTCTGTCTGAAATAAATGAATTGCCTACAGAACGGGAATGACTGCTGAACGATGATTGGCTTATTGACCTGGCATTTTCGGTGGACATCACGTCTCATTTAAACTCTTTAAATGCGAGGATCCAGTAAAAAAAAAAAAAAAAGAAAACTATTCACAAATTTGTGCTATGGCATTTCTTCATTTTTTATGAGACTACGACTGTTTATCGGACACCTGACTGAAGGTACTTTAAAGGCGTTTACAACTCTGAAGACTTTTGTGTTGGAAAAGATATGTGACTAGTTACAGTGCAAAGTAACAGTTGAAAGTCTTCTGGATATCTTTCAGTCGAGATTTGAAGAGGTCACAATATAGGAGGATAATGTTGCCCTCTTCATAAATGTGTTCGTATTTCCTGATGCCAAGCTCTGTCAATTACAGCAAAACCTTCAGTACGAAGTAATTGATTTGAAATGCAACGCTGAACTGAGATGTGAATTTCTGGAGCTGCCTGCTTCACCTTCAGCTGATCATATGATTTCATTCTGGCGACTATTGCCTGTCGAACAATTTGAACACTTGCGTTCACTCGACCAGAGATACATTTGTCATTTTGGTTCGACATGCAGATGCGAGCAGTAATTTTCCGCAATGATCGTTATAAAAAACAAGCAACGTTCCAGACTCACCGACAGTAACTTAGCTGCGCTTATGACTTTGGGCACGACAGATTTGTGCCCAGACATTGATAAACTGGCGTCTGAACTTAAGTAACTGGTTATGAAGAAATGTTACAATTGTAAATTAATTATATTAATAGCGATTTTGCAACTGATGTAAAATGTATTGTTAAATGAACTTTTGATTTTAAACCAAAAAATGACCGCATAGTAGTACTGACACTGACTGTCTGTAAAGTTTTAGAACTTTGTTGACGAAAGTTAAGAAAGGTAAGAATGATATTGCACGACTTGATGTGGCCCGCTTAACTACCGAAAATAGTAGAAATGGCCCTCTGCTTGAAAAGCTTGGGAACCACTGGTCTATAGTACCTTGGGGTGTACGGCGGAGTGGGAAGGGGGGGGGGGGAATGTGCTGATTGATCCTGAAGAATTAAGGTCGCCTGGCTAGCGCAGTCGCCTCGTACTGTGCAGGTTAGGGCTTTCTTTTTTTTCCCCGACAGAAAGAAAAAATCCACACCTTACCGTGGATTCAACCCCGGGTCTCCCAAATGAGAACCCGGTATTCTTAGTTACTCGGCCTTATTTAGGCATGCACTTGGATTTATTGACTAGAAGTTTATGTCTGAAAAAATAACTTTAGATTTTATTTTAGATTTTTGAGTTTTTCACACCACCGTTTGTAGTACACAGTTCCTTTTTTCTTCTTTTGTCATTCACGAGAACCGGGAAACATCATTTTATGAATTTATTCGGTTTTATTCAAGTAAATGTTTATGCCACTGTTACATTTTAAATATTGTTTGAGAAAAAAATTAAACTAGAAAATCTAGTAACAACTGGCAACATGTATGGGATAAGATGTGGATGGGGGAAGACAGAGCGATGAATGCCTGGATGACTTGGTCGAATGGTTGTTTGATTCTCTGTTCCTGTTTTTTTTTTTTTTTGCAGCGTTTCTAACTACCCTCTTCCTTCTTGAATATTCTTCAGAGCTGCGCATGAAAACACTCTTCAGTACTTTTTCCTATCATTTCGAAAATAGGGGGTTGCCTTCTGGCGAGTAGTTACTGTGGTAAACACAAAAGAAAAAAAAAACATACAAAATGTGTCTAAGAAGCTCGATGAATTGAAAAATCACACACAGATGCGGGAGAACGTTTAGACATTAGTCCTTTTCAACGGAACAAGAAAACAAAACCATAGAATAACAACAACATAAAGAAAACGGCGTTTGTGGCTTAGGGGATAATTAAACAGTGTTTCGCAATTTCCTGACACACCGAAACTTAATTCGAAATTAGCTGCGGACAATTTCCTGACACACTTAGTCCGGATTAGAAATTAGCTGCAGAAAATTTAGAAGAAGACCGCACAGCATTGATTTCGAAGGTAGGAGACTTCAGTCGAAATTAATGGCAAACTACTGAACTAAGGTCGCCTAGAAAATCACAAAGAGCCAAGAAATGCTGCGGTTTATTACAACGTCCTGTAAAGAATATATATATATATATATATATATATAGCAATAGACGCTAATATGTATATGATACATAATCCCAATCCTCATAAGTTATAGTGTCCATATTTGAACATCATTTCTCGAGGAATGATTGTTGTCCGGTATGTCTGTATTTCTACGTACATTTCTTTCATTATTAACCTTCTCTTCGGCTTGTCCATACTTGTAACAGTTTAGACATTTATTCTTCCTTTCTTGTCGTCTGGCTATCCCCTCCCTAGTTGACTTCACTAATGATCTAGACATGGGCTCGTATTCTAACCACCGATTCCCGCAGACAAATTTGTCAATGTCTGATGTAGCGAATATAATCGATCCCTTCATCGACTAAATTAACAGTCCCTACAAATTTACTGTTAATAATTTAACATAGTCTTTAAAAATAAATAACTATTACTGAACAGTGTTTTAAAGGCGGTGGTGAGAAATAATTCTTAAAGTGGAAACTTCTTTGCCGGGAGTCATGTCTGAGACAGACGTTGGTGACGGCGACTTTTCTAGTCTTTCTTTCTCTTTTATGGTTTGGTTCTCGTGCTACATGTCTCAAAGAAAGATAAGAGTTAAATTTACTTGTTTGTAGATCTTAATGTAGCTTCAACAATGTAAATCAGAGGTTCCCAAACCACGACCCGCGGGCCACTTGTGGCCCGCCAGCTGTAAGAAAGTGGCACGCGAGGCCTCGTTGTTTAATATAATCAATCAATCAATCATGTGCCATACCGGAAAGCGTGGGCGGTCATGACTCGCCATTTCACTCGATCACCAGTGTCGTGGATCAGCTCAGTGTTCCTGTCTCGTCCATGCCATGTGGCCAAGCCATCCAGGTATTTTCCTCTCGGTCTTCCTCTTGGTCTGTTCCCCTCTATCTTGCCAGTTGTCACTAAGTTCTCCAATCCATTTCTTCTCATAACATGCCCAAAACATTTTGACTGTCTACGTCTAATTTCTCTAATCAGTCTACGATGTTAATTTGTCTCCTGTAGTACTTGGTCATTGGTTTTTCTGTCTGTCCATGGTATTCTTTGCATTTTCCTCAGAAACCACATTTCTGCAGCCATCAGATGCTTTTCAGCTTGACTGCTCATTGTCCAAGTTTCACATCCATACAAAAGAACAGGCTCTATGTATCCCCTCAACACTCTTTTTCTCGTTTCAATTGACATCTTTTTATTGGTCAGAATGTTTTTCATCTTGCTAAAGGCTACCTTCGCCATGGCGATTCTTGTTCTAATCTCTTCAAGGCATCTCCCATCAGATGTTATAATTGTTCCAAGATAATTGTACCGATTCACTTGTTGGAGAATATTTCCATTTACTTGTATATTACATTGTGGCACTTCTTCCTTCCTACTGACGACCATAACCTGAGTCTTTTTACAATTTAATTCTAACCCCAGTTGCTCACTGTGTACAACAACCGCATCTACTAATTATTGCAGGTCCTGCGCATTGTCTGCAATTAATACTGTATCATCTGCATATCTAATGTTATTGATGTTTCGTCCTCCAATGCTGATTCCATTTATATCCTCTACATTTCTGAAAATATTTTCACTGTACAGGAAAAAAAGATCTGGAGACATCACACATCCCTGCCTAACACCTCTCTTAATTGGCTGATACTGTCCCACTTCATTATCAATCCTTATTGCAGCTTGTTGTTTCCAATATATGTTTTTTATAAGTCTAATGTCTTTCCCATCAATTTGTAGATCTGCAAGCATATCCACCATGCTGACATGTCTAATGCTATCAAAAGCCTTTGTATAGTCAATAAAGCAAAGATGTATATCCTTGTTTACTTCTATAGCACGTTCAATAACTGTTCGCAGCATATACACAGCATTTACTGTACCCTTTCCTTCTACAAACCCGCATTGTTCTTCCCCTATTTCAGGTTGTATCTTCTTCCTCATTCTTTGCATGATAATTCTTAGCAAAATCTTTGTGATGTGACTCATTATACTAATTTTTCTATGTTGATCACATTCCAAGGTTCCTGATTTCTTTGGGATTGCAATAAATATAGAGTTACATAATTCAGGAGGTATATCTCCAGTATCATATAATGTGTCCATAAACGGTCCTTCATTATTAAATCTAATATCATACTGTTCGTCTCTGTTATCATCATAAAGGTGTTTCACATAATCTGTCCATACCTGTAGAATCTGGTCTTTTTCTTTTATGATTTTGCCATCTTCAGTTTTTAGACACCCTGTTGATGTACTTGTTCTTTTATTAGTAAGTTCCTGAATTCTTTTGTGCACTAATTTGGTATTTTGACTGTTGTGTTGGCTTTCAATTTCTAAGCACTTTTCCTCAAGCCATGCTTCTTTTGCCTCCTTACATAATGTTCTGACTTGTCTGTGAATTTCTTCATATTTGACAGAATTATTTTTGTTGAGTCTTCTTGTTTCCATGAGGTGTAAAATTTCTTCAGTCATCCATTTCTTACGACCCACCTTCTTTAATTGTGGAATAGTTGTTTCTGCAGCCACATTGATTGAATTCTTCAACGTTTCCCATTGATCATCCACATCCTGGAATAGGATCTCTAGATCAGACAAAATTTCAAATCTGTTCTGTACTTCTATGTTGAATTTGTTTTGTATTTCCTTGTCATTACTCAATGTACACAAATCATATTTAGTGTTTCCTGTTATATACTTGACTTTCTTCAACTTTATTCTCAATGTTCCTGTGAGTAATCTGTGGTCACTATAACAATCAGCACTGGGGACTGTTTTTGCTATTGTTAATGCGTTTCTAAATCTTCTGCTAATCAGAATGTAGTCAATCTGGTTTCTAATCCTGCTATCAGGACTCCTCCATGTCCATAATCTTCTAGGGTGTTGTTTGAACCAGGTGTTTCCTACAATCATTTCCTGTTCTTTTGCCCACTCTACGAGTCTGTATCCTCTTAATATAATATGTTTTACTAATTTTTTTGTTGTTTAATGTAGTCGGATCGCCCCGCCAGCGTGCGATAATTGTCTCTGCTCATGGTTGTTATGTTTATATATTATCGAATGCGCCTGTTCAGTTCACAACGAAACGTTATGAAGTTCTTATATCCTAGCCTTGTCTACCAATAAGAGTGCGCAAGGCGCCATATTGTCGTCTGTTACAACTGTTTACAGGGTCGGTAGTATTGTGTTGAAATTATATTTTTTTCAAATAAAAATTTACCGTTAAAGCATATAAATATGAGTGTGGAAAATTTTAAATCAAACAATGGTAAAAAGCGAAAATGTCAAGATGTTCTTTGTCATGAATTCAATGAAGAGTGGACAGAGAAATTTATGTTTATGCCTAGCCGTAGTGGTAAACCAGCTTGCTTAATCTGCGGATTTTGTGTTTCTGTTATTTAAAAAAAATTAATCTGGAAATACACTTCACAACCACACATTCAGACATAAATGCTCAATATCCGATCAATTCGGAGTTAAGAAACGATTTCATAGAGCACGTTCTCTGACCAGGCAGCAGTCATTTTTCACCAAGGCTAACGAACAGACCAAGAGTGATGTTGTTGCGTAACACGACGTCCCTCTTCTGTTGGCTCGCAAAAAGAAGCCGCTCATCGATGCAGAAGAAATAATCAAGCTTTCCCTTAAAATTGCTGCTAGAATGCTTGGCTATAAAAAGTGTGAAACTAAATTTGATCAGATTCCTTTGTCTACTAATACAATGGCCAGGCGAGTTGGAGAATTGGCCAACGATGTTCATCTTCAAGGAGCACACATATGAAAAATTGTAAATTTTTCTTTCATTGGCAGTGGATGAATCCACTGACATTTCTGACACAGCTCAAGTCACAGTGTTTGTTCGAGCAAAAAACGATAATTTTGAAGTCATTAAAGAACTTCTAGGATTTGAATCAATGCATGCAAATACCAAAGAGACTGATCTGTTTGAAACTCTGAAGTTGTGTGTAAAGAAAAACAACATAGAATAGACCAAATTGGACAATGTATGCACCGACGGTGCTCCGGCTTTGACGGGTAAAAAGTCTGGATGTCTAGCATTATTGGAACAGTTTCTTGGCAGCACTATGTTGTTGTTGTTTGTCCATCAAGAATGAATGATGATGACCATTAATTTCATCCAGTGGGGTTGAAAGTATGGAGCCGTGGGTTCTAAGATGGCTGATAAGGCCTATTTTGGCTCGAAACGTTCTTTGACAATGTGGGCAAGGAATGCTTGACGTTTCTGGAGGAGGATTTCCTGCAGTGGTTTTTCTGTCCTGCCTTTTCTTCACAGCTCTTGCAGTCCTGGTTGCCTCACATATGACTGCACCCTTGCGTAATGATGCACGCCACGAATTTCGGTCTCTGGCTGCAGCCTCCCAGGTGTCATGATGAATTCCAAAAGCCTTCAGTGAAATTTTCAGTGTCTTTAAAGCGTTTCCTCTGGCCACCTTGGGAGCGTTTACCACAACGCAGTTCGCTGTAAAATAATTCGTTTAGGGAGCCTGTGATCTGGCATGCGAGTCAAGTGACCAGCCCAGCGAATCTGATTCTTCATCAGTAAAGTGTGGATACTGGGCATGGATGCTCTTTCTAGGACTTCAGTGTCTGGAATCTTGTCTTGCCATTTAATCTTCAGTAGCTTCCTTAAGCAGACTGTGTGGAAGTGGTTTAATTTCCTAGCGTGTCGCTGATAAACAGTCCAGGTTTCACAAGCATATAGCAGTGTGGATAATACAACTGCTTTGTAGACTTTTAGCTTTGTTTGCAGGCTTATTCCAGTTCTGTCCCATACATTCTTGTACAGTCTGCCAAAGGCCGCACTGGCCTTGGAGATTCTTGCATTCACTTCGCCATCAATTGTGGCAGCTTGTGACACAGTGCCGCAAAGATATATGAATTTGTCAACAACACTTAGTCTATGATCATTCACTTTGATATTCGGCACAGTGTGATTATTCCCTGGAGCTGGCTGGTACATAACTACAGTCTTCTCCAAGTTGATATTGAGCCCAAAGTTGGCACAGTCATGTGAGAAAGCTGAAACATTATGTTGCATGTCCGCCTCTGAGTTGGCGTACAGAGCGCAATCATCAGCAAACAGGAGCTCTCTGACGGTGTCGCTGTTAATTTTGGTTTTAGCTTTCAGCCTTCTGAGATTGAATAACTTTCCATCCATACGGTAGTTGATGTCTATTCCAATGTCGTCGTTCTCTAAGGCATTCATCAGCATGGCTGAAAACATGACGCTGAACAGTGTTGATGCCAGGACACATCCTTGCTTCACTCCATTGGTGACAGGAAAGGGTTCAGACAGTTCGCCATTTTCCTGTACTCTTGCCTGCATGCCATCATGAAATAGCCGCACTATTTGGACAAACTTTCGTGGACAGCCATATTTTGCCATATTCTTCCACAGTCCTTCTCTGCTGACTGTATCAAAAGCCTTGGTATGGTCAATGAAAGTGAAGAACATTTCGCAGTTCTGTTCCTGACATTTCTCTTGCAGCTGCCTTGCAGCGAAAATCATGTCAACAGTTCCACGTTCTTTTCTGAAGCCACACTGACTCTCAGGAAGAAGACCTTGATCGAGGTGGGCTGTGAGGCGATTGAGAAGAATTCTGGCGAGTATCTTCCCTGCAATTGAAAGCAAGGAGATGCCTCGGTGGTTGTCACAGAATTGTCGGTTTCCTTTACGTTTGTAAAGGTGGACTACTGACGCGTCCTTGAAATCTTGTGGCATGTTCTCGTTCACCCATATGTTTGTAAAGACTTGGTGAAGCTGCTCTGTTAGGACCGGCCCACCTGCCTTGTATATCTCTGCTGGGGTGGAGTCAGGACCAGGTGCCTTGCCGCTGGAGAGTTGCTGGATGGCTTTGTTTACTTCCACTATGGTTGGCAGGTTATCAAGTGTCTCATTGGTAGGAACTTGAGGAAGGCAGTCGATGGTTTCATCATCGAAGAAGGAAGTTGCATTTAAGATGTTGCTGAAATGCTCTGCCCAGCGTTGAAGGATTTCTTTCTTATCGGTGATCAATGTTCGCCCATCTGCACCGAGGAGGGGAACTATGCCTAGTGATGTAGGACCATAGACCGCTTTCAGTGAGTCGTAGAAGTTTTTCATATCATGTCTGTCAGCAAAGCCCTGAATTTCATCAGCTTTGCTGCTCAGCCAGGAGTCCCGCATGTGCCGAAGTTTCTGCTGCACTACTCTCTGAATGTTCTTGAAGGCATCTTTTTTTTTATGTTGACTTTGGGTCATTCAAATGTGCCTTGAGGAGAAGATGTTTCTCGGCCAGCAATTGGTTGATGTCTTCGGAATTTTCATCAAACCAATCTTTATGCTTTCGGGGGGCTGAACCCAGGATTTCCATAGCAGTGTTGTAAATTATGTCCTTTAGGGCTCTCCATTCTGTTTCTGTATCCTGTTTAGCTGCAGCATTTGGCTTGAGGTGGTCTTCCAGCATATTTTCAAACGACTGCTGCATTTTCTTGCTGTTTAGGCGGGTGACATTTAGCTTTTTTTGCATTTTCACCCCTTGAGGACGCCGTGGTGGCCTGATGTGAATGTTTATTTTCGAGACAATGAGACGATGGTCTGTCCAACATTCGGCACCACACATGGATTTTGTCACTCGGACGTCTTGTCTGTCACTCCTCCTGACAATGACATAGTCAATGAGGTGCCAGTGTTTTGAGCGAGGGTGCATCCACGATGTCCTATTTCTCACTGGGAGACGGAAAATTGTGTTCGTAATCAGGAGATCATGTTCGGCACATGTCTTAACGAGGCGGAGTCCATTGCTGTTACAATTTCCGACTCCATGCTTTCCAATAATGCCACTCCAAGAGGTGGTGTCCGTGCCTACTCTGGCATTGAAATCCCCAAGGAGTATAAGTTTGTCTCCTTTGGGAACAGATGTTAATACATTGTGCAGGTCCTCATAGAACTTGTTCTTGACATCATCTTCGTTGGTCATAGTTGGTGCGTAGACGCTCACAATGGTTGCATGCTTCCTTCCATTCAGCAGGGGCAACTTCATGGTCATGAGCCTGTCGTTTATAGCCTTTGGAAATCCAGCTAATTTGCCGACCAGGGCCGACTTAATGGCAAATCCCACACCGTATTGGCGTCTTTCCTCGCTTTTCCTTCCACTCCAGAAAATGTGTAGCCGGCACCTATTTCACAGATTTGGCCTTCTTCTGCAAGTCGTGTCTCGCTCAAGGCTGCAATGTCGATGTTGTACCTGCCCAGCTCTCTCCCAATCAGTGCTGTTCGTCTCTCTGGACCCGACGCGCCGTCTCTGTCAAGTAGGGTGCGTACATTCCAAGGTCCTATTGTTAAGGGAATATGGTTTACTCTTTTAGCTTTGCTTGTTTTATCTTTGTTTGTATGTCGACCGCAGTTAGGGCACCCACCAACCGCGGCTAGCTGGTTAGGTGGTGATGGAGCAGACAATGTTTAGGGCACCTTTTCTAGCCCCTTCCTCATGCTATGGAGGTGAGCAGTGTGTTCCTATAGAGGGCTGCTCAGTCGCTCAGGGGGCTGCCGAATCCCACTGCTGCTCCGGTCAGTAGAAGACGACCATATGGCCTGAGCCGCCTGTGTGCAGGTCTGCGACTACGGCTGCCAGCGTACCCACGCCTGCTGCTTTGCCGCTCGCCCATCGCCACAGGGCTTGAAGGTGATATATGACGTTGGATGAAGAATGACTTGCGCGATGACTTGGATTAAAATGAGGAAGAGTTGCGCAATTCGTCGACCTCACTCTTTCGCCTGAGTCCATCTGAGTCCAGTGGCAAGACAAGTCGAGACGACTGGAGACGAATACAGGTGCAGTGGATGACCAGGGCGCTCTACGTGCCTTGCCGTGCTCATTACGTTCCATAACGCTTTGCAGGTAAACGCCGTCTTGCCCGTTGAATCAGGAATGATTTAATCCGCGCAGTCTGCCGAATCCTGTCTTCACATGCTGGGTAGGCATACCCTAGTTTACCTCTTGGTTTGACACCAAATCGGATACCCATGCCTGGTTTAGCCAGCCTCTCACAGCTGTTGCCCGGGGGGTGGCCGCTGTCGCATGCTGACAGCTACTAGGAGCCACAGGCACGAGCTGGGTGTCAGGCTTGGACCAGTGGGGGATGGGTCCTGAAAAGGACATGAGAGTCATCCTTACCAAAGGTGCTACCAATGCCTGACACCCCGTACCCCCCTGGCAGCACTATATTAAAATATCATTGTATCATTTACAAGAAGCTCTGTGTGGAACGACTTTCAATCTGAAACATGCCATGGATGTTGTTCTGAGATGTGTGAACAAAATTCGAAGTAAGGCACTGAACAGGCGTTAGTCACAAATTTGTGCGATGACATTTCTTCATTTAAAATGAGACTACGACTGTTTATCGGACAGCTGACTGAAGGGACTTTAGAGGTGTTTCCAACTTGTGGTGTAAAGGAAATATGACTTGTTACAGTACAAGGTAAACGTTTAAAGTCTTCTGGATATCTTTCAGTCGAGATTTCAAGAGTTCACAATAGAGGCGGATAATGTTGCCCTCTTCATAAATCCGTTCATATTTCCTATTGCCAAGCTCTGTCAATTACAGCAAAACCTTCAGCACGAAGTAATTGATTTGAAATGCAATTCTGCACTGATATGTAAATTTATGGAGCTGCCTTCTTTGCCTACAGCTGATCATATGATTTGATTCTGGCGACTATTGCCTGTCGAAAAATTTGAACACTTGCCTTCATTCGCCCAGAGATACATTTGTCATTTTTTTTCGACTTACAGATGTGAGCAGTCATTTTCCCCAGTGACCTTATAAAAAAAAAAGCAAGCAACGTTCCAGACTCACCGACAGTAACCTAGCTGCGCTTATGAATTTGGGCACGACAGATTTGACAAACTGGCATCTGAACTTAAGTAACTGGCTATGAAGAACAGTTACAATTGTAAATTAATAACATTAATAGCGATTTTCGAAACTGATTAAAAATTTATTGTTAAATGAAATTTTGATTGTAAACCAAAAAATGACCGCATTGTAGTACTGACACTGACTGCCTTTAAAGTTTTAAAATTTTGTTGACTAAAGAGAAAGGTAAGAATAATATTGCACGACTTTTATAATTTTATAACGTTGTCGCCCGCTTAACTACCGAAAATAGTAGATATGGCCCTCTGCTTGAAAAGCTTGGGAACCATTGATGTAAATGTTCCGAATGGATTATAAATGTGTGGGTTTTGCACATATTCTTAACGCGCATATTACGTATAAAAGGGGTCATTACTTTAGTTACTATGACTTGTTCATTTGGTTAATGTTTACAGCATTCATTTTAGAATATTTATTTATTTCTTACCCCCACCCCCACCCCATATAAATATAAAATTCATAACAGATTATTGGTTTACGAAAGACAAGTGATTGGACGGGCTACAATATAAAACCGGCCTGTGTACCCAATTTGTGCGACTTTGAAAATAAAATTAATTCGTTTATTTGTTACTTCAAAAATAAAGTTGGTTCGTTCGTCACTACACTCCTTGTGGCCAATGTCGACCTTTATTGATCTATTGAAGATCGACTTTATGTCACCGAGATTTATCCCATATGACTAGGTCTCTTTCCACAGGGTGGCCTGTCGAAATCGACGCACAAAACATGAACATCGTAACTCCAGCGACGAACCCCAAGAGTCTCTGAGAAAATTTAACTCGTGAACCAAATGATGTAACCGGATATGGAACCCACAACCTTCGAAGCACTAGACGAGCATATGATCATGTGATGAGTGTAGTAGACTGCTGTGTGGCTTTGATCATGTGTTGAGTGCAGGAGACTGGTGTGTACCTTTGATCATGTGATGAATGTAGGAGACTGGTGTGCACCTTTGATCATGTGATGAGTGTAGGAGACTGATGTGTACCTTTGATCATGTGATGAGTGTAGGAGACTAGTGTGTACCTTTGATCATGTAATGAGTGTAGGAGACTGGTGTGTACCTTTGATCATGTGATGAGTGTAGTAGACCGGTATGTACCTTGATTATGTGTTGAGTGTAGTAGACTGATGTGTACCTTTGATCATGTGATGAGTGTAGGAGACTGGTGTGTACCTTTGATCATGTGGTGAGTGTAGGAGACTGGTGTGTACCTTTGATCATTTGATGGGTGTAGTAGACTGGTGTGTACCTTTGATCATGTAATGAGTGTAGTAGACTAGTCTGTACCTTTGATCATGTGATGGGTGTAGTAGACTGATGTGTACTTTTGATCATGTGATAAGTGTAGGAGACTGGTGTGTACCTTTGATCATGTGATGAGTGTAGTAGACCGGTATGTACCTTGATCATGTGTTGCGTGTAGTAGACTGATGTGTACTTTTGATCATGTGATGAGTGTAGGAGACTGCTGTGTGGCTTTGATCATGTGTTGAGTATAGGAGATTGGTGTGTACCTTTGATCATGTGATGAGTGTAGAAGACTGGTGTGCACCTTTTATCATGTGATGAGTGTAGGAGACTGATGTGTACCTTTGATCATGTGATGAGTGTAGTAGACTAGTGTGTACCTTTGATCATGTGATGAGTGTAGTAGACTGATGAGTACTTTTGATCATGTGATGAGTGTAGTAGACGTGTGTGGATTTCATCATGTGATGAGTGTAGTAAACTGGTGTGTACATTTGATCATGTGATGTGTCTAGTAGACTGATGTTTACCTTAGATCAAGCAATGAGAATAGTAGACTGGTGTGAACCTTTGATCATGTGATGAGTGCAGTAGACGTGTGTGGATTTTATCATGTGATGAGTGTAGTAGACTGGTGTGTACCTTTGATCAAACGATGAGAATAGTAGACTGATGTGAACCTTTGATCATGCGATGAGTGTAGAAGACTGGTGTGTACCTTTGATCATGTGATGAATGTAGTAGACTGGTGTGTACCTTTGATCATGTGATGAGTGTAGTAGACTGGTGTGTACCTTTGATCACGTGATGAGTGTAGTTGACTGATGTGTACCTTTGATCATACGATGAGAATAGTAGACTGATGTGAAACTTTGATCATGTGATGAGTGTAGGAGCCTGATGTGTACCTTTGATCATGTGATGAGTGTTGTAGACGTGTGTGGATTTCATCATGTGATGAGTGTAGGAGACTGGTGTGTACCTTTGATAATGTGATGAGTGTAGTAGACGTGTATGGATTTCATCATGTGATGAGTGTAGGAGACTGGTGTGTACCTTTGATCATGTGATGAGTGTAGTAGACCGGTATGTACCTTGATCATGTGTTGCGTGTAGTAGACTGATGTGTACTTTTGATCATGTGATGAGTGTAGGAGACTGCTGTGTGGCTTTGATCATGTGTTGAGTATAGGAGATTGGTGTGTACCTTTGATCATGTGATGAGTGTAGAAGACTGGTGTGCACCTTTTATCATGTGATGAGTGTAGGAGACTGATGTGTACCTTTGATCATGTGATGAGTGTAGTAGACTAGTGTGTACCTTTGATCATGTGATGAGTGTAGTAGACTGATGAGTACTTTTGATCATGTGATGAGTGTAGTAGACTGGTATGTACCTTTGATCATGTGATGAGTGTAGTAGACTGGTATGTACCTTTGATCATGTGATGAGTGTAGTAGACTCATGTGTACCTTTGATCATATGATGAGTGTAGTAGACGTGTGTGGATTTCATCATGTGATGAGTGTAGTAAACTGGTGTGTACATTTGATCATGTGATGTGTCTAGTAGACTGATGTTTACCTTAGATCAAGCAATGAGAATAGTAGACTGGTGTGAACCTTTGATCATGTGATGAGTGCAGTAGACGTGTGTGGATTTTATCATGTGATGAGTGTAGTAGACTGGTGTGTACCTTTGATCATGTGATGAGAATAGTAGACTGATGTGAACCTTTGATCATGTGATGAATGTAGTAGACTGGTGTACATTTGATCATGTGATGAGTGAAGTAGACTGGTGTGTACCTTTGATCATGTGATGAGTGTAGTAGACTGATGTGTACTTTTGATCATGTGATGAGTGTAGTAGACTAGTGTGTACCTTTGATCATGTGATGAGTGTAGTAGACTGATGTGCACTTTTGATCATGTGATCAGTGAAGTAGACTGGTGTGTACCTTTGATCATGTGATGAGTGTAGGAGACTGGTGTGTACCTTTGATCATGTGATGAGTGTAGTAGACGTGTATGGATTTCATCATGTGATGAGTGTAGGAGACTGGTGTGTACCTTTGATCATGTGATGAGTGTAGTAGACCGGTATGTACCTTGATCATGTGTTGAGTGTAGTAGACTGATGTGTACTTTTGATCATGTGATGAGTGTAGGAGACTGCTGTGTGGCTTTGATCATGTGTTAAGTGTAGGAGATTGGTGTGTACCTTTGATCATGTGATGAGTGTAGGAGACTGTTGTGCACCTTTTATCATGTGATGAGTGTAGGAGACTGATGTGTACCTTTGATCATGTGATGAGTGTAGTAGACTAGTGTGTACCTTTGATCATGTGATGAGTGTAGTAGACTGATGTGTACTTTTGATCATGTGATGAGTGTAGTAGACTGGTGTGTACCTTTGTTCATGTGATGAGTGTAGTAGACTGGTGTGTACCTTTGATCATGTGATGAATGTAGTAGACTCATGTGTACCTTTGATCATGTGATGAGTGTAGTAGACCGGTGAGTACCTTGATCATGTGATGAGTGTAGTAGACTGATGTGTACCTTTGATCATGTGATGTGTCTAGTAGACTGATGTGTACCTTAGATCAAACGATGAGAATAGTAGACTGGTGTGAACCTTTGATCATGTGATGAGTGCAGTAGACGTGTGTGGATTTTATCATGTGATGAGTGTAGTAGACTGGTGTGTACCTTTGATCATGTGATGAGAATAGTAGACTGATGTGAACCTTTGATCATGTGATGAATGTAGTAGACTGGTGTACATTTGATCATGTGATGAGTGAAGTAGACTGGTGTGTACCTTTGATCATGTGATGAGTGTAGTAGACTGATGTGTACTTTTGATCATGTGATGAGTGTAGTAGACTAGTGTGTACCTTTGATCATGTGATGAGCGTAGTAGACTGATGTGTACCTTTGATCATACGATGAGAATAGTAGACTGATGGGAAATTTTGATCATGTGATGAGTGTAGGAGACTGGTGTGTACCTTTGATCATGTGATGAGTGTAATAGACGTGTGTGAATTTCATCATGTGATGAGTGTAATAGACGTGTGTGAATTTCATCATGTGATGAGTGTAGTAGACGTGTATGGATTTCATCATGTGATGAGAATAGTAGACTGGTGTGAACCTTTGATTATGCGATGAGTGTAGTAGACTGGTGTGTACCTTTGATCATACGATGAGAATAGTAGACTGATGTGAACCTTTGATAATGTGATGAGTGTAGTAGACTGATGTATACTTTTGATCATGTGATGAGTGTAGGAGACTGGTGTGTACCTTTGATCATTTGATGAGTGTAGGAGACTGGTGTATACCTTTGATCATGTGATGAGTGTAGTAGACTAGTGTGTACCTTTGATCATGTGATGAGTGTAGTAGAGTAGTGTGTACTTTTGATCATGTGATGGGTGTAGTAGACTGATGTGTATGTTTGATTATACGATGAGAATAGTAGACTGATGTGAACCTTTGATCATGTGATTAGTGTAGTAGACTAGTGTGTACGTTTGATTATGTGATAAGTGTAGTAGACTGCTGTGTGGCTTTGATCATGTGTTGAGTGCAGGAGACTGGTGTGTACCTTTGATCATGTGATGAATGTAGGAGACTGGTGTGCACCTTTGATCATGTGATGAGTGTAGGAGACTGATGTGTACCTTTGATCATGTGATGAGTGTAGGAGACTAGTGTGTACCTTTGATCATGTAATGAGTGTAGGAGACTGGTGTGTACCTTTGATCATGTGATGAGTGTAGTAGACCGGTATGTACCTTGATTATGTGTTGAGTGTAGTAGACTGATGTGTACCTTTGATCATGTGATGAGTGTAGTAGACTTGTGTGGATTTTATCATGTGATGAGTGTAGTAGACTGGTGTGTACCTTTGATCATGTGATGAGAATAGTAGACTGATGTGAACCTTTGATCATGTGATGAATGTAGTAGACTGGTGTACATTTGATCATGTGATGAGTGAAGTAGACTGGTGTGTACCTTTGATCACGTGATGAGTGTAGTTGACTGGTGTGTACCTTTGATCATACGATGAGAATAGTAGACTGATGTGAAACTTTGATCATGTGATGAGTGTAGGAGACTGATGTGTACCTTTGATCATGTGATGAGTGTTGTAGACGTGTGTGGATTTCATCATGTGATGAGTGTAGGAGACTGGTGTGTACCTTTGATCATGTGATGAGTGTAGTAGACCGGTATGTACCTTGATCATGTGTTGCGTGTAGTAGACTGATGTGTACTTTTGATCATGTGATGAGTGTAGGAGACTGCTGTGTGGCTTTGATCATGTGATGAGTGTAGTAAACTGGTGTGTACATTTGATCATGTGATGTGTCTAGTAGACTGATGTTTACCTTAGATCAAGCAATGAGAATAGTAGACTGGTGTGAACCTTTGATCATGTGATGAGTGCAGTAGACGTGTGTGGATTTTATCATGTGATGAGTGTAGTAGACTGGTGTGTACCTTTGATCATGTGATGAGAATAGTAGACTGATGTGAACCTTTGATCATGTGATGAATGTAGTAGACTGGTGTACATTTGATCATGTGATGAGTGAAGTAGACTGGTGTGTACCTTTGATCATGTGATGAGTGTAGTAGACTGATGTGTACTTTTGATCATGTGATGAGTGTAGTAGACTAGTGTGTACCTTTGATCATGTGATGAGTGTAGTAGACTGATGTGCACTTTTGATCATGTGATCAGTGAAGTAGACTGGTGTGTACCTTTGATCAAGTGATGAGTGTAGGAGACTGGTGTGTACCTTTGATCATGTGATGAGTGTAGTAGACGTGTATGGATTTCATCATGTGATGAGTGTAGGAGACTGGTGTGTACCTTTGATCATGTGATGAGTGTAGTAGACCGGTATGTACCTTGATCATGTGTTGAGTGTAGTAGACTGATGTGTACTTTTGATCATGTGATGAGTGTAGGAGACTGCTGTGTGGCTTTGATCATGTGTTGAGTGTAGGAGATTGGTGTGTACCTTTGATCATGTGATGAGTGTAAGAGACTGTTGTGCACCTTTTATCATGTGATGAGTGTAGGAGACTGATGTGTACCTTTGGTCATGTGATGAGTGTAGTAGACTAGTGTGTACCTTTGATCATGTGATGAGTGTAGTAGACTGATGTGTACTTTTGATCATGTGATGAGTGTAGTAGACTGGTGTGTACCTTTGTTCATGTGATGAGTGTAGTAGACTGGTGTGTACCTTTGATCATGTGATGAATGTAGTAGACTCATGTGTACCTTTGATCATGTGATGAGTGTAGTAGACCGGTGAGTACCTTGATCATGTGATGAGTGTAGTAGACTGATGTGTACCTTTGATCATGTGATGTGTCTAGTAGACTGATGTGTACCTTAGATCAAACGATGAGAATAGTAGACTGGTGTGAACCTTTGATCATGTGATGAGTGCAGTAGACGTGTGTGGATTTTATCATGTGATGAGTGTAGTAGACTGGTGTGTACCTTTGATCATGTGATGAGAATAGTAGACTGATGTGAACCTTTGATCATGTGATGAATGTAGTAGACTGGTGTACATTTGATCATGTGATGAGTGAAGTAGACTGGTGTGTACCTTTGATCATGTGATGAGTGTAGTAGACTGATGTGTACTTTTGATCATGTGATGAGTGTAGTAGACTAGTGTGTACCTTTGATCATGTGATGAGCGTAGTAGACTGATGTGTACCTTTGATCATACGATGAGAATAGTAGACTGATGGGAAATTTTGATCATGTGATGAGTGTAGGAGACTGGTGTGTACCTTTGATCATGTGATGAGTGTAATAGACGTGTGTGAATTTCATCATGTGATGAGTGTAGTAGACTTATGTGTACATTTGATCATGTGATGAGTGTAGTAGACGTGTGTGGATTTCATTATGTGATGAGTGTAGTAGACGTGTATGGATTTCATCATGTGATGAGAATAGTAGACTGGTGTGAACCTTTGATTATGCGATGAGTGTAGTAGACTGGTGTGTACCTTTGATCATACGATGAGAATAGTAGACTGATGTGAACCTTTGATCATGTGATGAGTGTAGTAGACTGATGTATACTTTTGATCATGTGATGATTGTAGGAGACTGGTGTGTACCTTTGATCATTTGATGAGTGTAGGAGACTGGTGTATACCTTTGATCATGTGATGAGTGTAGTAGACTAGTGTGTACCTTTGATCATGTGATGAGTGTAGTAGAGTAGTGTGTACTTTTGATCATGTGATGGGTGTAGTAGACTGATGTGTATGTTTGATTATACGATGAGAATAGTAGACTGATGTGAACCTTTGATCATGTGATTAGTGTAGTAGACTAGTGTGTACGTTTGATTATGTGATAAGTGTAGTAGACTGCTGTGTGGCTTTGATCATGTGTTGAGTGCAGGAGACTGGTGTGTACCTTTGATCATGTGATGAATGTAGGAGACTGGTGTGCACCTTTGATCATGTGATGAGTGTAGGAGACTGATGTGTACCTTTGATCATGTGATGAGTGTAGGAGACTAGTGTGTACCTTTGATCATGTAATGAGTGTAGGAGACTGGTGTGTACCTTTGATCATGTGATGAGTGTAGTAGACCGGTATGTACCTTGATTATGTGTTGAGTGTAGTAGACTGATGTGTACCTTTGATCATGTGATGAGTGTAGGAGACTGGTGTGTACCTTTGATCATGTGGTGAGTGTAGAAGACTGGTGTGTACCTTTGATCATTTGATGGGTGTAGTAGACTGGTGTGTACCTTTGATCATGTAATGAGTGTAGTAGACTAGTGTGTACCTTTGGTCATGTGATGGGTGTAGTAGACCGGTGTGTACGTTGATCATGTGATGAGTGTAGTAGACTGATGTGTACCTTTGATCATGTGATGAGTGTAGGAGACTGATGTGTACCTTTGATCATGTGATGAGTGTAGGAGACTAGTGTGTACCTTTGATCATGTAATGAGTGTAGGAGACTGGTGTGTACCTTTGATCATGTGATGAGTGTAGTAGACCGGTATGTACCTTGATTATGTGTTGGGTGTAGTAGACTGATGTGTACTTTTGATCATGTGATGAGTGTAGGAGACTGGTGTGTACCTTTGATCAAACGATGAGAATAGTAGACTGATGTGAACCTTTGATCATGCGATGAGTGTAGAAGACTGGTGTGTACCTTTGATCATGTGATGAATGTAGTAGACTGGTGTGTACCTTTGATCATGTGATGAGTGTAGTAGACCGGTGTGTACGTTGATCATGTGATGAGTGTAGTAGACTGCTTTGTACCTTTGATCACGTGATGAGTGTAGTTGACTGGTGTGTACCTTTGATCATACGATGAGAATAGTAGACTGATGTGAAACTTTGATCATGTGATGAGTGTAGGAGACTGATGTGTACCTTTGATCATGTGATGAGTGTTGTAGACGTGTGTGGATTTCATCATGTGATGAGTGTAAGAGACTGGTGTGTACCTTTGATAATGTGATGAGTGTAGTAGACGTGTATGGATTTCATCATGTGATGAGTGTAGGAGACTGGTGTGTACCTTTGATCATGTGATGAGTGTAGTAGACCGGTATGTACCTTGATCATGTGTTGCGTGTAGTAGACTGATGTGTACTTTTGATCATGTGATGAGTGTAGGAGACTGCTGTGTGGCTTTGATCATGTGTTGAGTATAGGAGATTGGTGTGTACCTTTGATCATGTGATGAGTGTAGAAGACTGGTGTGCACCTTTTATCATGTGATGAGTGTAGGAGACTGATGTGTACCTTTGATCATGTGATGAGTGTAGTAGACTAGTGTGTACCTTTGATCATGTGATGAGTTTAGTAGACTGATGTGTACTTTTGATCATGTGATGAGTGTAGTAGACTGGTGTGTACCTTTGATCATGTGATGAATGTAGTAGACTCATGTGTACCTTTGATCATGTGATGAGTGTAGTAGACGTGTGTGGATGTCATCATGTGATGAGTGTAGTAAACTGGTGTGTACATTTGATCATGTGATGTGTCTAGTAGACTGATGTGTACCTTAGATCAAGCAATGAGAATAGTAGACTGGTGTGAACCTTTGATCATGTGATGAGTGCAGTAGACGTGTGTGGATTTTATCATGTGATGAGTGTAGTAGACTGGTGTGTACCTTTGATCATGTGATGAGAATAGTAGACTGATGTGAACCTTTGATCATGTGATGAATGTAGTAGACTGGTGTACATTTGATCATGTGATGAGTGAAGTAGACTGGTGTGTACCTTTGATCACGTGATGAGTGTAGTTGACTGGTGTGTACCTTTGATCATACGATGAGAATAGTAGACTGATGTGAAACTTTGATCATGTGATGAGTGTAGGAGACTGATGTGTACCTTTGATCATGTGATGAGTGTTGTAGACGTGTGTGGATTTCATCATGTGATGAGTGTAGGAGACTGGTGTGTACCTTTGATCATGTGATGAGTGTAGTAGACCGGTATGTACCTTGATCATGTGTTGCGTGTAGTAGACTGATGTGTACTTTTGATCATGTGATGAGTGTAGGAGACTGCTGTGTGGCTTTGATCATGTGATGAGTGTAGTAAACTGGTGTGTACATTTGATCATGTGATGTGTCTAGTAGACTGATGTTTACCTTAGATCAAGCAATGAGAATAGTAGACTGGTGTGAACCTTTGATCATGTGATGAGTGCAGTAGACGTGTGTGGATTTTATCATGTGATGAGTGTAGTAGACTGGTGTGTACCTTTGATCATGTGATGAGAATAGTAGACTGATGTGAACCTTTGATCATGTGATGAATGTAGTAGACTGGTGTACATTTGATCATGTGATGAGTGAAGTAGACTGGTGTGTACCTTTGATCATGTGATGAGTGTAGTAGACTGATGTGTACTTTTGATCATGTGATGAGTGTAGTAGACTAGTGTGTACCTTTGATCATGTGATGAGTGTAGTAGACTGATGTGCACTTTTGATCATGTGATCAGTGAAGTAGACTGGTGTGTACCTTTGATCAAGTGATGAGTGTAGGAGACTGGTGTGTACCTTTGATCATGTGATGAATGTAGTAGACGTGTATGGATTTCATCATGTGATGAGTGTAGGAGACTGGTGTGTACCTTTGATCATGTGATGAGTGTAGTAGACCGGTATGTACCTTGATCATGTGTTGAGTGTAGTAGACTGATGTGTACTTTTGATCATGTGATGAGTGTAGGAGACTGCTGTGTGGCTTTGATCATGTGTTGAGTGTAGGAGATTGGTGTGTACCTTTGATCATGTGATGAGTGTAAGAGACTGTTGTGCACCTTTTATCATGTGATGAGTGTAGGAGACTGATGTGTACCTTTGGTCATGTGATGAGTGTAGTAGACTAGTGTGTACCTTTGATCATGTGATGAGTGTAGTAGACTGATGTGTACTTTTGATCATGTGATGAGTGTAGTAGACTGGTGTGTACCTTTGTTCATGTGATGAGTGTAGTAGACTGGTGTGTACCTTTGATCATGTGATGAATGTAGTAGACTCATGTGTACCTTTGATCATGTGATGAGTGTAGTAGACCGGTGAGTACCTTGATCATGTGATGAGTGTAGTAGACTGATGTGTACCTTTGATCATGTGATGTGTCTAGTAGACTGATGTGTACCTTAGATCAAACGATGAGAATAGTAGACTGGTGTGAACCTTTGATCATGTGATGAGTGCAGTAGACGTGTGTGGATTTTATCATGTGATGAGTGTAGTAGACTGGTGTGTACCTTTGATCATGTGATGAGAATAGTAGACTGATGTGAACCTTTGATCATGTGATGAATGTAGTAGACTGGTGTACATTTGATCATGTGATGAGTGAAGTAGACTGGTGTGTACCTTTGATCATGTGATGAGTGTAGTAGACTGATGTGTACTTTTGATCATGTGATGAGTGTAGTAGACTAGTGTGTACCTTTGATCATGTGATGAGCGTAGTAGACTGATGTGTACCTTTGATCATACGATGAGAATAGTAGACTGATGGGAAATTTTGATCATGTGATGAGTGTAGGAGACTGGTGTGTACCTTTGATCATGTGATGAGTGTAATAGACGTGTGTGAATTTCATCATGTGATGAGTGTAGTAGACTTATGTGTACATTTGATCATGTGATGAGTGTAGTAGACGTGTGTGGATTTCATTATGTGATGAGTGTAGTAGACGTGTATGGATTTCATCATGTGATGAGAATAGTAGACTGGTGTGAACCTTTGATTATGCGATGAGTGTAGTAGACTGGTGTGTACCTTTGATCATACGATGAGAATAGTAGACTGATGTGAACCTTTGATCATGTGATGAGTGTAGTAGACTGATGTATACTTTTGATCATGTGATGATTGTAGGAGACTGGTGTGTACCTTTGATCATTTGATGAGTGTAGGAGACTGGTGTATACCTTTGATCATGTGATGAGTGTAGTAGACTAGTGTGTACCTTTGATCATGTGATGAGTGTAGTAGAGTAGTGTGTACTTTTGATCATGTGATGGGTGTAGTAGACTGATGTGTATGTTTGATTATACGATGAGAATAGTAGACTGATGTGAACCTTTGATCATGTGATTAGTGTAGTAGACTAGTGTGTACGTTTGATTATGTGATAAGTGTAGTAGACTGCTGTGTGGCTTTGATCATGTGTTGAGTGCAGGAGACTGGTGTGTACCTTTGATCATGTGATGAATGTAGGAGACTGGTGTGCACCTTTGATCATGTGATGAGTGTAGGAGACTGATGTGTACCTTTGATCATGTGATGAGTGTAGGAGACTAGTGTGTACCTTTGATCATGTAATGAGTGTAGGAGACTGGTGTGTACCTTTGATCATGTGATGAGTGTAGTAGACCGGTATGTACCTTGATTATGTGTTGAGTGTAGTAGACTGATGTGTACCTTTGATCATGTGATGAGTGTAGGAGACTGGTGTGTACCTTTGATCATGTGGTGAGTGTAGAAGACTGGTGTGTACCTTTGATCATTTGATGGGTGTAGTAGACTGGTGTGTACCTTTGATCATGTAATGAGTGTAGTAGACTAGTGTGTACCTTTGGTCATGTGATGGGTGTAGTAGACCGGTGTGTACGTTGATCATGTGATGAGTGTAGTAGACTGATGTGTACCTTTGATCATGTGATGAGTGTAGGAGACTGATGTGTACCTTTGATCATGTGATGAGTGTAGGAGACTAGTGTGTACCTTTGATCATGTAATGAGTGTAGGAGACTGGTGTGTACCTTTGATCATGTGATGAGTGTAGTAGACCGGTATGTACCTTGATTATGTGTTGGGTGTAGTAGACTGATGTGTACTTTTGATCATGTGATGAGTGTAGGAGACTGGTGTGTACCTTTGATCAAACGATGAGAATAGTAGACTGATGTGAACCTTTGATCATGCGATGAGTGTAGAAGACTGGTGTGTACCTTTGATCATGTGATGAATGTAGTAGACTGGTGTGTACCTTTGATCATGTGATGAGTGTAGTAGACCGGTGTGTACGTTGATCATGTGATGAGTGTAGTAGACTGCTTTGTACCTTTGATCACGTGATGAGTGTAGTTGACTGGTGTGTACCTTTGATCATACGATGAGAATAGTAGACTGATGTGAAACTTTGATCATGTGATGAGTGTAGGAGACTGATGTGTACCTTTGATCATGTGATGAGTGTTGTAGACGTGTGTGGATTTCATCATGTGATGAGTGTAAGAGACTGGTGTGTACCTTTGATAATGTGATGAGTGTAGTAGACGTGTATGGATTTCATCATGTGATGAGTGTAGGAGACTGGTGTGTACCTTTGATCATGTGATGAGTGTAGTAGACCGGTATGTACCTTGATCATGTGTTGCGTGTAGTAGACTGATGTGTACTTTTGATCATGTGATGAGTGTAGGAGACTGCTGTGTGGCTTTGATCATGTGTTGAGTATAGGAGATTGGTGTGTACCTTTGATCATGTGATGAGTGTAGAAGACTGGTGTGCACCTTTTATCATGTGATGAGTGTAGGAGACTGATGTGTACCTTTGATCATGTGATGAGTGTAGTAGACTAGTGTGTACCTTTGATCATGTGATGAGTTTAGTAGACTGATGTGTACTTTTGATCATGTGATGAGTGTAGTAGACTGGTGTGTACCTTTGATCATGTGATGAATGTAGTAGACTCATGTGTACCTTTGATCATGTGATGAGTGTAGTAGACGTGTGTGGATGTCATCATGTGATGAGTGTAGTAAACTGGTGTGTACATTTGATCATGTGATGTGTCTAGTAGACTGATGTGTACCTTAGATCAAGCAATGAGAATAGTAGACTGGTGTGAACCTTTGATCATGTGATGAGTGCAGTAGACGTGTGTGGATTTTATCATGTGATGAGTGTAGTAGACTGGTGTGTACCTTTGATCATGTGATGAGAATAGTAGACTGATGTGAACCTTTGATCATGTGATGAATGTAGTAGACTGGTGTACATTTGATCATGTGATGAGTGAAGTAGACTGGTGTGTACCTTTGATCACGTGATGAGTGTAGTTGACTGATGTGTACCTTTGATCATACGATGAGAATAGTAGACTGATGTGAAACTTTGATCATGTGATGAGTGTAGGAGACTGATGTGTACCTTTGATCATGTGATGAGTGTTGTAGACGTGTGTGGATTTCATCATGTGATGAGTGTAGGAGACTGGGGTGTACCTTTGATAATGTGATGAGTGTAGTAGACGTGTATGGATTTCATCATGTGATGAGTGTAGGAGACTGGTGTGTACCTTTGATCATGTGATGAGTGTAGTAGACCGGTATGTACCTTGATCATGTGTTGCGTGTAGTAGACTGATGTGTACTTTTGATCATGTGATGAGTGTAGGAGACTGCTGTGTGGCTTTGATCATGTGTTGAGTATAGGAGATTGGTGTGTACCTTTGATCATGTGATGAGTGTAGAAGACTGGTGTGCACCTTTTATCATGTGATGAGTGTAGGAGACTGATGTGTACCTTTGATCATGTGATGAGTGTAGTAGACTAGTGTGTACCTTTGATCATGTGATAAGTGTAGTAGACTGATGAGTACTTTTGATCATGTGATGAGTGTAGTAGACTGGTGTGTACCTTTGATCATGTGATGAATGTAGTAGACTCATGTGTACCTTTGATCATATGATGAGTGTAGTAGACGTGTGTGGATTTCATCATGTGATGAGTGTAGTAAACTGGTGTGTACATTAGATCATGTGATGTGTCTAGTAGACTGATGTTTACCTTAGATCAAGCAATGAGAATAGTAGACTGGTGTGAACCTTTGATCATGTGATGAGTGCAGTAGACGTGTGTGGATTTTATCATGTGATGAGTGTAGTAGACTGGTGTGTACCTTTGATCATGTGATGAGAATAGTAGACTGATGTGAACCTTTGATCATGTGATGAATGTAGTAGACTGGTGTACATTTGATCATGTGATGAGTGAAGTAGACTGGTGTGTACCTTTGATCATGTGATGAGTGTAGTAGACTGATGTGTACTTTTGATCATGTGATGAGTGTAGTAGACTAGTGTGTACCTTTGATCATGTGATGAGTGTAGTAGACTGATGTGCACTTTTGATCATGTGATCAGTGAAGTAGACTGGTGTGTACCTTTGATCATGTGATGAGTGTAGGAGACTGGTGTGTACCTTTGATCATGTGATGAGTGTAGTAGACGTGTATGGATTTCATCATGTGATGAGTGTAGGAGACTGGTGTGTACCTTTGATCATGTGATGAGTGTAGTAGACCGGTATGTACCTTGATCATGTGTTGAGTGTAGTAGACTGATGTGTACTTTTGATCATGTGATGAGTGTAGGAGACTGCTGTGTGGCTTTGATCATGTGTTGAGTGTAGGAGATTGGTGTGTACCTTTGATCATGTGATGAGTGTAGGAGACTGTTGTGCACCTTTTATCATGTGATGAGTGTAGGAGACTGATGTGTACCTTTGATCATGTGATGAGTGTAGTAGACTAGTGTGTACCTTTGATCATGTGATGAGTGTAGTAGACTGATGTGTACTTTTGATCATGTGATGAGTGTAGTAGACTGGTGTGTACCTTTGTTCATGTGATGAGTGTAGTAGACTGGTGTGTACCTTTGATCATGTGATGAATGTAGTAGACTCATGTGTACCTTTGATCATGTGATGAGTGTAGTAGACCGGTGAGTACCTTGATCATGTGATGAGTGTAGTAGACTGATGTGTACCTTTGATCATGTGATGTGTCTAGTAGACTGATGTGTACCTTAGATCAAACGATGAGAATAGTAGACTGGTGTGAACCTTTGATCATGTGATGAGTGCAGTAGACGTGTGTGGATTTTATCATGTGATGAGTGTAGTAGACTGGTGTGTACCTTTGATCATGTGATGAGAATAGTAGACTGATGTGAACCTTTGATCATGTGATGAATGTAGTAGACTGGTGTACATTTTATCATGTGATGAGTGAAGTAGACTGGTGTGTACCTTTGATCATGTGATGAGTGTAGTAGACTGATGTGTACTTTTGATCATGTGATGAGTGTAGTAGACTAGTGTGTACCTTTGATCATGTGATGAGCGTAGTAGACTGATGTGTACCTTTGATCATACGATGAGAATAGTAGACTGATGGGAAATTTTGATCATGTGATGAGTGTAGGAGACTGGTGTGTACCTTTGATCATGTGATGAGTGTAATAGACGTGTGTGAATTTCATCATGTGATGAGTGTAGTAGACTTATGTGTACATTTGATCATGTGATGAGTGTAGTAGACGTGTATGGATTTCATCATGTGATGAGAATAGTAGACTGGTGTGAACCTTTGATTATGCGATGAGTGTAGTAGACTGGTGTGTACCTTTGATCATACGATGAGAATAGTAGACTGATGTGAACCTTTGATCATGTGATGAGTGTAGTAGACTGATGTATACTTTTGATCATGTGATGAGTGTAGGAGACTGGTGTGTACCTTTGATCATTTGATGAGTGTAGGAGACTGGTGTATACCTTTGATCATGTGATGAGTGTAGTAGACTAGTGTGTACCTTTGATCATGTAATGAGTGTAGTAGAGTAGTGTGTACTTTTGATCATGTGATGGGTGTAGTAGACTGATGTGTATGTTTGATTATACGATGAGAATAGTAGACTGATGTGAACCTTTGATCATGTGATTAGTGTAGTAGACTAGTGTGTACGTTTGATTATGTGATAAGTGTAGTAGACTGCTGTGTGGCTTTGATCATGTGATGAGTGCAGGAGACTGGTGTGTACCTTTGATCATGTGATGAATGTAGGAGACTGGTGTGCACCTTTGATCATGTGATGAGTGTAGGAGACTGATGTGTACCTTTGATCATGTGATGAGTGTAGGAGACTAGTGTGTACCTTTGATCATGTAATGAGTGTAGGAGACTGGTGTGTACCTTTGATCATGTGATGAGTGTAGTAGACCGGTATGTACCTTGATTATGTGTTGAGTGTAGTAGACTGATGTGTACCTTTGATCATGTGATGAGTGAAGGAGACTGGTGTGTACCTTTGATCATGTGGTGAGTGTAGAAGACTGGTGTGTACCTTTGATAATTTGATGGGTGTAGTAGACTGGTGTGTACCTTTGATCATGTAATGAGTGTAGTAGACTAGTGTGTACCTTTGGTCATGTGATGGGTGTAGTAGACTGATGTGTACTTTTGATCATGTGATGAGTGTAGGAGACTGGTGTGTACCTTTGATCAAACGATGAGAATAGTAGACTGATGTGAACCTTTCATCATGCGATGAGTGTAGAAGACTGGTGTGTACCTTTGATCATGTGATGAATGTAGTAGACTGGTGTGTACCTTTGATCATGTGATGAGTGTAGTAGACCGGTGTGTACGTTGATCATGTGATGAGTGTAGTAGACTGCTTTGTACCTTTGATCACGTGATGAGTGTAGTTGACTGGTGTGTACCTTTGATCATACGATGAGAATAGTTGACTGATGTGAAACTTTGATCATGTGATGAGTGTAGGAGACTGATGTGTACCTTTGATCATGTGATGAGTGTTGTAGACGTGTGTGGATTTCATCATGTGATGAGTGTAAGAGACTGGTGTGTACCTTTGATAATGTGATGAGTGTAGTAAACGTGTATGGATTTCATCATGTGATGAGTGTAGGAGACTGGTGTGTACCTTTGATCATGTGATGAGTGTAGTAGACCGGTATGTACCTTGATCATGTGTTGCGTGTAGTAGACTGATGTGTACTTTTGATCATGTGATGAGTGTAGGAGACTGCTGTGTGGCTTTGATCATGTGTTGAGTATAGGAGATTGGTGTGTACCTTTGATCATGTGATGAGTGTAGAAGACTGGTGTGCACCTTTTATCATGTGATGAGTGTAGTAGACTGATGTGTACTTTTGATCATGTGATGAGTGTAGTAGACTGGTGTGTACCTTTGATCATGTGATGAATGTAGTAGACTCATGTGTACCTTTGATCATGTGATGAGTGTAGTAGACGTGTGTGGATGTCATCATGTGATGAGTGTAGTAAACTGGTGTGTACATTTGATCATGTGATGTATCTAGTAGACTGATGTGTACCTTAGATCAAGCAATGAGAATAGTAGACTGGTGTGAACCTTTGATCATGTGATGAGTGCAGTAGACGTGTGTGGATTTTATCATGTGATGAGTGTAGTAGACTGGTGTGTACCTTTGATCATGTGATGAGAATAGTAGACTGATGTGAACCTTTGATCATGTGATGAATGTAGTAGACTGGTGTACATTTGATCATGTGATGAGTGAAGTAGACTGGTGTGTACCTTTGATCATGTGATGAGTGTAGTAGACTGATGTGTACTTTTGATCATGTGATGAGTGTAGTAGACTAGTGTGTACCTTTGATCATGTGATGAGTGTAGTAGACTGATGTGCACTTTTGATCATGTGATCAGTGAAGTAGACTGGTGTGTACCTTTGATCATGTGATGAGTGTAGGAGACTGGTGTGTACCTTTGATCATGTGATGAGTGTAGTAGACGTGTATGGATTTCATCATGTGATGAGTGTAGGAGACTGGTGTGTACCTTTGATCATGTGATGAGTGTAGTAGACCGGTATGTACCTTGATCATGTGTTGAGTGTAGTAGACTGATGTGTACTTTTGATCATATGATGAGTGTAGGAGACTGCTGTGTGGCTTTGATCATGTGATGATTGTAGGAGACTGTTGTGCACCTTTTATCATGTGATGAGTGTAGGAGACTGATGTGTACCTTTGATCATGTGAAGAGTGTAGTAGACTAGTGTGTACCTTTGATCATGTGATGAGTGTAGTAGACTGATGTGTACTTTTGATCATGTGATGAGTGTAGTAGACTGGTGTGTACCTTTGTTCATGTGATGAGTGTAGTAGACTGGTGTGTACCTTTGATCATGTGATGAATGTAGTAGACTCATGTGTACCTTTGATCATGTGATGAGTGTAGTAGACCGGTGAGTACCTTGATCATGTGATGAGTGTAGTAGACTGATGTGTACCTTTGATCATGTGATGTGTCTAGTAGACTGATGTGTACCTTAGATCAAACGATGAGAATAGTAGACTGGTGTGAACCTTTGATCATGTGATGAGTGCAGTAGACGTGTGTGGATTTTATCATGTGATGAGTGTAGTAGACTGGTGTGTACCTTTGATCATGTGATGAGAATAGTAGACTGATGTGAACCTTTGATCATGTGATGAATGTAGTAGACTGGTGTACATTTGATCATGTGATGAGTGAAGTAGACTGGTGTGTTCCTTTGATCATGTGATGAGTGTAGTAGACTGATGTGTACTTTTGATCATGTGATGAGTGTAGTAGACTAGTGTGTACCTTTGATCATGTGATGAGCGTAGTAGACTGATGTGTACCTTTGATCATGTGATGAGTGTAGTAGACGTGTGTGGATTTCATTATGTGATGAGTGTAGTAGACGTGTATGGATTTCATCATGTGATGAGAATAGTAGACTGGTGTGAACCTTTGATTATGCGATGAGTGTAGTAGACTGGTGTGTACCTTTGATCATACGATGAGAATAGTAGACTGATGTGAACCTTTGATCATGTGATGAGTGTAGTAGACTGATGTATACTTTTGATCATGTGATGAGTGTAGGAGACTGGTGTGTACCTTTGATCATTTGATGAGTGTAGGAGACTGGTGTATACCTTTGATCATGTGATGAGTGTAGTAGACTAGTGTGTACCTTTGATCATGTGATGAGTGTAGTAGACTAGTGTGTACTTTTGATCATGTGATGGGTGTAGTAGACTGATGTGTATGTTTGATTATACGATGAGAATAGTAGACTGATGTGAACCTTTGATCATGTGATTAGTGTAGTAGACTAGTGTGTACGTTTGATTATGTGATAAGTGTAGTAGACTGATGTGAACCTTTGATCATGTGATGAGTGTAGTAGACTGGTGTGTACGTTTGATCATGTGATGAGTGTAGTAGACTGGTGTGCAACTTTGATCACGTGATGAGTGTAGTAGACTGGTGTGTACCTTTGATCATGTGATGAGTGTAGTAGACTGATGTTTAACTTTGATCATGCGATGAGAATAGTAGACTTATGTGAACCTTTGATCATGTGATGAGTGTAGTAGACTGCTGTGTACCTTTGATCATACGATGTAAATAGTAGACTGATGTTAACATTTGATCATGTGATGAGAGTAGTAGACTGATGTGTACCTTTGATCATACGATGAGAATAGTAGACTGATGTGAACCTTTGATCATGTGATGAGTGTAGTAGACTTGTGTGTACCTTTGATGATGAGATGAGTGTAGTAGACCGGTGTGTACCTTGATCATGTGATGAGTGTAGCATGACCATCGCAGCTGTAGATACAATGAGGGGGTAGTAAATTGGAATGATACTGGCAAGCCATTTGTCTGAACGAGGTTTGTCAGTAAAGTGCAGAGGGGGTCTGTGTGGCAGAATAGATAAGAGCGCTAACTCTTAAACTTTCGGTGTGCTGATGGGTACAATGAATCAATCAATCATGTTCCATCCCGGAAAGCGTGGGCGGTCATGACTCGTTATTTCACTCGATCACCAGAGTCGTGGATCAACTCAGTGATCCTGTCTCAACCATGCCATGTGGCCAAGCCATCCAGGTATTTACTTCTCGGTCCTCCCCTTTGTCTGTCCCATTCGATCTTGCCAGTTGTCACTAAGTTCTCTAATCCATTTCTTGTCATAACATGCCCAAAAAATTCTGATTGGTACCTAACCGGTTTAATCCCTATACCTGTCAGTTGGATTAAAATGTTGACTTCTCGTTCTTGACTTGGGGGACGTAAATTACAAGTATCTCAGGAGTCGGAGTGGTTTCGCCTCATGGCGAGAGACACTGATAATGTTGTTTGTCCATCAGGAATGATGATGACAATTTATTTCATCCAGTGGGGTTGAAAGTATGGAGCCGTGAGTTCTAAGATGGCTGATAAAGCCTATTTTGGCTCGAAATGTTCGTTGACAATGTGGGCAAAGAATTCTTGACGCTCCAGGAGGAGGATCTCCAGTGGTTTTTCTGCCCAGCCTTTTCTTCACAGCTCTTGCAGTCCTGGTTTTGGATGAACCATGACTTGCGCGATGAATTTGATTAAAGTGAGGAAGAGTTGCGCAATTCGTCGACCTCACTCTCTCGCCTGAGTCCATCTGAGTCCAGTGGCAAGACAAGTCAAGACGACTGGAGACGAATTCAGGTACAGTGGATGACCAGGGCGCTCTACGTGCCCTGCCTTGCTCATTACGTTCAACAACGATTTGCAGGTAAACGCCGTCTTGCCCGTTGAATCATCAGTGATTTCATCCGCGCAGTCTGCCTAATCCTGTCTTCACATGCTGGGTAGGCATACCCTAGTTCACCGCTTGGTTTGACACCAAATCGGCTACCCACGCCTGATTAAGCCAGCCTCTCATATCTTTTGCCCTTTGGGGGGGGGGGGGGGGGGGGGTTGGCCGCTGTCACATGCTGACAGCTACTAGGAGCCACAGGTGTGAGCTGGGTGTCAGGCTTGGACCAGTGGGGGATGGGTCCTGAAAAGGACATGAGAGGCATCCTTACCAAAGGTACTACCAATGTCTGACACCCCGTACACTCATGATAAGGGGATTAGTGATGACACTGATAATATGGGAAGCTAATCCACAAGCAAAAATCACTCCAGTGCACTAGACGTTTTTGTAAATGTAAAGACAACGCTTGAGTTCAAAACGAGCGAACGCCAAAAAAAAAAAAAAAATCGTTGAGCTGTCGCGTGGGGCAAACACATGTAGGTATTGGTGGCCAGACTCATGAGAAACCTTATATCTTTCTGAGACCCAAAAGGAAACAAAAAACAAAGTGCACAGACCAGTCGGTGTTTACCCCTTCTTTCCTCTAGACCAGTGGTTCTCAACCCTGGGGGGAGGGGGATTAATATCGTTTCAAGACGCGTTAATACAAAAGCCGATTACTTTATATTGTTTCTCTTCTTCCCCCCTCCCCCCTCCCACCCCTTTAATCATACATTACAGTTCTGTACTTCTCGCTTTTCTGAAATTCGTTTTATAACGTTTTTTTGTACGTATACTGTGTAGGAGGGGCCGGGATTTATAGGGAGGAAAAACGAAAAAAAAAGGGGGGGGGGGAATGACATTCTGAACATACGGTGAAGGGGTGCATGGGCCAAAAAGGTTGAGAACCATTGTTCTAGACAGTGTAGTTAGGGCCAAATCGTACTTCAAGAGTTTCTTCAAGTGTTAGATGACCTACTGGTGTACGCATTACATATTTGCCGTGAACACTTTTTCGTTCTACTCGACTTTGAATACAAATATCAATTGGGGAATACTTTGAGGCCATCAATATGTTAATAATTACTATTATTATTATTTGGCGCCCAAAGAAGAATATTAAAGAAGTAGAGACTAAAGAACACACAAGACAACATAACAATTGAAAATTATAGTTACTGACCGAGATTCGAACCTGCCACCTCCAAACACAAGATCAACTACGAGGCAACTTCACAATTTGAAGGTGGCAGGTTCGAATTCCAATCGATAACTATAGCTTTCAACTATTATATTGTATTGTGCGTCCTCTAGTCTATACTTCTTTCTTCTACTTCTGTGAGTGTCAAACATTGCATGTGTCTTTATTGAAAGATTATTACTTGTTCACCCGACTGGGGGTTGTTGTCTTAATATCAATTGCTCAACTGATACCTTTCTTCCATCATATATGAATGGATAGTATATACTAATGGTATTGTAAAATCAGAGAACCAACTTAAAACTATGACTGCAATGGACACAGAGCAGAGATTCTTTTCACACTATACCAGCACTTGATCCTCTCAGTGACTGATTATGGACTAGGACTGCTCACTGTCTCAAAGAGTCAGCTGGTGAAATTAGAGCGCATACAGAACGAAGCTATGCGGGTCATTCTGGGATGCACCAGAGACACCCCAGTGGTGTGTATGCGTTACATCCTTGGTCTACCGACAGTTGCTGGTAGGCTCAAGGTGATGCAGGCGAAGGCATACCTTAGAGTAATTGCTGACACAGATCACCCATTGTATGAGGCGCTGGACACAGTTAAGGTTCAGCGACTGATAAGAGGGAAATCATGGATGGCTCAGGCGGAGGATACAATCAGACAGGTGTGCATCTTGGCGAACATTAAGCGAGGGGAGGAGTGGGTCAGAGTGCCAGGGAGCAGTCAGACGTGTGCAGAGTTATAATCACATTGAGCCGGGAGTACACGGAGTGGCCAGCAGCGGCCACGGAAGTGGAAATCCAGCAACTAATTCAGGATAATGCTCGCTCGGGTGATGTGATTATCTACACAGATGGGTTGGTTTTAAGAGGCAGGAGAAGTGCCTGGGGGTTCTTAGCAAAAGCTAATGGTCGACGTTTGGTGCAAGAGAGCCTGGCATATGATACCACAACATCTAACTTAAGAATGGAGGTGGAAGCGGTCAGTGCAGCTTTCCGCTGGATGGAGAATACGGTATACACACACACACACACACGCACACACACACACACACACACACACACACACACACACACACACACACATAGTGAAAGCATGTTGAAGAAGGTGAGGACAGGCAAGCTTCGGGCAGAGTGGCTTGTTTCGCTTTGGAAGTCACGGGTGGCAAGCATCGCCTGGATCTTTTCTTCAGGGCATGCCGGTGTGCTGGGGAATGAACAGGCAGAGAGATTGGCTGGCTCTGCAAAACTTGGTGGAGTATTGATGCATGACAAGGCAGACGTGGTTGATGCCTTGTGGGAGCACGTGTACACCTCAGAGGAGCAAATGGATCAAAATGGTCTGGCAAGAATGAGACAGCGTGGAGTGACGAGGGGATCTGGCAGACGCTCGATGCTCAGAGGAAAGGCGAGACGGACATATAATCAGATTGCTACTGGTACTATTGGTGTTGGAACTCTTCGCTGGCTGCTGAGGATGGGGACGGAGCGCTTATGGGAATGCCCCGAATGCTATGATGTCGGTTCCTAAATCAATCATTCAATCAATCAATAAATCAGAACCAGCCGGAAGGGTACAACAATCCGTACAGAATGAGGATAATGGAAGAGCAACAGGAAAAGTCACAGAAATTGTTCAAATAAAATTTACTTCTAAGGGCATCAATTTACTTCTAAGGGCATCAATGTCACATCTAAGGGCATCAATGTCACATCTAAGGGCATCAATGTCACAACAAAGGGCATCAATGTCACATATAAGGGCATCAATGTCGCATCTAAGGGCATCAATGTCACATCTAAGGGCATCAATGTCACATCTAAGGGCATCAATGTCACATATAAGGGCATCAATGTCACATCTAAGGGCATCAATGTCACAACAAAGGGCATCAATGTCACATCTAAGGGCATCAATGTCACATCTAAGGGCATCAATGTCACATCTAAGGACATCAATGTCACTTCTAAGGGCATCAATGTCACATCTAAGGGCATCAATGTCACATCTAAGGGCATCAATGTCACATCTAAGAGCACCAATATCACAACAAAGGGCATCAATATCACAACAAAGGGCATCAATGTCACATCTAAGGGCATCAATGTCACATCTAAGAGCATCAATATAACAGCAATGGGCATCAATGTCACAACTAACAAGAAGTTGCGTGGTCGAAAGGTTCAGACTGCGTACTCATGTGATGCCCGTGTAGCATGACCCCCGTCTCTGCCGGTCGAGTTTACTCCAGAGGAAAGGTAACACTAACACACATGGAGCAAGGCAAGCTGCAGAACCTGCCGAATCAGCAAAGCAACGTTCTAACTGTCCGTCTGTCGGAGCTTTCATCCCATACCAAATGCCGACCATGAAATGTAGTCTTTAGGGTTGCATTTCCTCGCACCAGAATAATGCGTGTACCCTCCCAATTACCTCCCTCCGCCCGAAGTCGTTGACGCAATGTCGGGTTTGGTGAGCGCTGCCCAACATTCGGCGCTAACAGAAAGCAGCTAGTACCGTCTACAGTCATACGGTAGCTCAGTCATATCCGACAAGATTATATATATTTGTTGTTGTTGTTTCTTCCACTTATGCCGTTAGGCGTCGTGGGGAGAGTTAATTGGAGTTCCAGCGCCGTGACTAGCACCTTTCTTCCAATTTTCTCCATAAATCTTGAGCAGAATTTTTAGGATCAAGTAAATTCCCTACCGGTTTGCTAGACCAGACGTAGGTTCCTTACCTACTTAACCCATGTATATTTGCTACTAACCACCATGCCACTTCCACTGGTCGCCTGCTGGATAGCTTTGTGCTATGCCAGGTAGGACTGACCGACCGACTTTGGAATTTGGAACTTGCCCTCAGTGTTCTCATTCCAATTACGGGGCCTCAAACCACCATGTCCCATCCACTGGTCGCCTGCTGGATAGCTTCGTGCTATGCCAGGTAGGACTGACCGACCGACTTTGGAATTATAAAGAGGATAACATTCACCAGATATAAACATTACAACACAAGATGCAAATGTACAAACAGTAGCGTTGCCATGTCAGCTTTCAAAGTTTAAGATTTGTAAGCTGCTTTGTGAACATGTCAGAGCGTTATGACCTATCTTTGTTTAAAAGCACACTTATTCTTCACTTCCTCATATTACCTGAGTGAATTGATGGGGAAAGTAAGTAATTTACTTTTTTTTTTTACACGGCTTGGGGATATAGAACATAAGGTTATAACAATATAGTGAATGAGTTAGTGAACAGTGAGTTTGTTTTTTAGTTAGTGAGTGAGTTAGTTTGTTAGTTAGTTAGTTAGTTAGTTAGTTAGTTAGCGAGTGAGTGAGTTAGTGAGTGACTGATTCAGTGTATAAATTAATTAGTTAGTGAGAGAGTGAGCTTGTTATTTAGTTAATTAGTGAGTGATTGATTGAGGGAGTGAATTATTCAGTTAATTAGTTATTTAGTTAGTTAGTTACTATAACAGCCCCGCCCATGCTTGTTTCTACGTGTATGGGTACATTATTTGCCAACTGGTCTTCGCGTTCAAGTTCTTTGACTCCCGCATATCCCGGTACGTCCAAGTAAGTGATGTGAGCCGCAACTTCCGAATCCTAACTGTCCATTCAGCCTGTTGCGATTTTCAATGTCATGTTCATGGAGTCTGATATAATTTGTAGTAGAATAAGAATAGGATGGAATACCTCACTTGATCCTGGGTAGTGGACCGAACGTTTACCCTGCTCTGACAAACAGGTTCGGAGAACCCGTATTCTCTCTGGGAATTGTAACTATCGTTTACAGCTGGATATAGAAGAGAGAAGGTCGAACAGATACCACCCGAGTTTAATTTCAAAAGTAGAAAACACACCAATACGTGCGTATTTACAGCATGGATGGTTTTACTTAACACACGTTTGGTCGTTGTCGGAGGAACCATGGAGTTTGTTTACTGCGCTTAGAGTCTGGTGGTATCATCTATGGGATGCCTACGCAAAATTGACGAAATAGAATGGTATCATACTGGTCTCTCTTGGTCTTCAGAGGAGCAGCATGTGGTGAACGGGTGGCCCAATATACGGAAATGAGGCTAAGCAGCCATGTGCAGGACGTGATGATTCCTTTGGTGAGCCCAGGACCAGAGCGCTATGAATTATGGAAGCCTCCTTGGTAGGCGGGTAATGCCCATGGTCTGCCCCTACCTTCCCTTGAAGGCTGACCGGGATGTCATTGTCTGTTCTATGTGAGCCAGCTGGGATAGGGATGACACCACAACAGTAAGAGTCGAGGAAGCGTTGCAGAAGAAAACCCACATCGTGAAAAACCCTAACCGAAAGCTCGCTGAGTGGGTGTCATCTGCAGACTGCTCTCTCTTGGTTTTCGTTTTCGCGGGAGCGGACTGTGGTGAACGAAATGTCCAATATACGGAAGTGAGGAAATGAAGCAGCCATGTGCAGAACGTGACGATTTCTTGGGTGAGCCCCGTACTAGAGCGCTATGTGTCGGCTATGCAATTATAGAAGCCTCCTTGGATGGCGGGGAATGCCAATTGTAGCTGGGATGTAGATGACACGACAGTCAGAGTCGAATGTCCTTCGAAACACCCGGGAATGTTAAGCCATTAATAAATGCCCGGAGAAGTCGGATGTGTCTTCCTATAGGCGCAATATCGCAGCTCTGCTGTAAACAGGCACAACTTAATTACGTCAGGAAAAAAAAATACTATCCAGATGTACGAAGAAGACAAAGAAGAAGAAGAAGAAGAAGAAGAAGAAGAAGAAGAAGAAGAAGAAGAAGAAGAAGAAGAAGAAGAAGAAGAAGAAGAAGAAGAAGAAGAAGAAGAAGAAGAAGAAGAAGAAGAAGAAGAAGAAGAAGAAGAAGAAGAATGGTATGACACGATTACCAATATGGAGCTCATGGAGAGAACTAGAGAAAAATTTGTGAAACCTGAGATGAAGAAAAGATGCTAGCTCTGGATAAATCATACATTGAGAAAACCCAAGAATAGTATAACTAGAAAAGTCTTAGTTCCGAACCGACATGGTATAAGAAACAGAGGAGACCATAACAACTCACTGAGAAGAAAAGTAGAAACGGAAATGAACAACACGCGAGATCCATGAACAGAGCTGCAAGGGGTAGCTAAAAATAGGAGGGCTTGCAGTGAGTGATTAATTGTCTATGGCTGAAATGGGATAGAGGACACTAAAAGAAAGACGATCTATGACAGGAGATTGGAGTTCTCATAGAGATATCTGCATGCAAATAAATGGATAATTTATCAAGACGAAAAAGTAGTTCAGAGACGACGCTCTCACAATCAGTCCACCCAGACTGTACTGTTCCATTAGTACACACATAAAGGAGCACCACAAATGTATTTCGTTATTAACACAATCATGCTTAGATGCTCACTTCATTGATTTTTTACATTCGTCTACTGTAACCAAACCTTTACTGGCACACACTCATGCATTGTATGGACACCCATCGGGGCATTCCTTCGTAGTTTTACACTTTCGACCAACCTTCAAATCTCCATTGCTTCCATTGTTTCTTGCCTTACCTTTCTCTTCGTCTTTATCTACCACTTCTACGACCCATTTACCTGGAATCTTCACTGAAACTTAAAAACCCCTACCCTTGTTCCTTGTACACCACAGACTGTCACGGTTGTCCGTAATAGAGTATCAACATCAAGGTTCATATTAAGTGTCATGGCCTGGTATTCTGAGATAAGTATCCAATTTAATATATACCCATCCGATTGAGATGAAATTTTCTACACACCTTCCTTTCATTCCAGCGCAGCCAACTTTGATATTTTTTTAGTGTGAAATCGGCTGCTTACTTAATATTATTTAATATTTCATTTTTTATTATAATTTCTATATTGCTAAGGGACTTAACTCTATAAAAGTTATTTCAAGGGATATAACTTTTAATAACTTTTCTGTATAGCTTATAGTCATATTGTTGCATCGTTTTCAAAGATTTATAAACTCTTTGTCTATAGTTATGTACCGGCATATGAGTTGTAATAAATCATGATAAAATCTTTAAGGCATTTTCAAAGTTTTCATAAAAATAATGCATTATGCTTAAAGAGTTACCTACAGTAATGTCGGTGATTAACAACATAATAAATAAATAATAGTTACCTTATCTCTATCAAGTTTGAAGATTTTATATTTCTTTACACTGTCGCCAACTCTACGAAGACATGGAACAACTTAAGCCATTATTAAATCTACAGGCATATGCGTTATAATCCTCCTCCTCCTCCTCCTATCCTCTTCCTCTTCCCCTCCTCCTCCTCCCTCCTCCTCCCTCTTCCTCCTCCTTCCTCCTCCTCCCTACTCCTCCTTCCTCCTCCTCCCTACTCCTCCCTCTTCCTACTCCTAATCCCTCCTCTTCCTTCCTCCCTCTTCCTCCTCCCTCCTCCTCTTCCCTCCTCCTCCTCCACCTCCTCCATTCCCCGCCCTTCTCCCTCCTCCTCCCTCCTCCTCATCCCGCCTCCTCATCCCTCCTCATCCCTCCACCTCCCTTTTCCTCCCTCCTCCTCCCTCTATCTCCTCCTCCTCCACATCCCTCTTCCTCCTCCTCCCTCCTCATAATTCCTCATCCTCCTCTCCTCCTCCCTCCTCCTTCTCCCTCCACCTCCTCTCTTCTCCTCCTCTTTCCTCCTCCCTCTCCCTCCTCCTCCCCCTCCTCCTCCTGCGTTCTCCTCCTCCCTCCTTCTCCCTCCTCCTCCTCCCTCTTCCTCCTGCCTCTTCTTCCTCCCCCTTCCTCCTCCTCCTCCTTCCTCCTCCCTCCTCCTCCCTCTTCCTCCGCCTCCTCCTTCTCCTCTTTCCCCCTCCTCCTAATCCCTCCTCCTCCCTCCTATTCCTCCCTACTCCTCCTCCCACCTCCTCCTCTCTCCGCCTATCTCTTCCTCCCTCCTCCTCCCTCCTCCTCCCTCCTCCACCCTCTTCCTCCTCCCTCCTCCTCCCTCTTCCTCCTCCTCCCTCCTCCCTCCTCCTACCTCCTCGCCCTCCTCCTTCCTCCTAATCACTCCTCTTCCTTCCTCCTCCTTCCTCCTCCTCCCTTCTCCTCCTCCTCCCCTCCTCCTCCTTCTCCCTCCCTCCTCCTCCCTCCTCCCTTCTCCCCCTCCTCCTCCCTCCTCCTCAATCCTCCTCCCTTCTCCTCCTCCCTCAATCTCCTCCCTCCTCCTCCTCCCTCCACATTCCTCCTCCTCCCTCTTCCTCCACCTCCCTCCTCATCCTCCCTCCTCATCCTTCTCCCCCTCCTTCTCCCTCTTCCTCCTCCCTCCTCCTTCTCCCTCCGCCCCTCCTCCTCCCTCCTCCTCCTCCCTCCTCCTCCCTCTCCCTCCTCCTTCCTCTACTCCTCCTCCTCCCTCCTCCTCCCCCTCCTCCTCCTCCTGCGTTCTTCTTCTCCTGCGTTCTCCTCCTCCCTCCCTCTCCCTCCTCCTCCTTCTCCCTCCTCCTCTCCCTCTCTCCTACTCCTCCCTCCTCCTCCTAACCCCTCCTCCTCCCTCCTATTCCTCCCTACTCCCCCTGTCTCCTCCTCCTCCCTCCTCTTCCCTCCTCCACCTCCCTCTTCCTCTTCCCTCCTCCATTTACCCAAGACAGACAGACAGACAGATAGTCGGGAACGGGAGCTTATATGACTACTTATATGATTTAAATGAGATGCTCTCCACCAAAGGCTGGGCCAGGTCAGACAGACAGACAGACAGACAGAAAGAAAGACAGACAGACAGACAGACAGACAGACAGACAGACAGACAGACAGACAGACAGACAGATAGTCGGGAACGGGAACTTATATGACTACTTATATGAATTAAATGAGATGCTCACACCAGGGGCTGGGCGAAGCCGGGCCGGGTCAGACAGACAGACAGACAGACAGGTAGACAGACAGACAGATAGATAGTCGGGAACGGGAACGGGAGCTTATATGACTACTTATATGAATTAAATGAGATGCACCACACCAGTAGCTGGGCGATGCCGGGTCAGACAGACAGACAGACAGACAGTCGGGAACGGGAACTTATATGACTACTTATATGAATTAAATGAGATGCTCCCACCAGGGACTGGGCGAAGCCGGGCCGGGTCAGCTAGTGTGTGTGTGTATATATATATATATATATATATATATATATATATATATATATATAAAAGGCAATGTGTGTGGATGTGTATGTCTGTATGTATGTCCTTTATGCGTTCGCGAACGGCCCATCCGATTGAGATGAAATTTTCTACACGCCTTCCTCTCATTCCAGCGCTGCCAACTGTCATATTTTTGTTTCTTCTTCCTTCTCCTCCCTCCTCCCCCTCCCTAAATACGTACGTAAATATATGATGATGATGATGAAAGAATCCCCGAACCAAAACTCTAGGACAAGAGAAGAAAATGACGTGACTACACAGAATCGTCACACGGCAATCATCATCATCATCAAGTGCCGTGCCGGCTGGCGTAGGCGTTCATGGTTCTCCATAGATCTCGGTCTTTGGTTTTCTGGATCAACTCTGCTGCTGATATATATGCCTCCATGCCACGGCAATATCAATAACAATTCATCTTTTTATGTGTAAGGAAGTTATCTACAGTCGTGTAGAAGGGAAGAACAATCAATGGAAGGACCGAAATCACAGAACCTAGACGAGTATGAATTCGGAATGGCGAACTCCCTCCTCCTCTCCCTCCTCCTCCCTCCTCCTCCCTCTACCTCCTCCCCCTCCTCCTCCTCCCTCTCCCTCCTCCTTCTCCGTCTTCCTCTCCCTTCCTCCTCCATCCTCCTCCCTCCTACTCCTTCCTCCTTCTCCCTCCGCCTCCTCCCTCCTCCTCCCTCCTCCTCTCTCTCCTCCTCCTGCATCCTTCTCCCTCATCCTCCTCCCTCCTCCTCCTCATCCCTCCTTCTCCCTCTTCCTCCTCCATCCTACTCCCTCCTCCTCCTCCCACTACCTCCTCCTCCTCCCTCCACCCTCCTCCCCCTTCTCCTCTTCCTCCTGCCTTTCCTTTCTCCTCCTCCCTCTACCTCCTCCTCCTCCCTCTACACTCCTCCTCCTCCCTCCTCCTCCCCCACCTCCCTTTCCTTCCTCCCCTCCTCATTCTCTCTCCTTCTCCCTCCTCCCTCTCCCTCCTCCTCCTTCCTCCTTCTCCCTCCGCCTCCTCCCTCCTCCTCCTCCCTTCTTCCCCTCCTCCCTCCCCTTCCCTTCTCCTACCACCTCCTTCTCCCTCCTCCTCCTCTCCCCTCCAATTCCTACCGTCTTCCTCTTCCCCTCCCCCTCCTCCCTCTCCCTCCTTTTCCTCCTCCATCCTCTTCCTCCCTCTTCCTCCTCCTCCTCCCCCTTCCTCCTCCTTCCTCCTCCTCCCTCCTCCTCCTCTCTCTTCCTCCCGCATCCCTTTTCCTCCCTCCTTCTCCTCCCTCTACCTAATCCCTCCTCGTCCCTCCTCCTCCTTCCTCCACATCCCTCCTCCTCTTCTCCACTCCTCCTCCTACCCTCTTCCTCTTGCCCTCCCCCTCTCCCTCCTCTTCCTCCTCCATCCTCCTCCTCCCTCTTCCTCCTCCTCCTCCCTCTTCCTCCTCCTCCCCTCCTCCCTCCTTTTCCTACTCCTCCTACCTCCTCCCTCCTCCTCTTTCCTCACTTTTCCTCCCCTCCCTCTATCTCCTCCCTCCTCCTCCCTCCACCTCCCTCTTCCTCCTCCTCCCTCCTCATCATTCCTTCTTCCCCTCCTCCCCCTCCTTCTCCTCCCTCCTCCTTCTCCCTCCTCCTTCTACCTCTTCCTCCCTCCTCCTCCTCCCTCCTCCTTCTCTCTCCTCCCTCCTCCTCCCTCCCTCTCCCTCTCCCTCCTCCCTCCTCCTCCTGCGTTCTCCTCCTCCCTCCTCCCTTTTCCTCCTCCCTCCTCCTCCCCCTCTTCCCTCTCCTTCCTCCATCCTCCTTCTCCCTCCTCCTAATACCTCCTCCTCTCTCCTCCTTCTCCTCTCTCCTCCTCCTCCCTCCTCCTCCCTCTTCCTCCTCCTCCCTCCTCCTCCCTCCTCCTCCCTCCTCCTCCTTCTCCTCTTTCACCCCTCCTCCTCCCTACTCCTCCCTCCTATTCCTCTCTACTCCTCCTCCTCCCTCCTCCTCCCTCCTCCTCCTCTCTCCACCTCTCTTCCTCCTACCTCCTCCTCCTCTCTCTTCCCTTTTCCTCCCTCCTCCTCCCTCTACCTCCTCCCTCCTCCTCTTTCCTCCACATCCCTCCTGCTCCCTCTTCCTCCTCCTCCCTCCTCATCATTCTTCCTCCTCCTTCTCCCTCCTCCTTCTACCTCTTCCTTCCTCCTCCTTCTCCCTCCACCTCCTCCCTCCTCCTCCTCTCTCCTCCTCCTCTCTCCTCCTCCTCCCTCCTCCTCCTGCGTTCTCCTCCTCCCTCCTCCTCCTTCTCCCTCCTTCTCCTTCTTCCTCCTCCCTCTTCCTCCTCCCTCCTCCTCCTCCTCCTCCCTCTTCCTCCTCCTTCCTCCTCCTCCTCCCTCCTCCTCCCTCCTCCTCCTCTCTACTCCTCCTCCTCCTCCTTCCTCCTCCTCCTTCTCCTCTTTCCCCCCTCTTCCTCCTAATCCCTCCTCCTCCCTCCTATTCCTCCCTACTCCTCCTCCTCCCTCCTCCTACTCTCTCTGCTTATCTCTTCTTCCCTCCTCCTCCCTCCTCTTCCCTCCTCCACCCTCTTCCTCCTCCTTCCTCCTACTCCTCCTTTTTCTTCTTCTTCTGCTGCTGCTGCCGCCGCTCCATTTACCCAAGTTAATTGTTGGGGGAATATGTAAAGATCTTTCAAGTGCTCTTTCTAATGCTTTTTGTCCGTTTATCTAAGGTTGTTCTAACCGCAACCAATAAATGATTAGACAGACAGATAGACAGACAGACAGACAGACAGACAGAGAGGGAGGGACAGACAGATAGACAGACAGATAGATAGTCGCGAACGGCCCATCCGATTGAGATGAAATTTTCTACACGCCTTCCTCTCATTCCAGCGCTGCCAACTGTCATATTTTTGTTTCTTCTTCCTTCTCCTCCCTCCTTCCCCTCCCTAAATACGTACGTAAATATATGATGATGATGATGAAAGAATCCCCGAACCAAAACTCTAGGACAAGCGAAGAAAATGACGTGACTACACAGAATCGTCACACGGCAATCATCATCATCATCAAGTGCCGTGCCGGCTGGCGTAGGCGTTCATGGTTCTCCATAGATCTCGGTCTTTGGTTTTCTGGATCAACTCTGCTGCTGATATATATGCCTCCATGCCACGGCAATATCAATAACAATTCATCTTTTTATGTGTAAGGAAGTTATCTACAGTCGTGTAGAAGGGAAGAACAATCAATGGAAGGACCGAAATCATAGAACCTAGACGAGTATGAATTCGGAATGGCGAACTCCCTCCTCCTCTCTCTCCTCCTCCCTCCTCCTCCCTCTACCTCCTCCCCTCCTCCTCCTCCCTCTCCCTCCTCCTTCTCCCTCTTCCTCTCCCTTCCTCCTCCATCCTCCTCCCTCCTACTCCGTCCTCCTTCTCCCTCCGCCTCCTCCCTCCTCCTCCCTCCTCCTCTCTCTCTCCTCCTCCTCCTGCATCCTTCTCCCTCATCCTCCTCCCTCCTCCATCTCCTCATCCCTTCTTCTCCCTCTTCCTCCTCCATCCTACTCCCTCCTCCTCCTCCCACTACCTCCTCCTCCTCCCTCCACCCTCCTCCCCCCTTCTCCTCTTCCTCCTGCCTTTCCTTCCTCCTCCTCCCTCTACCTCCTTCTCCTCCCTCTACACTCCTCCTCCTCCCTCCTCCTCCCCCACCTCCCTTTCCTTCCTCCCATCCTCATTCTCTCTCCTTCTCCCTCCTCCCTCTCCCTCCTCCTCCTTCCTCCTTCTCCCTCCGCCTCCTCCCTCCTCCTCCCTCCTTCCCCTCCTCCCTCCCCTTCCCTTCTCCTACCACCTCCTTCTCCCTCCTCCTCCTCTCCCCTCCTCCAATTCCTACCGCCTTCCTCTTCCCCTCCCCCTCCTCCCTCTCCCTCCTTTTCCTCCTCCATCCTCTTCCTCCCTCTTCCTCCTCCTCCTCCCTTTTCCTCCTCCTTCCTCCTCCTCCCTCCTCCTCCTCTCTCCTCCTCCCGCATCCCTTTTCCTCCCTCCTTCTCCTCCCTCTACCTAATCCCTCCTCGTCCCTCCTCCTCCTTCCTCCACATCCCTCCTCCTCTCCCCTCCTCCTCCTACCCTCTTCCTCTTGCCCTCCCCCTCTCCCTCCTCTTCCTCCTCCATCCTCCTCCTCCCTCTTCCTCCTCCTCCTCCCTCTTCCTCCTCCTCCCCTCCTCCTTCCTTTTCCTACTCCTCCTACCTCCTCCCTCCTCCTCTTTCCTCCCTTTTCCTCCCCCTCCCACTATCTCCTCCCTCCTCCTCCCTCCACCTCCCTCTTCCTCCTCCTCCCTCCTCATCATTCCCTTCCCCTCCTCCCCCTCCTTCTCCTCCCTCCTCCTTCTCCCTCCTCCTTCTACCTCTTCCTCCCTCCTCCTCCCTCCTCCTCCTCTCTCCTCCCTCCTCCTCCCTCCCTCTCCATCTCCCTCCTCCCTCCCTCCTCCTCCTGCGTTCTCCTCCTCCCTCCTCCTCCCTCCTTCCTCTTCCTCCTCCCTCCTCCTCCCCCTCTTCCCTCTCATTCCTCCATCCTCCTTCTCCCTCCTCCTAATACCTCCTCCTCTCTCCTACTCCTCTCTCCTCCTCCCTCCTCCTCCCTCTTCCTCCTCCTCTCTCCTCCTCCCTCCTCCTCCTCCTCATCTGTCCCCCCTCCTCCTCCCTCCTCCTCCCTCCTATTCCTCTCTACTTCTCCTCCTCCCTCCTCCTCCCTCCTCCTCCTCTCTCCACCTCCCTTCCTCCTACCTCCTCCTCCTCTCTCCTCCCTTTTCCTCCCTCCTCCTCATCCCTCTACCTCCTCCCTCCTCCTCCCTCCTCCTCCTTCCTCCACATCCCTCCTCCTCCCTCTTCCTCCTCCTCCCTCCTCATCATTCTTCCTCCTCCTTCTCCCTCCTCCTTCTACCTCTTCTTTCCTCCTCCTTCTCCCTCCACGTCCTCCCTCCTCCTCCTCTCTCCTCCTCCTCTCTCCTCCTCCTCCCTCCTCCTCCTCCTGCGTTCTCCTCCTCCCTCCTCCTCCTTCTCCCTCCTTCTCCTTCTTCCTCCTCCCTCTTCCTCCTCCTCCTCCTCCCTCTTCCTCCTCCTTCCTCCTCCTCCTCCCTCCTCCTCCCTCCTCCTCCTCTCTACTCCTCCTCCTCCCTCCTCCTCCTTCCTCCTCCTCCTTCTCCTCTTTCCCCCCTCTTCCTCCTAATCCCTCCTCCTCCCTCCTATTCCTCCCTACTCCTCCTCCTCCCTCCTCCTACTCTCTCTGCTTATCTCTTCTTCCCTCCTCCTCCCTCCTCTTCCCTCCTCCACCCTCTTCCTCCTCCTTCCTCCTACTCCTCCTTTTTCTTCTTCTTCTGCTGCTGCTGCCGCCGCTCCATTTACCCAAGTTAATTGTTGGGGGAATATGTAAAGATCTTTCAAGTGCTCTTTCTAATGCTTTTTGTCCGTTTATCTAAGGTTGTTCTAACCGCAACCAATAAATGATTAGACAGACAGACAGACAGACAGACAGACAGACAGACAGACAGACAGAGAGGGAGGGAAAGACAGATAGACAGACAGATAGATAGTCGGGAACGGGAACGGGAGCTTATATGACTACTTATATGAATTAAATGAGATGCTCCATACCAGGAGCCAGGCGATGCCGGGCAGGGTCAGACAGACAGACAGACAGACAGACAGACAGACAGACAGACAGACAGACAGACAGACAGACAGACAAGCAGACAGTCAGGAACGGGAACGGGAGCTTATATGACTTCTTTTATGAATTAAATGAGATGCTCCACACCAGGAGCCAGGCGATGCCGGGCAGGGTCAGACAGACAGACAGACAGACAGACAGACAGACAGACAGTCAGGAACGGGAACGGGAGCTTATATGACTACTTATATTAATTAAATGAGATGCTCCCCACCAGGGACTGGGCGAAGCCGGGCCTGGTCTGCTAGTATATAAATATATATATATATATATATATATATATATATATATATATATATATATATATATATATATATATATATATATATATTCCTTTTCGTTTTATTATTCCTATTATGTTTTCATCTGTCCTCTCTTCTCATTCAGTTATTAAGACTTACTTATGAAAGATCTTTACTTAATTTAGTCTCCGTTGGTGTCTTCCACGTGTTTGTATGTTGTGTTTTGTGTATTTGTGTTTCGACGAAGGCTAGTCGCCGCAACGTCCCATGTTTTCTGTAATTGTGTTCTGTAAAACTACATCGTGTTATTTTATATTGTTGTCATTCTACTGATGTCATAATGGTAGTCATTGCCACCGTTCAACCAGAGTGAGTCTACGTACTAAATGTATGATGACCCGCTCAAAGATGTTAGTTAGTTTGTCGCGGTTCCATTATGCTCCGTTCCTGTGACAGTGAATATCAAACTAAATGCTCCTCTGTGCCCAATGTGAAAAGTGGTAAGATAGGAGTCTTGGCAAGCCAACAGCCCGCACAGGTACTGTGTGCATAATGCCACCACCAGAATGCCACCACAAAAGTTCTCCATGAAAAATACAGTTCATCGTAGATGGAAACGGCAGTCACCAGAAAGACTTCATTGACCCTGGTTTTATCCCATATGGCTCGGTCTCTTTCCGCAGGGCGACCCGCCGAAAGCGCCACACAAAGCACGAACTCCGTAGCTCCAGCGACGACTTCAGGAGTCTCCTGAAAAATGCACTTAAGAACCGAAAAGGCAAACCAGTCAATTCAGCAACAGCCTGCCGCAATCATTCGGCTACAAACAACTGCGGACAGATGTAAAAGCATTCCACGCGAAATTCAAAAAGATATATATGATCAAGACGTTTAAGCTAGTCACATGTCCTTTACAGGGTGTCGCAACTAACCCCATAATTGTTTGGCTCTTTGTTATTTATCAAACAATTTTTCTGTTCAGTAGTTTGCCATTCCTTTCTAAACGACCGACCCATCATATCATCGAAACCAACGCAAGGCGGCGTGCTTGCAAATCGCTTGCTTCTGATTTTGAATCAAACGACCTCGGTATGGCGGTGAATTGTGAAAAGCGTGCACTGCACCTACGCCTTAGAGCCGGCTCAAGACTTACTTGATAAAAGTGTATCTAATTATAACAATTGTAGGTAACTTGGGCGGGCGCGATAGCATAATTGATAAAGAGCTGCCCTGATAATATCATGAGCTCGGTCGGACTTCTCGGTTCGTTGTCTCGCTAAGCGAGAGCAGACTGGCCACATATTTCTCCCTGTATTCAGACATACAAAATGCCCTATAACATGACTGACTTAACTGATTAGTTGGTGAAGGATAATATATCGCAAAATGTGACCTCGTATTTGGACAGAAAAACGATATATCGCCGTACAAGAGTCATCGTATTATTTGCTTCGTTTCGCGGTATATTCCGCAATTTTAAGGTTCGGTAAAAAGATAGACATTTACATTATCAGACTTGTTCTTATGATTCTGCGCCATGTTTGACCAAGACCTACTTTTTTGTTGACACCGAAACATTAAACCAGAAAACTGCTTCGGGTCAAGAACATATCTGCATTTGACGTGTGTGGGTTGAAGTGTACACTGTAAAATGAATAATAAAAGGAGTTGGTAAAGCCATACAAGAATTCTGGTTTATTTTCTCCAAGAAAGCGGCCAGACAAGATTCCATTATAAATTCGTCACCACCCACTAACCGTTATTTTAGAAATGTCCCAAGCGTTTAATCTTATATATCTGTGGTAATGGGTGTAATACGATAGGAAGTATGTAAAATTAATAGGTATCACAATATAGGCACATAAGTAAAAGTAATGGATGACACACTATAGTTTAGTATGTAAAAGTAATGGGGTCACACGAGAGGTTAGTATGTAAAAGTAATGGGGTCACACGAGAGGTTAGTATGTAAAAGTAATGGGGTCACACGAGAGGTATGTATGTAAAAGTAATGGGGTTACACGAGAGGTTAGTATGTAAAAGTAATGGGGTCACACGAGAGGTTAGTATGTAAAAGTAATGGGGTCACACGAGAGGTCTGTATGTAAAAGTAATGGGGTTACACGAGAGGTTTGTATGTAAAAGTAATGGGGTCACACGAGCGGTTAGTATGTAAAAGAACTGGGTGTTACGTCTTAGGTAAGCATGTAAAATTAATGCTTGTCATACGACGGCTAAATAAAAGTAATTTCACTAGATAGGTACAAATTTAAAAGTAATATTGTCACAATATATGTAAGTGTGTAAAAGTAATGGGTGTCACACGACTGATAAGTAAGTAAAAGTTTTGGTTGTCACACGTTAAGTAAGTATGTAAAAGTAGTGGTTGTCATACGATAGGTAAATATTAAAATAATGATAGGTTAGTAAGCAAAAGTAATAGGTGTCACAAGATACGTATGTAACAGTAATGGGTGTCACAAGATAATACAAGATAATATATGTAAGTGTGTAAAAGTAATGGGTCTGACAATAAAGGTACTATGTAAAAATAATGGGTGTCACAAGATAGGTACGTGTGTAAAAGTAATGGATATCAAATGTAAAAGGAAAGGACTATTTTGTTCACTTAATAAAAATCATATTCGGTATATGGTGCTAATGATTATATTATTAGATCTGCTAGTGTCAATATCCTTAGACCAATCAGGAGTCGATAAGCTATGAGATCAGCATCATGTCTGCTACTTTTATTTCCTATGAAATTTTCTAGTACCCATTTTCGCCTTGGATTGGCTTGGTAGCCAGGTCAGGTAAGTAAAAGCCTCGTCACACGATATGACTGGACAGTCTTCGCTGCTTCTTGCGAGAAAACCTGAGGACAATATAACTAGACATTCTCTTGACAGGAACCCCCAAGGCAAACGAAACAGCGGGAGATCACGGAGAAAAGAATTACATACAGAGATGAATAATACTGGGAGCTCATGAGAGAAGCTGCATGAGATAGGACGTCTTTGCTTGGTGTGGTTGATACCTACGCTTCTATGGGGGAATAACGGGCAGAAGAATAAGAAGCAGTTAGCCTTGGTTGTCTGAACGACCGACGCTCATGCCAACGAAATCAACCTAAGGCGGCTCGCTTCCAAATGAAGCAAACTTGAATTCTTAGTGACAACAGGCAGACTTGAAAATTAAATAACAAGAAGGACGACATAGAGATAAATCCTTAGTCTACTTGGCCGTACCATATAATTGTGGCATAAACACGGACCTCATTCGAGACTGGTGATTGCGTGAGATGGCTTGCTTTGATAGTCCACGCTTAATGTATGGACACAACGATATGAAAAGGAATAACTAATGTGGGAAGGTGACAGTTTGGACACAATCCTGTGTATGGTAATAGGTCAGTAAAGATGTAGATAACTCCGTTGATGACTGTTGGTCCGGGAAAGTCAGCAAAACTATCGCCACAATCAGATTGCCTGGAGACAGTGATTCTTACGATGTTATATCACATGACATCTCGAAGACAGACATACATATATAGATATACAGACAGATGAACAGACAGATGGGAGGACGGACAGACATCTCGATGACAGATAGATATACAGATTGACAGACAGACATATCAAAGACAGATAGATATACAGACAGACAGAGATATACAGATAGATAGACAAACTTCTCGAAGACAGACAGACAGACAGACAGACAGACAGACAGACAGACAGACAGACAGACAGACAGATGAAAAGGGAGTTTGGATGGGTAGGTAAATAGATAGGTATTAGGTAGATAGGTAGGTGGGAAGATAGGTAGATATGCAAATACATAGACAGACAGAGCATGCGTAAGAGAGCGTGACAAGGAAAAGAGATTAAATTGACTTTTTGAAAGACAGTGAAATACGTTGACAACTGTAGAAACACAACATATACAATATGTGCACTTTCGCAAAATCAACACCTGCGAGATGACGTAATATCATGGGAGCATGTGGCTAATTGAGATTCAGAGAAATGTGATATCATGGGAGAATGTGGCTAACTGAGATTCAGAGAAAGGTGATTTTATGGGAGCATGTGGCTGATTGGGCTACAGAGCAGTCAGCATTGTTGGTTATGGACTCAAGTTCGCGACTTTAAACAGAGCGTCCCTGTTTAGAGACATTCTCTACAGCCAACGACCAGTATGGACACTGCCAAGATGGAAAACAATGGCTGTCATCCTTCTTTCCAGATGCTCATTCGATATCCGAGAACTGATAATCGTTAGTTGATTAGCAGGGATGGAATAACCATTAGGCAAACAAGGCTCGTGCCTAGGGCACCAAGCATTTGGGGGGCACCACAAGTCCTCAAGAAAAATGTGTATATTGTCCCGGTAGCGTAATTGAGTGGCATAAGCAAATCGCAAATGTAATATTGAATCGCACATTATTTATATATACATACCCTGTGCTGCCCATTCACTAAATCTGGTAGGCAGAAGTGCCGTTGACTCTTGTTTAGAGGCAGTAAACTTCTTCCATACAGTGCAACTGATCTATACTTTTTTCTCAGCTTCAACCAAAAGATGGAAGATTCTGAAAGGATGCCTTGTGAATGAAAAGCTGGTAAAGTCTCTTTCCGATACTAGTTGGGAAGCACATGCTGTTGCAACTGAAGCCATTCTAATGTCTCATCCTCATATTATAGAAGCATTAGAATGTTTACAAGAAGACCAGTCACAGAAGGGGGACACCAGAAGAGAAGCAGAAAACATTGCAAAGAAGATGCAAGAATTAGAATTTGCTTTCATGCTTGTCTTTTGGGAAGAAGTGTTACAACATTTTCACAGGATCAGTCAAGCTCTACAAAATGAGCACGTGAACTTGAAATCGTGTGCTGATTTGTATTCTTCACTAGCAGATCACTTGCATGAATCTTGGAATGAATTTGAAAGATTTGAAGAAGCTGCAAAAGAAATAACACCAGGTGTGGATTATAAGTCAACTTTGACCCGTAATCGTAAACGAAAGACAGTGGTCATTGATGGTGATGCCCCTGAGGTATCTCAGAATGCCAGAGACAAATTTCGTATATCTGCTTTCTACACCATTGTTGGCAAACTTGAGACAGAGATGAGTAGACGAGGACAGGTATATAATGATCTAGCAGTTCGATTTTCTTGTTTGGTCGATGTACCACAAACATCTCAGTGTTGTGAAGGACTAATAAATGCTTATCCTGAAGATCTGAACAATAATTTATATACTGAACTACAACAGTTCCACTCATATATTCGCCACAAGTTTCGTGCATCAAAATCTGACAACAACACGTTCAGTCATGCAGAACTCTACAAAGTAATAGTTAGAGACAACATCGAGTGTGCTTTTCCAAATGTAGAAATCGCCTTGCGCATATTTTTAACATTAATGGTTACGAACTGTTCAACTGAGCGCTCTTTTTCTCAGTTCAAACGTACAAAAAATCCAAGTAGATCGACAATGAAACAAGAAAGGCTTGATTCCTTCTCTTTGCTGATGATTGAGGCAGACTTGTTGCGCAAAATTAACTTTGATGATGTACTCAAAAACTTTGCGAGACGTAAATCTAGAAAAAAAGACCTTTAAAATGTAAATGTGTGCTCTCTCTGACTTTCTTATCTATCAAGAAAGGTACAGTATTTTTGTCTACTATTATTACAAAATTAATTAACTATTAATTTTAATACAGAAATACCTTATTGTAGGTTTTATATGAGTGATAGTAGTACAAACATATGTGTTTACATTTCACAACTGTTTTTCTTTGTTAGTTTTTTGCATAATATTGAACATACCAGCAGTCAGTGGAGGATCGGGGGCCCGGGGCAGTAAGGGGCACCCATGTGGGTTTGTGCCTAGGGCACCAAGATGGTTTAATCCGGCCCTGTTGATTAGTGACATTCGACATAGATAGTCAAGCTCTTTGGAGTAATTTATCGGGAGAAATAAACATGAAAACGGCGTGATAACCAGTAAGCTTGATGGTAAAAGAGCAGGCAGAAAACAAAGCGTGGACACGTTGCTAAATCGGGACCCGAACATAAACCTGATCGGAAACTGGTGATTGTGTGAAATAGCGATCCGGGCATGGCACATGATGATAAATGACCGCACTATTTTCAAAACATAGATTCGTCTTTTAACCACAAGCTTCACATAACTGAATAAATATAACTTTTTCAATACATGGCATTTAAGCAAATCACAGAAAACAGTTGTGCGGGCTGTTGTTTGTTGAGACTCCTGTCTTTTCCACAGTTCAATGGGCAGTGGGGAGTATTTTGCGCGATATTCACTGTGTCAGCATCTCAGAAAAACTGCAGGCACCCTTAGTTCGTCATTCTACACACTACAGTGAGTTTCTTCACATGCATTCAGAGATATGAAACGTCGCATGTAATTTAATACCATTTATTTATGCACAAATGGCAGTATCAACAAGGTGCGTGCCTTTACAACAATTTACGCACACATGGCATTTAATTTAGCACATTATCTCTATGTACATCAATGGCGATTAACACTCAGCCATAGCAATCATGCAATCACAGTCCCCTAACTGAATACTCGCTATCATAGCTCGGCAAGGCTAACTCTCACACCGGCAATCAATACACTCGCTCGCTCAAAACACATGCGTCCTTCCTCTAACGCGTCCAGTCTCAGTCTGAAGCCTTCTGGTGTTCGGCCTGCTAGCCATGTGGTGCTTGACCCCGTGTGTCCCGGGATAGCCGGGTTGTATCAGTTGTCTTGTTGTACTGGCTGTCCGGTCTTGTTGTCTCAGGTCCTTCGGTGCAAGGTAGTCCCCTCTATGTCCCTGTGTCCTGTTTATAACCCTGTGTCCTGTTTATAGCTGAGTGTTGTTGTCCCGTCTATGTCCTGTCTATGACATCTCAATTGTCCTGTCTATGACATATCTCCTGTCCTGTCTTCGATATCTCTATTGTCCTGTATATGTCCTGTCTGCACTCCCCAACACGCTGACACACTGGCACATAATATTATATAGTATCTATCTTGTGACACCCATTACTTTTACGTACGTACCTATCTTGTGACACCCATTACTTTTACATGGTACCTATCTTGTGACACCTATTACTTTTACTTACTTTTCTATCGTGTGACACCCATTACCTTTACATAATTACCCATCGTGTGACAACTGTCATAAACCTATGGCTTATGAGGAGCATTTTGTGTGATATTCACTGGAACAGGAATGGAGCATGTTGTGGCAATACATTGCCGTGAAGTTGGAACCGCGAGTGACTAACTAACTAACAGAAAACCCTGGGGGGAAAACACCAACATTACTCAAACATTTTCAAAAGACAACCGATTTACAGAATCTAAGAAAACACATTTTGATTTAAAAGTTTTCTCAGGACACTTTAAGAGAAATGGGTTAAGTGAGATCAAAACAGGATAACAAGTTTCACCCAAGGATGCCAGCAAGAGTATCAAAGACAGCTTGACTGTTTCCTTTGCCCGGCGCTGACTGTAATCCCAGCTAATGCAAACAGAAGATCTGCAGGTCCTTTGGGAACATCGCGTGATCCGCAAGGAAGACTCAAAGAGCCCAAGTGTAAAATCTTTCAACTCCAGGAAAGTAACAGCGGAATGACACGTATACAATACAACCGGTAAAGTAGTTTTAAGGGTTTAAGATACTTTTTGATCGATAGGTATTTATTATCAGACGGTGGTATATTTATTTAGTGGCGGTGGTGTAATTACTGAAACCCTGATGTGGCTTAACGGCAGACACCAGAACAGACTGTTCTATGATTTCAACAGATTGAGTTTGGTAATGCCTCGGAAATGCATCGATACGCTTAGTTTCTGTGTATTTGCTTTTACTGAGAGATCAATAACGATCAATAACGTATGTGTTGTACTTTCTGTTGAATGTTTGTGATCATGTAAAGGGACAATTTTGTTATATTACTGTATACTTGTACACACACACACGCACACACGCACGCACGCACACACACACACACACACACACACACACACACACACACACGGTATATGCAGCCAGAGAGATAGAACGAACTTTATTTTCAAACACAGGCAAGTCTAAACTCTGTAATTCTATCACTCTCTGTCATACATTATATCATCCAAACATCATTCGAGGCTAACTGAGAACAACAACAATATAAAATATATGCATTATAAAGGCAAGGAAAAAATGCAAAAATCAAAAATAAACGACTCAGTAATATTAATGAAGGATGTGGCAATTGTTGGTAACTATGGGGAATATACTGGTCTACCAAAAGGGGACTGGCTGTTATACTAGGCTCTTATTATTATTATTATTATTATTATTATTATTATTATTATTATTATTATTATTATTATTCTTAAGTGGGAAGGTAATCCGTACTGAGATAGTGTTAGAATAATTTGTGATTATATCTATAGGGATTGGTAGTGTCTTTGATTTCTTGTGGAAGATGGTTCCACAGCTGAGGTGCTGAGTACGCTAAGCTTGTTTTGTATAAGTCTATCCTAGGCTTTGGAATGTGTAATGTGTTTAGTCGTTTAGTGTCTAGCATTATATTTAAACAAAGGCCAAAGGTAATTTGGGGCGTTCTGGTGTAGGATTTTGTGAGAGAGATGTAGAGAGACGGAGATAAAGACAAGAGAGAAAGGTAGAGAGACATAGGGAAAGACAAGGTAGAGAAATGAGGGATAGACAAAAGAGAGATAGGTAGAGAGATAGAGAGGGATTGACAAGGAGAGATAGGTTGAGAGATAGAGAGAGATAGACAAGGTGAGATAGGTAGAGAGATAGAGAGGAATAGACAAGGTGTGATAGGTAGAGAAATAGAGAGGAATAGACAAGGTGTGATAGGTAGAGAGGCAGAGAGGAATAGACAATGTGAGATAGGTAGAGAGATAGAGAGGAATAGACAATGTGAGATAGGTAGAGAGATAGAGAGGAATAGACAATGTGAGATAGGTAGAGAGACAGAGAGGAATAGACAATGTGTGATAGGTAGAGAGATAGAGAGGAATAGACAATGTGAGATAGGTAGAAAGATAGAGAGGAATAGACAATGTAAGATAGGTAGAGAGATAGAGAGGAATAGACAACGTGAGATAGGTAGAGAGACAGAGAGGAATAGACAATGTGAGATAGGTAGAGAGATAGAGAGGAATAGACGAGGTGTGATAGGTAGAGAGATAGAGAGGAATAGACAAGGTATGATAAGTAGAGAGATAGAGAGAGATAGACAAGATGAGATAAGTAGAGAGATGGAGAGAGATAGACAAGGTGAAATAGGTAGAGAGATAGAGAGGGATAGACAAGGTGAGATAGGTAAAGAAACTGAGACAAATAAAGACAGACAGAGAACGACACGTAGCCAGTGCAAAGACAGACCGAACGAAAGAGAGAGAGAGAGAGAGAGAGAGAGAGAGAGAGAGAGAGAGAGAGAGAGAGAGGGGAGGGAGAGAGGGAAAGAGAGACAGAGAGAGACATCCCATCCATCTATCTACAAACATACATACGCACTCTCTGTTCGTTGAAACGATTCTCTGGCTTATCTACCGATCGCAGTCCAATGTCGACATTCTGACATACGTCTCAACTATTGTCCTTGTCGACATTTAGCTAATACTCTAGTGTATTCCCCATGTCGACATTTAAATTAAAATTAAAAAAAAAAAAAAAAACAGTTAGTAATCATGGCGATATTTGCAAATGAAGTCTCAGTTATCTTCACTATCGACATTTGCACAATAGTCTCATTTATTCCCCGTGTGGGCATTTGATGACGTCACCGGCTGGATGACCATCAAGGCTTCTTTTGGGCCAACTACACACGGTTGGTATTCTCACATTTATTGACAAACTCATCAGATCAGCCCTCGCTTTACGGCTCATTATTCTGGTCAGGAAATACGGCATTGACATTAGCGGTTTAACACCTAGATAAAGTTCGTTCTACTCGACGCAGACAAAACAGATGTCGAATTCTTAGGCTGTAATAGTGTTTCAATGGTTGGTTTTGTGTTGTTAGTGAGGTAATTAGTTAGTTAGTAATTTAGTCAGTAATGTAGTTACTTATTTAACTAGTTAGTTAGTTAATAATTTAGTTAGTGATTAATTTAATTAGTTTATATTTTAGTTAGTTAATTAGTTACCTAGTAATTTGATTATGTAATTAGTTAGTTACTTAACTAGTAATTTAGTTAGTTAATATATTGAATATATTTATATAGAATATTAGAAAGAGAGTTTTAAAACAAAAACGTCAGTTGTGTGTTTATAGTGCGTCGTAATTAACCCCAACATATTTAGACGCTTTTTGATATCCTAGACAGAATTACTTTCAGTAGTGTACCATTGCTTTCTGAAATATCGACGCTCTTAGCGTGGTGAATATCAACGTAAGACCGTAGGCTTCAACTCTGATACGTCTGATTTCGAACCCTGTACGTTGGATTGTGAAACTGCATTTACTACCCATGAATCCCAGACGCCGGCTGAAAGAGAGTACTGACATGTAAGACTGAGTCTGTTCTGCTGTAGGGCAGTGCGTCTTATAATGTGATCGAACAAACCTGGCAGAGCCTGGTGGAACCGGTGGCATGCTTGCTGCGATGAGTTGTGTTGAGTGAAGAACCGACATTATAGGACTCGGGGCATGCCCATACGTGCTCCGTTCTTCTTAACAGCCAACGAAGAGTAACAATACTAATATTACCAAAAGCTGTCTAATTATGTCTGCGTCAGGGCCTTTCTTCGGAGACCTGAGTGTCGACCAGCACCACAGTCTCCAGGCCGTGATGATCTATCTGTTCACTATAAACATGATCCCAACAGGACACGCCCACGTCTGCCTTATTATTCGAGAGTACCCCACCTAACGGTGCAGACCCAGCCAGTCTGTCCTTCCATTCTTTCCCGCCAGACCAGAGTAAATCACCGGGACAAGACGAAATACAAAATGAACTAATTAAAGCAGCAAGAGAAGTAGGAACAACATGGACTGTTTAACAATGTTAACCGTGTTTGGGTAGAACAACAGACACCACAAGACTAGGGAAGCGCCATAAGTATCCCAATTTGGAAAAACAAAGGCAGTAAAAGAGATTGCACACAGTACAGAAACAGTTCCACTTTGAGTCATACTAGACACATATTTTGCAAAATTCCCAAGAAAAGACTATGACATAAAAACGAACCCCAGCTAAACAAAACATTTTGAGGCGATCCTGAGCCTCAGTGGTATGAACAACACAGCTCTGTTACTACTGAAGAATCGAACCCAGTAATCATGTATTGATGTCGAGTTCACAAGTATAACCAAACACAAAATAAAGTCATTTTGTACTTGACAATTCACAACTATTTCATTGGATGATCGTTATATTTTCGAATGAGGGTTCATCGTGGCATAGTGGTCAAGCCGTCTACATTGGGCTTCGAATGTCGCAGGTTCGTTACTGGACTCCGTTATTGGTTTCACGGGTGCAGTTTTCTCTGAGACTTCGTCAGGTCGTCATTGTTGCACCTACGGATTTCGTGCTCTGTGCGACGATTTCTGCAGACCGCTTTGTGCAGAGAGCTCGAGATCTTCCCCTTTTCTCCTTTCTCATCTGTTCAATGCTCTGTTCTCTTTTTTCTTCTAGTTTTTCCACTAATTTTTATTCTCCACCTCTTCCACGTCTTCTTCTCTCGGTCCTTCTGATACCTGTCTTCATGTATGTACTTTGTTTTCTCTGTCTCTCTCGCTCTCTCTCTCTTGCTCTCTCTCTCTCTCTCTCTCTCTCTCTCTCTCTCTCTCTCTCTTACACGATATCACAAACGAAGGCCATACAACATAAATAAATAACATCGTCGTTAATCTTTCATTATCTACGAATGTCTGGATAATTCCGACGATATATCTAACATTTATCACATAGAGAGCTATCAAACAACAACAACAACAACAACAGCAACGTGCAAAACAAACAAACTTATTTATTTACCAATGTAATATTTAAAGACAGGTCAGATTCCTTCCTGCCCTATATTGAACGAGCTCTTGTTATAATAAATTAACTTTTTCCAAATCCAATATTTCCCTATCATCTTTGCAAAAGGCCACGATTGCGGCGGTGTTTTCCAATCAGTGAAGAGACAAGTAGATGTGGTTATTACATAAGAGCCAATTTTGAGCGACGCTGATCAATTCTGATTGTCGTTATAATGTCTGCAATATTTCTTGGATTAAACGAAGTCACGGGAACCTATTTAATAGGATTGGGACCTCAAACGTGAATTGCTCTGTGGAACTGTAGTCTGGAAATGGGTATACTTGTTTTCTTAACTACTACATTAAGATCTTAGCTGGTATTGGAGGTAAAAATGGTCGGCCGGTATGGAGGAAGGAGTAACGGAGAAAGATAAAGAGAACTATATGATCGAAGGACTGACAGAAGGATTGTACTGAGGGTGGGTTGATATGCGGAGGGTAAGAAGGACAGAACGGACGCTAACTGACAGGTTGAGACTCGGGCTGCAGGCGTAGAGATAGGCTTGCGAATGGACGGACTGACTGGGTAGTTAATGGAAGGAGGGACGTGATGACGAGCAAACAGAGAGACAGATGGACGGACGAACTAATGGGCGGCCATATGAATGAAAAGACGGACAGATAAATAGTCAGGTAAACAGACAGACAGACTGACTCAAAGACAGAGAACCAGTTAAATAGAAAGATATGGAGAGACGGACAGGGAGACAGGCATGCAAGCAGGCATCATTATCACCATTATTATAACGATTCACATCATCATCATCATCATCATCATCATCATCATCATCATCATCATCATCATCTTGTTTCAAGTCCGTATGAACGTGTCGTCAGTTATGGATCTCCTGCAGTGACAGTTCTGAGTTGTCCTAGCACATTCTACTAGATTGTATCCAGAATATATATTTCCTTTGTCTGTACATGTCTGTTTTTGATGATCTTTAGCCGCATTGCCTTTAACATGTCCTTTCATTACAGGAATGAACAGGCTGATAGGCTGGCTAGGAATGCACCTCTTGGTCGTAGATTACCTATGAACAAAGGAGAGGTGGTCGTCCGCCTGTGGGACCAGATGGAGAAGGCGGGGGAACAGACTGAGAACCCGTATATGGAAAGAATGAGATTGAGGGGGATCGGCAGGGGTTCTGGAAGAATCTCAAAACTGAGAGGGAAGACCAGGAGAACTTTTAATCAGATAGCGGTGGGAACGATTAGTAGTTTGACTCTTTGCTGGCTCTTGAACGAGGGGACGGAGCGCGTATGGAAATGTCCTGAGTCCAGTCATGTCTGATCTTAGCTCAACTTAACTCAACTCTTTCACCTTGGGGATTCGAGGTTTCCCTACAGTTAGCATCTTTGACAGCTGGTCCCGTGGTCATATATCTGAATTTACATTGAAGAAGGAATTCTTTAAAAATTGATGTGAATTCCCATGCTCATCATCATCATTTACCCCGCCGATAAGCGTATGCGGTTATGTTTCGTCATTTCACGCGATTACCAGAGTCGTGGGTCATCTCAGTGTGTTTTGTTTCGATTACGCCATGTGGCCAAGTCATCTAGATATTTACTTCTCTGCCTTCCCTTTGCTATTTTCTCCTCAATTTGTCCAGTTGTCATCAAGTTCTCTAGTTTATTTCTTCTACTAACGTGCCCAAAAATATTGACTGTCTGCGTCTAATTTCTCTAGTCAGATGACGGTTCTTATTTGTTTCTTATAGGACTTGGTCATTTTTTATTTTTATTTTGGGTCATTCTGTCCACGGTATTATTTGCATTTTCCTCAAAAACTACATTTCCACTGCTATTACATTTTGTTTCCAGCCTTGTCAACGTTTCACATCTATAAACAAAAGTACAAGTTTTATATAGCACTTCAACACTCTTTTTTCTCTCGTTGCAGTTGACATCTTTTTATCGGTAAGTATATTGTCCACCTAGCGTCATCCATACTCGCTTAGCCTAAACCGGGTACCACGAAATTTTGTTGGGAAAAAAGTCGGCCGGGTTGATATTGATCACATCACCAACTGAGTGTAGATTAATCTATTCAGATATGGAGCAAAAACAATATACTCTCCCCAACTGAAAACATAGAAAAGGCTCTTTACGTTTTGCAACTCAGAAAAGATCATTCTAGAATGTGAGCCAGGTGTACACAAAGTTTGAATCTAGGAGTCTCCATGGCAAAGTGGTTTAACCGCCTGCCTCACGCTTCAAAGGTTGTGAGTTCGATTTCGGACTACATCCTTTGGGTCACGTGTGTAAGTTTCGCTGAGACTCCTGGGGGGTTGTAGCTGCAGCTACGGAGTTCGTGCTTTGTGCGAAGCACTCGCCAGGCCGCCTGCGGAAATAGACCGAGTCATATTAGATAAAACCCTGTGTAATGAAGTCGATTCTCTGGATTTTTAAACCTTTGAAACATTTGAAATCGGACCGGGGCTGAGTCTTCCGTTGTCCTTTATTCCTACATTTGAATATAGGTCCTCAACTATCTCACACTCACAGCTCCCACAATGTTCGTCCCATATTATTTCTAGTAAGTAACGTAAATTACCATTTTCACTGCAGCTCCTTCAATACTCGTCCTATATTATTCCTAGTTTTTTTTTTTTTTTTATTCGCATATCCTTTTACAGGACATCGCTGTCAACAGCAGCATCTTTCAGCTGTCTGTTGATTTCTTGGCAAGATTACGCTCAGTAGTTTGCCATTGCTTTCTGAGCGGCCGGCTCAGTTATCCCGCAAGTCGCCAGCGGCGGGTGAACCGCTCCCAGTTCTCGCCTGCTACGAGACTCTGCGTGATAAACGGGATTACGGAGAAAGTGGTGTAACCCCTCGGCCAGAGAGACGGCATTATTCCTAGTAAGTGTCGTAAATTACCATTTTCACTGCAGTTCACTCAATGCCCGCCCTATGTTATTCCTAGTACGTAACGTAAATTACCAATATCACTGCTGTTCCTTCAATACCCGTCCTATATTATTCCTGGTATAAAACGTAAATTACCATTTTCACTGCAGCTCCTTTAATGCCCGTTAAATATTATTCCTAGTTAGTAACGTAAATTACCATTTTCAATGCAGATCCTTCAATAACCGTCCTATGTTATTCTTAGTAAGTAAACTAAATTACCATTTTCACACATTAAGGCGCGTCGGGCACACAGTGCTACACCCATATTTTCAGAGATCAATGTTCACTCTATGGGTGATGAGATCAAGATCACACTGGCAGTCTTTACTTCCCAGGACATTCTTGGTACCAATGTTAAGCTGGGTCGACCTGGGAACCCAAGTCAGTTTTTAAAAATTTCGGATTTGCCCAGCTGCGGATGGAACCTCTGACCTTGTGATCGGCAGGCGAGAATGTCTAGCCACTCCGCTACCGAAGCTCATATATTATTCATTGTTTTCTTTAATTCTCTTCTTCTCGTGTTTTTAGGTCATTCTCTATTTCGTTTGCCCCGCGGACTCCATAGAACGGACTTATTATTGGGGTTTCTTAATGTGATATTTGTGCAGCACCAAGTGGTGGATTGTTGTGTTGGCATTCTGGCAGCGGCCTTATTTATGCATGTACCAGCCTATGCGTGCTGTTATTTTGTCGGGACTGCTGTTTGTTCCACTTTTCACAGGAGGCAGTGAGGAACATTTTGTGTTATATTCACTGGCCCAAGAAACGAGCATTATATGGATGACCCTTTGCCGTGAATTTGTAACCGCGACTAACGACTAACCCGTGTCTGTTCTCCAATTTTTCTTTCGCTGGAATTTGTCTAATCCTCGCCCTAATGTCAATCATAATATTTAGTCTGTCTCACATTAAGTTTGATTTTTGCAGATAAAGTATTTAACGGGATGGAGTAATCAATCAGCCCCACACCACACCACCTGTATGGCTTCTTACGGCATACATGGTGGGCTACTTTGTTGATATTGTATACTTCCACTGAGAGCCTAGGTAACAAGCAGGTGTCCTGCCGCTGCTACTGTGCTGAAATTAATTCCAATGTGACCCATTAAAGGAGAGGTTTATCTTGTACTCCAAGCTGTGTGAAGTTGGTGATTGGCCATGCCTGCACTTTTCTGTCTCTTTTGTCGTAGTCCATATATGGGAACTTGGTCTTTATCTATGCCATATCCCCCTATATTTTTAAACTCCAAGCCCACTGAAGCTGGTCTACATCTATACCTATATAATCCTGTTCTCCTTCATATAGTTCCAGCCATATCGCGATGACTGGCGTGTATTTCCACAGATTCCTGTCCGCTAATCATTTCTGATACAAATATTTTCCCATACGATATCCAGGTCTCTAGAATAATATCTATTAACTTTAATTGGATGTCTACTCGAATTTCCTGCTGTTACGGCATTGCAGTATTCTCCAGACATACCCAAGGAACGTGAGTCGTCGCTTCTGATGAGAGGTAATTGGGGGTAGCTCCTATCATAGGAAATGCACCACATCTCCGGCTAAGGTACCGGATACACATGGACATCTAACTTATTTTACATTGTCTGAGAGAGTAAGTGCACTAACAGCTACGTCAAACTACCCCATACAGACCAGGAGGTGACAGACAGAACCAGGACAGACGGGGAGAAAAAAACATATTGGTCTATAACGTTCGGGAGAAAATGTGTTTTTTAATCAACAATTGTCACGAAAACAAAATCTCTGGGGGCCGAACGAATAAAGCAACTCCATTTTCAAAGAGTCACACATTGGGCAGGTAGACACGTCTTAACTCTGCACGTCCAATCACTCAGCTAACGCACATAAATTATGTATGTTACACTCACAAATTAAAATAAAGGTGAAATTTCGAAGAATACGGTGATTGAAACAAAACGTATATACACTTTTCATTTCGCATATCCTTTACAGAAAATCGCTGTCATAATCAGCATCTTTCAGCTGATTGTTAATTTCTTGGCAAAATTACGCTCAGTAGTTTGCCATTGCTTTCTGAGCGACCGGCTCACATACCCCTAAGTTGCCGACGCGGAGATAATCCGCTACCAATTCTCGCGCACGTTACGAGAGTATACGGGATTACGGAGAAAGTCGTGTAACCCCTAGACCAGAGAGACCGGCGTAGATAGACTAGGACGCAGTATAAAGACGACAACCATATAGAGAAATATCGGGACAATAAAAATATTCGAAAAGGAAGAATTTATTTGCGGTTATTAAATATTGAGCATTTACAAAATGAAAATAAAGATTATGAAAAGTACAATGCAAATCGGCCGCGATGGACATTAGACAAACTGCCACAAGAACAAAATAAACAGAAAACATGAAACACAAATCTGGGAGGATCAAGGAGAAAATGTAATAGCCCCCTTTGTACCAATTAAAAACGCACACAAAACGGGAGATTTACAGCTGTGCTGGGTCAGGGGCTACAGGGCATTTGATGCGATCCTTCAATTATCACCAATAACAAAACCTACGCAAATGGCGGCCAGATTTGTTGGAGTAATATTTCAAAGAAACAAGACGACTTGATACGTCTAGAAGCATCTGTGCTTTTATTTATGTCAGATAAGATGTGAAACGTATGATCCTTAAATAATTGTCAAAATTAAACAGAAAAGATACGAGCAAAATATGTTTGCGTAATATTTCAGAGGATGCAAAACATTTGGAAGCATCTATGCTCTTATTTATGTGAGATAAAGGGTGAAATTATATTCCTTCACTAATTATCGAAAACCAAAGACAAAAGAATCGAACCATAAATATTGGAGATATATTAAAACAGATTGTGTCCTGTCCCCTCTCTTATTTATAACATATATAGACAACATATGTAAAGAAACCAGCCGAACAGAGACCGCAAGAACACCGAATGACGAGAACACAGAAGAAGAACCGTCTGCAAATATAACCATTAGAGAACCCCTGTTTGCGGACGACCAAGCTCTAATAGCAAAATCAGAAGCTGAATTACAAGACCACATGAATAATCTAAACGAAATGTGTAGGGAACATAACATGAAAATTAGCACAAGTAAAACAGAGGTAATGACTATAACTAAAAAAGAAAAAGCAACAACGATTCACCTAAACGAACATCCCTTGAAACAAGTAAAGAGTTTCAAGTACCTAGGAAGTGTAATATCATCAAATGGCAGATCAGAAGACGAAATCGAAAATAGATGCAATAAGGCAAACCAACTCATCATCAAATGACACCAATACTAAAGAACAAACATGTATCAATAACTACTTAGAAAGCACTTTACAACACAATCTTCCCACCAAATCTATGGTACCGATGCCAAACCTGGACAATGACAGAAACAGAGAGAAAAGAAAAATCACAACAACAGTAGTGAGATTCCTGAGACGAATACTCAGCGTATCAAGAAGAGATAAGATCAGAAATGAAGAAATCAGGACTAAAGTGGGGGTTATAGCAGCACTAGATTTTATTAGAAAGCAGCAAGTCAAATGGTTTGGCCATGCAAGTAGGTTACCAACTAACAATATACCACAACAAGCAATGCTATACAGACCAGATGGAAACAGAGGAAGAGGCCGACCACGTAAACGTTGGACGGAGGGAATAGCAGAGTCCATGGGAATATCGATATATGAAGCCCATAATCGGGCACTCTCACGAAGTTTATACTCCACCTCGACACTGCAAGGTACAAGAGGAACATGATGAGATGAGAAGAGATGAGACGAGATGAGGTGAGATGAGATGAGATGAGATGATATGATATGAGATGAGATGAGATGAGATGAGATGAGATGAGAAGAAATGAATTGGAGAACTTGGTGACGACTGGCAAGATCGAACGAAGGAACGAACGAACGAACGGACTTTATTTTCAAAGGGTAACAAAATGGGTACGCAGGCCCGTCTTACATTCGGCCCTTCCAATCACTCATCTTTCGTTCATCAAAAGTGCATAGGAAAAAACACTGTCAAATGAATTTTGTAAACATAAACAATGCATATTACCATGTTATGAGACAAATCCACCACCCACCCACACATCCCCCATTCACCCACACCAACCCCCACCCAACCACACACACACACCCCAGCACACAGACATTCCCCCACCCACCCACCACATCCCCGCACCTACACATCTCCCCACCCACACACACTCCCACCAACCACACATCCCATCCACCCACACCCCAAGCACACATACATTCCCCAACCCACACATCCCCCACCCACACACATCTCCCCACCCACTCACATATCCTCCACCCGTCCCATTACCCACCAACAATCACCCACCCACATATCCTCCTCCACCCACACACCTCTAACCACCCAGCCAAACACACATCCCTCAGCCACACATCCCCTACACACATCTCCCCGCCATCTCACATATCCCGCACCTACCCACACACAAGATCGAAGGAAAGAGACCAAGGGGAAGACCGAGAAGCAAATACCTGAATGGCTTGGCCAAGTGGCATGGTCGAGATAGGAACACGGAGCTGATCCACGATTCTGGTGATCGAGTGAAATGGCAGAACATGACCGCCCACGCATATCGGCATGGCACACAATGTATGGATGGATACAATCGTCTGATTCATGTCTGTTTAGATGTCCACCTGCATAGCTGTCCTGTCTGCTGGTTTGTTCATCTGTTTCTCTGAATGTCTGAATGGATGTACAATAGTGCAAACGCCTAGTATATGTAAGATCGTATAAATTTTTCAAGGTCTGTATAGTAAAGTTAAAGTATGTGACCTTTTTCAATCTGTGGAACGTTTCGAGTACTTGGTCCTTGTCCCATACTTTTAGACCGACCGCCACACAATGAGCGATGCGGTCCACATCACACTGGCGGTCTAAAATTACAATGGCATCCATGGTTCCAATTTTAGTCTGGATCGATATGGAAAACCAGGCCACTCGAACGAATCACACAATATGTAAGCATATATGCTTTCAGCGTTGTTCTTTACATAAATAGTGTCTGTTGTTCAACTAATTCCTCAATATCCGTTTCTTCTTCGTTTTTCCTTCTTCCTTCTTCTCCTCCTCCTTCTTCTTCTGCTGTCTTTCATCCTCTGTTGGAGAATTGACTTCAACCAAACCATAACATTAAAGACAAATATCCATATGGCTTGACCAAGTGGCATGGTCGAGACACACTCAAAAAAACAGAGCTGATCCACAACTCTGACGATCGAGTGAGATGGTGAGATGAATGTCGTTAACCCTTTTCGCAAGGAAGACCGGCAATAATAATAATAATAATAATAATAATAATAATAATAATAATAATAATAATAATAATAATAATAATAATATCAACATCACGCGGCGGGGCCTCGCAGAATGCCGCTGTCATCATGACCCTGTAAAAAGATTCTAGTTTTGTTGGCCAATCCCCCTACCTCATACATGTTCATGCCCAATTTTTCTGCAATGTCCTCTACCCACTGTCGCGCTGGTCGATCCCTTCCTCTTCTTCTAGAAACCAGCCCTTCCATCCTGTTCTTTCCAACCCACTGCGACTTTTAATATGGTCAATGAAAAATTCGTAATCCCGCATACCGCGTTCGAAACACAGCTGCGGGTGATTTGGCAGCAGACGCGCTTGCTCTGGTTGCATACAATGGTATGAGTTCCGGGATTACGGAGAAAGTCGTGTAACCCCTAGACCAGAGAGACCGGCGTAGATAGACTAGGACGCAGTATAAAGACGACAACCATATAGAGCTAATCCAATGGTGGACCACTGAACGTAAACTTGCCAAGAAATCACAAACAGCAAAAAAAAAAAATGCTGGGGTTAACTGCGATGTCCCTTAAAGGATATGCAATTAATCACGTTTTAATATCAACCCGAAATAGGAGAAGAACAGTGGATTTGTAGAAGGCAAGGGTGTGATAAATGCTGGGTATTTACCGAAAACGTTAACGGAGCTTTCAATAGAAATATCCAAAGACCTACACACCTTTGCTTCAAAGACTACACAACACCTTTCAATAAAGTAAACCACGTCAACATGATAAACATTGTTACATATTTACAAACTGATGGGACAAACCCTAAACCTGAAAATAATATATTGAAAACAACAAGCTGATGCTTGCTTGCTTGCTTGCGTTCGCTGGCTATGAACTCCAGGGTGAAGTCCTGTATGTTGGATAAAGACATCCTGTTGTCCAACATCAGTGTGATGTCATACAGGACCTGAGGTTTGCGTGAGTATCCGTTGTCCCATGTCTGGCTTATTGGTGTGCAGACTGGTGGTTACTCGCCGTGCAGGCAGACACTCTCAGACTTCCGAGGAAACAAGCTGATAAAGAAATAGATAAATATCAGCTAATCCACAACACTGGTGATCCGCATACGCGTATCATGACCGCATACGCTTATCATGACCGCATACGCTTATCGCCATGGCGCATGATGATGATTGTATCAGCGTCCGGCCTCAGATACTGTTTATGAGGTAGGCTTCTTCCACATTCAAATCTCACAGGAATATCAGTATTTTCATCTGTCTGTTCCATACTATTCTATGCATATTTCTGTAACATTTACTTTCAGTACCACAGTATTTTCTTATTTAGTGCTTGCGAAATGGATAATGAATCAAATGTTGTTGAAATGATAAGAATCAATTTAGCTAGCTGGCTGCGGCCTTTTGTTCTTGATGCAGATTTCGCAGCTTTGATATCTTTATTGAATCTTTATGTTTATTTATTGAACAGTCTAGCACTCGGCGTGGGTTTTAATTGCTCAGATTTATGATACCTTGCGACGTGTTTCAGTGAACTTCAAAGAGCTGAGATATTTTTCACGAAGCTCATTTCATTCTTCCACGCTTCGTGGTGTGATGAATTGTTTTCCATGGAATTCTTCTCATCTTCTTCTGATTTCGCCCACTCCTTCTCTCTCTATTGATCTTTTCCCCTCTTCTATCTCTCTCTGTAGTTCTTCTTTTTTCTGCTTCTTGCCTCTCTTCTTCTTGCTTCTTTTCTTCTTCTTCTTCTTCTTCTTCTTCTTCTTCTTCTTCTTCTTCTTCTTCTTCTTCTTCTTCTTCTTCTTCTTCTTCTTCTTCTTCTTCTTCTTCTTCTTCTTCTTCTTCTTCTTCTTCTTCTCCTCCTCCTCCTCCTTCTTCTTCTTCTTCTTCTTCTTCTTCTTCTTCTTCTTCTTCTTCTTCTTCTTCTTCTTCTTCTTCTTCTTCTTCTTCTTCTTCTTCTTCTTCTTCTTCTTCGTTTTCTTCGTCTACGGTCTCTATGGTGAAGTGATAAAGTCTTTTGTCTAGCGCTCCGAAGGGAATGGGATTGATTCTCCGTCATTCGGTTTATGCGTGCAATTGTCTCCGAGACGCCGGACCGTCAACAGAGTTCGTGCTCTGTGCGACGCTTTCCACAGACTGCTCTATGGGAAGAGACCCAACCATCTGTGATACAATCTGGTGCCATGAAATTGATCCTCCGCAGATCCGCATGGCCGAATGTGTAAGAACGCGTGTTCTTAAACATCCGTTGTGCTAATGCCGAGGTTAGCGGTTCAATCTCTACATCGAACAGCTGGACTAAAATATTAACATGTCGTCCTAGACTTGGACACGTAAATTACACGTACCCCTGAAGTCAGAATGGGTTCGCCTGATGGCGAGGGACACGTTTAATAGGGAAAGCTAATCCACAAGCAAACTTCAGTCCATCACTACTATAAATACAGTGTATGGACTACGCTTGAGTTAAAAGCGAGCGAGAGCAAAACAAAAAAAAAATTGATCCTCCTGTCCATAAACTCCCATGTTCTTCTTCTCTTCCTGCACCCCCCCCCCCTTTTCAGCTCCTGCTTCTTGTTCTTGTTCTTCTTCTCCTCTGCACCTCTGTCTCCTCCTGCTCCTCCTTCTCGTTCTTGTTTTTCTTCTCCTCTGCTACTACTTCACCTCCTGCTCCTCCTTAATTTTCTTCTTTGTATTCTTGGTTTTCTTCTTTGCTGCTCCTCCCCCACCTTCTGCTCCTTATTTCTCCTCAAAACAAATACTGTCATTCTAAAGATCCGAACATCGAAGACATCTGGGTCGGAAACTGAACTACTTTTTAATTATTAAACTCCACAGGTTCAACCCCTACACCGGTCAATTGGACTAAAATGTTGACTTCGTTCTTGACTTGGGAAAGTAAATTACAAGTACTGCAGATGGCGGAGCGGGTTCGCCTGATGGCGAGGGGCACAGATAATAGAGACAGCTTATCCACAAGCAAACATGAGGCGGGTGCACTAGACGTAGAAACACCTGAATGGATTATGTTTAAGTTCAAAGCAGGCGAACGTCAAACAAACAAACAAACAAACAACACCACACTGGTTTAGAATAAACAATAATAAAAGGTATATTTCTTGGACAAAAGATTCCAGGGTCCACAAACAAGACGGTCAACACAGCACATTAAAGACAAGCTATGCATGAAACTGTATAAGGCAAAGTAACTGACCAGGGATCAAGAGTTTTTCCTATTGCCGTGGTGAGACCCACGTTCTGAAATGACCTACCACACGATAATGTCACAGACACCCCCTTCCCACCCCAGCCATTAAAATAGATTTGTGCGAGACTTCTCATTTTCAAATGCAGATTAGATGACAAGACAGAAATATCTAAATTTACTGCCGTCTGGTAATGTAATCTAACATCATGTATCGGGGGAGGCTGGCGCAATATTCGTAGGACAACGCCCGAATTAGCCTTACTGAATATTTCATGATTTCGTCTCGTCTTATTCTTTATGGCATCTGTGGCGAACGAGTTACGAATATAATTCGTAATCCGGCATGCCGCGTTCGAAACACAGCTGTTGGCTATTTAGAACCAACCGCTTTGCGTTGGTTTCCATACAATGGTATGAGTGTCGGTCGTTCAGAAAGCAATGGCAAACTTACTGAACGTAAACTTGCCCAGGAATCACAAACAGCCAAAACAAAAAATGCTGATGTTGAGTGCAACGTCGTGTAAAGGATATGCAACTTATTCTTTATGAGAGTTCAGCTAATATATATATATATCAAGTATGTTTTATATTCAGGGTGCTAAAGCTGTGAACATTTTATCCTAGTAGGTTGATCTGTGTATTTCATGTTAATTTCTTTATTTAATCTTTTTTGTAAACACTGTTTCCATGGTACATTTCATTTCATAATCCAGAGGCCTTATTTGGTAATATTTTATCCAGCGGGCAGAATACATTGCATTTTATTTCATTTGATGTCGCTTGCTTTTCTGTGTTTGTTGTTTTCTGTCTGTCTGTCTGCCTGCCTGTCTGCCTGCCTGCCTGCCTGCCTGCCTGCCTGCCTGCCTGTCTGCCTGCCTGTCTGCCAGCCTGCCTGCCTGCCTGCCTGCCTGCCTGCCTGCCTGCCTGTCTGTCTGTCTGTCTGTCTGTCTGTCTGTCTGTCTGTCTGTCTTTGTTTGCTTGTTTGCTTATTTGATTGATTCTTTCTTTCTTTCAATATGACGTTCTATTTTTGTTTGTTTCTTTATTTATTGAAATATTTCTTTCTATTTTTATTTGTTTTTGCTTTTTTTCTTTATTTCAATATTTCTTTCTATTTTTGTTTGTTCGTATTTGTCTTTGTCTATTTGTTTGTTTATTTGTTTCTTTGTAACTTTTCTTCTTTCTTTTCGTCTTTCTTGCTTTCTTTCTTTCTTTCTTTCTTTCTTTCTTTCTTTCTTTCTTTCTTTCTTTCTTCCTTTCTTTCTTTAATTCTTTCTTTCTTTCTTTCTGTCAATTGACTGCCTATCTATTCTAACAAGCTAAACAAAATACAGAATACTTGCCCGACCCAGACACCATTTATCACCACCCACACAAGCCTGCACTACCGGAACAATAGCCTGACTGACGTCTGACATCAGCAAGCGGACATTCGACAGTTCCCTCACGTACATGTCATCCCATAATGCACTGGGACAATGAGAGACGATCACCAAACGTGCCATTGGACAGAGCCATCATGGTTTATGTCATCATGCTAAGACAATATGCGCATATTTTCACTACGAGGACAGCTAAAGAGGCAACATATGTTTGCTTTAATATCATCTTCCTCATTGAACGAAGGGGCTTTTAATGAACACCTTAAATGTGTGTTTTTAATTTGGGTGAATACATTCTAAAAACGTATAGAATAAATGTATCATGTTTCGATGTAGTCACCACTGCGTTCAATAACGTGTTTGGATTCCTGTAGACAAAATTCTCTGGTGTCACTATTCCATGTGCCTGACCCGGTCGTGAACAGTCCGTCACAGAAGTCACGCCACTTTGAAACTTCCTACACCACTCACACACTTGCTGGACTGACAGGCATGCATCACCATACTGGACCTTCATTCACCGATGAATTTCTATAGGTTTCACCTATTCACAGAAAAAAAATAAAATAAACGGATTACAGCACGCTGTTCCTCTTTGTTGCATGTCAAAAGTATGGTGGCCATCTTTACATTGTCCTTATGACGTCACCGTGTTCGTATGCACTGTGATGTCGCATGCTTAACACTCTTGACATCCTTAACAACAATATGGACAGGTTACAAGACAATGGCGTGGTTATTGTAATTTCTATCACACTTTAAGGGTTTCCATTTGAATCCCCCTTGTATCTCTCAATGATAGCATGCTACCCACAATAATCGTTGGACAGTGTAGAAATATAGTGTTGAGATCTGCCTATCCGAATGGATAAGAGATCTCGCGCTTTAACTTCCGGTTTACTGATTCTGTGGTAGTGAGTACAACCCTTACACCGGTCACTTCGACTAAAATGTTGACTTTTCGTCCTTGACTTGGGGACGTAAGTTAAAACTAGCTCAGAAGTCTGAATGTGTTCGCCTAATGGCTAGGGACACTGGTAATATGTAAAACTAATGCACAAATAAACCTTATCTCTTATTCTTTGAATTATCTCTCAAGGCATGTCTGTGTCATCTTGTTTGCCTTTTTCTCTCAATCTCAGTCACTCTATCCCATCTGTCCTTCGTAACTCTCCCGTCTATTTCACTCTGCCAACTTATCCCTTCGCAACTTATCGTTCCGTCTCTTCTCCCATTTTTGAGCGGCATTTAAACCCAAATCACAATATTCATCATGTTAAGAAAGATGAGGTTCTCACAGACCGCTAACGATATTATCTAAGGCATGGGACGCAGAGGTGTTTCCAAGGCAACAGGGCCGGGATCTATACTGGCCAAGACCTGCTGACACGTTCTAGTCGTGCGTCTGGGCAACAGGTCCCTTTCGGGGACCTGGCTGACATCAGTAGGATCGATGATTCCTCCGAAGTAGGAGAGTATCTGCCTGCATGGCGAGGAACCACCAGTCTGCACACCAATAAGCCAGACATGGGACAAGGGATTCTCACGCAAACCTCAGGTCCTGTATGACATCACACTGATGCTGGACAACAGGATGCCTTCATCCGACATACAGGACTTCATGCTGGAATTCACAGTCAGAGAACACAAGCAAGCATCTAACGCATTCTATATCATCCTCTCTCGTTATTTCTCACCGCTGTCTGCTTCTCTCTCTCTCTCTCTCTCTCTCTCTCTCTCTCTCTCTCTCTCACACACACACACACACACACACATTCGTGTCTCACAGCTTTAATTATATCCTCTCATTCTACTCTCCTTTCTCTCTCTCTCTCTCTCTCTCTCTCTCTCTCTCTCTCTCACACACACACATATTCGTGTCTCACAGCTTTACCTATATCCTCTCATTCTACTCTCCTCTCTCTCTCTCTCTCTCTCTCACACACACACACACACACACACACATATATTCGTGTCTCACAGCTTTACCTATATTCTCTCATTCTACTCTCCTTTCTCTCTCTCTCTCTCTCTCTCTCTCTCTCTCTCTCTCTCACACACACACACACACACACACATTTGTGTCTCACAGCTTTACCTATATCCTCTCATTCTACTCTCCTTTCTCTCTCTCTCTCTCTCTCACTCTCTCTCTCTCTCTCACACACGCACACACACACACATTCGTGTCTCACAACTTTACCTATATATTCTCATTCTACTCTCCTTTCTCTCTCTCTCTCTCTCTCTCTCTCTCTCTCTCTCTCTCTCTCTCTCTCTCTCACACACACACACACACATTCGTGTCTCACAACTTTACCTATATATTCTCATTCTACTCTCCTTTCTCTCTCTCTCTCTCTCTCTCTCTCTCTCACACACACACACACATTCGTGTCTCACAGCTTTACCTATATCCTCTCATTCTACTCTCTCTCTCTCTCTCTCTCTCTCACACACACACACACACACACACACACACACACATTCGTGTCTCACAGCTTTACCTATATCCTCTCATTCTACTCTCTCTCTCTCTCTCTCTCTCACACACACACACACACACACACACACACACACACATTCGTGTCTCACAGCTTTACCTACATCCTCTCATTCTACTCTCTCTCTCTCTCTCTCTCTCTCTCCATCTCTCTCTCTCACACACACACACAGACACACATTCGTGTCTCACAGCTTTACCTCATTCTACTCTCTCTCTGTCTGTCTGTCTGTCTCTCTCTCTCTCTCTCTCTCTCTCTCGCTCTCTCTCTCTCTCTCTCTCTCACACACACACACACACACATTCATGTCTCACAGCCTTACCTATATCCTCTCATTCTACTCTCTCTCTCTCTCTCTATCTCTCTCTCTCACTCACACATTCGTGTCTCACAGCTTTACCTATATCCTCTCATTCTACTCTCTCTCTCTCTCACACACACACACACACACACACACACACACACACACATTCGTGTCTCACAGCTTTACCTATATCCTCTCATTCTACTCTCCTTTCTCTGAAAAATCTGCTTCTTTTCTCTTACTCTTTAAATCCCATTTCAAAACGTGTCTGTGTATCTCTCCTTGTTTATCGTTTTCTCTCATTCTCACCTTCTCTTCCCTATCTACCCCTAGTATCTCTCCTGTCTCCTTCACTCTGCCCATGTATCCCTCTCCAACATCTCGCTCCGTCTCTTCTCTCATATTTTGTCCTTCATTTAAACCCAAATCACAATATTCATCGTGTTAAAAAAGATGAGGCTATCAAAGATAGCCAACAATATTATATAACGAATTCTATCACACCCGTTCTCGTAAAGAACTCACGCACACCCATCATGGCCGACACCCGCGAAGACGCCACGTGCAACGATTGTACTCGCCTTCGCGGACTACGTGCCTGCTGACAATTAATTCACAAGTCAGGGAAAAGCAGGTTCTGCAAATGTATGTATTTGGTTTTATTTTCGGAGTGAGTTTATCCATGTTAATGATGGTATTAAATGTTTATGACATGAGGAATTATTGCGTAGAGTTCATAAAAATATGCCTGTTGAACTTTTCGTATCTGACACTTGTTAAGTATACGCCTCTTGAATTATGGCGAAGTTTATCGGCACATGAATGCATAAAATACATATAGTAAATATTGTTGAGTCGTCTTTCTTCTTCTTCTTCTTCTTCTTCTTCTTCTTCTTCTTCTTCTTCTTCTTCTTCTTCTTCTTCTTCTTCTTCTTCTTCTTCTTCTTCTTCTTCTTCTTCTTCTTCTTCTTCTTCAATTAGCCTCAGTGAAGTGTTGACGGGAGATGTAAGGATGGATCTTCTTTTCAGTCTGTCCAATACGCGTTGTAAAATTGCTGGGTGAAATGTTAATATTTATAATTTGCTTAGATTGATTGATTGATTGATTGATTGATTGATTGATTGATTTAGGAACCGACATCACAGCATTCGGGACATTTTGCTTAGATGAACTTTTAAAACACTAGGAAGTGTGTGGGAGTCAAAAGAAATTAAACTTAGCACACAAACATAGAATATTTAACTCTAACCTTATATCAGTAACACTGCACAGATTAGGAACACCCCCCTCCCATAACAACCTTCCGGAAAATGTCTCGGTCATTAGCAAGATGTTCCGCGTCCGATACACTCATCTGGAGATCATCCGTCACATCCTGCACGCACCTTCTCTTTGGCCTTCCTCTCTTCCCGGGCATATAACCCTCCATTATTGTCCTCTCCAATCTGTCATGCCGTTTCAAGTGACCAAAATATAGACCATCTAACATAATAATTAAAAACTACGCCAGACAGTAAAATTTTAATTGTAAGTCCTTTACAAAACGTTGTAATTAACCCCAGCATTAATTGGGCGTTTGTGATTTATTGGGCAATGTTAGTTCAGTAGTTTGCCTTTACTGTTTAAAACCACACACTTTCATTAATTGGTGCCTGCAAAGAATAGAGGGGCTAACTGTGGTCAGACAGGATAACTAGTGTGGACGGGACTCTCCGCGGCGAAGTAGTCCAGTCGTCTGGGTCGCGCTCCGAAAGTCGTGGGTTCGATTCCAGGCTACATCTTCCGGTTCACGAGTGCATTTTTCTCGGAGACTCCTAGGGATTCGTTGCTGGAGCAAGGGAGTCCATGCTTTGTGCGAGGATTTCGGCAGGCCACGCTGTGGAAACAGACCGAGCCATATGGGATAAAACCCGGTGCAATAAAGTCTATCATCTTGACTTTTAAGACTTTGTTTTTTAACCAATGCTGAACTCATGGTGAAGAACAAAATAAATGCCAGTGAATCAAGCCATGAAGCAGTCAAACGCACCATTTTTTTTGGTTGTTTGTGATCTCTTGGTAAGTTTACGTTCAATAGTTTGCCGTTGCTTTCTGAACGACCGTCACCCATACCATTTTATAAAATAAAAAATTAACGCCAGGCGATCTGCTGCCAAATCTCCCCGGCTGTGTTTCGAACGCGGTATGCTTGATTACGAAATGCGTCCGTAACACCTTCACCACGGAGCCAGCTTGTGAATGGTATAACTTGAAAACCTTTCTCTGGAACTCACAGGGCAAAAAGGGGAAGACCTACCTCACACCGTCCAGAGACGTAGGGACAGGAAAAGAATAAAATGGCATTGTTCATTTTTGTATTCGGATGAATGTGAAGCTAGCGTTATATTAATTAGCGTTATGTTTATAAGTGTTCTGTTTATTAACGTTATGTTAATTCATTCATTCATTCAGTAGCATGTCCTTTGCAGAACCTCGCTCCCATACCACCTTTCCGGAAAACCTCTCGATCATAAGCAAGATGTTCCGCGTCCGATACACCCATCTGGAGATCATCCGCCACATCCTGTACCCATCTTCTCTTTGGCCTTCCTCTTCCTCTCTTCCCAGGCATATATCCCTCCATAATTCATTCATTAATTCAGTAGCATGTCCTTTGCAGAACCTCGCTCCCATAACACCTTTCCGGAAAACCTCTCGATCATAAGCAAGATGTTCCGCGTCCGATACACCCCTCTGGAGATCATCCGCCACATCCTGCACTCATCTTCTCTTTGGCCTTCCTCTTCCTCTCTTCCCAGGCATATACCCCTCCATTATTGTTCTCTCCAAACTTTCGTGAAGTTTAAAGTGACCCAAAAAATTTCAATTTTATTTGTTTTATCGTCTTTAATAGCCAACCTTCTTCAATATTCAACTCTTGAAGTATGGATGCATTTGTTCTTTTCTTTACCCAAGATATTCTTAGAAGTTTGTTTATTAGCGTTATGTTTATTAGCGTTATGTTTATTGGTGTTATGTCCATTGGTGTTAATTTTATTAGCGTTATGTTTATTAGCGTTATGTTTATTGGTGTTATGTCCATTGGTGTTAATTTTATTAGCGTTATGTTTATTAGCGTTATGTTTATTAGCGTTCTGGCAGAGTGGCTAGAATGTCAGGCTCTCCTTCAGGAAACCAGAGTTTGAATCCTCAGTAAAGTGTTTTTTCTTTGTCTGGTGCAAAAAGAAAACCCTAACCTGCAGAGTTCGCTGCCACTGCACTAGTCAGGTGGCCTTAATTCCACGGGCATAATCCCCCACCACCCCCCCTCCCTCACCCTCCTACCTTCCCTTCCGGTTATACATCGCAAGGAGTTATCGGCAGTAGATGTCAGTTTGAATTTTTTTAAAGATGGCAGTTATGTTTATATCATAGCGATTGAAATGGGCTGAGTTTTTCTTTGATTGCACAATAGAACATCCACAGAGATGTTGCGTTGGACTGATTTGATATCTACAACATGCTTTATTGTACAAGTCCGTTATATAACTGAGTGATGCAGTCTAAGTTGTCTTGTTGACGACACGCAAACTAATTCAGTTAATTCAAACCGCTGAGACAAGTGGCTCGTGCTGGTTGGAGAAATGTCTGAACACCGAGTCACATTTATCTCTCTTTTCTCCATTATCTTCCACTGGGGAGATAACAAGTCACACCAGGCCATCCTATTGTGTGCTATCTCCTGCAGATGACTTCTTGTCATCCTCATATAGTTTATCAGCACCATGTGCAATGCCGATAAGCGTAAGCGTTCATGTTTCGCCATCTTACACGAACACCATCAGCTTCGTGTACTTGTCTCGACTATTCTAAGTGGCCACACCATCCAGATATTTACCTCTCTGCCTTCCCCTTGTTCTTTTCCCCTCAATGATGTCAGTTGTCATATAGTGGATGACGACCGGTCCCCAACACGGTGGTTAGGCGTTGAACCGTTTAGGCCGCTGGCGTGTTTATGCTTGTGGCTACAGTTTGCATTCGCATTTTCCTCATGTTGGACTGGCAGTACATGGTTCCGTCGCCCTGCTACTGAGTGAGTGTGTGGCGCGACACTGTGAGATGTGAATTTCGTGTGGATAGCTTTTACATCTGTCCGCTGTTGTTTGCACAGCAAACTGCATATTCAGAACAATGGTCGGGTACCGCTGAATTGACTGGTTTGCCTTTTCGGTTCACGAGTGCATTTTTCAGGAGATTCCTGGCAGTCGTCGCTGAAGCTACGGAGTTCGTGCTTTGTGCGGCGTTTTCAGCGGGTCTCAGTGCGGAAAGAGACGGAGCCATGTGGGATAAATACCGGGTCAATTAAGTCTTTCTGGTGACTGCAGATTATATCGACTATGAACTGTATTTTTCGTGGAGGACTTTTGTGTTGGCATTCTGTTGGCGGCATTATGCACAGTGTACCTGTGTGGGATGTTGGCTTGCCGAGACTCCTGTCTGCTCTACTTTTCCCATTGGACAGTGAGGAGCAATTTGTGTGATATTCACTGGCACAGAAACGGAGCATAATGGGGATGACCTGCTGCCGTAAATTTGGAACCGAGACTAACTAACTAACTAGTTGTCATATCGTTTATCTGTGTCTTTAATTCTCTTCTTCGTCTGTATTTCATTCTCATTGTGGGCTCCAGACAAGGTTGTGTCTAGTTATACTGTCATCAGTTTTTCTCAGAGTCTATCCTATCCAACTCCGGTTTTTATTATTTTGAATTTTTCTGGTTTTCTCCATGACTTCCGCATTGGTGGTTCTTTTTTTAAAACCAATTTAGTCCCACTATGCCACGCAGAATCCAATTAATGAATACGAGAGTGGCCCAGTAATTATCCGAAGTAATGAAATCTCTAGATAGCTATGAGAGATGAATTTAAATTACCTGAATTATTTTTCGAAGTACGAGGGTAAGTTAATAAGTAAGTCACAAATGGATGTAGAAAAATAACGAAATATGATAACAACTTGAAACCAGTTTATTTTTATACATACATTGTCCCTTTATTTCTCAACATAATTTCCACCAACATTGATGCACTATGATGCATTATGTCTGTTTTTTCTTTTTTTAATGAAATGGTATGGGTAAGGACCTGCAAAATTTAGTAGATACGGTTGTTACACACAGTGAACAACAAGGGTTAGAATTAAATTGTAAAAAGACACAGATTATGGTCGTCACTAGGAAGAACGAAATACCACAGTGTAATATACAAGTAAATGGGAATATTCTTCAACAAGTGAATAGGTACAATTACCTCGGAACAGTAATAACATCTGATGGGAGATGCCTTGAAGAGATTAGAACAAGAATCGCCATGGCAAAAGTAGCCTTTAGCAAGATGAAAAACATACTGACCAATAAAAAGATGTCAATTGAAACGAGAAAAAGAGTGTTGAGATGCTACATAGAACCTGTACTTTTATATGGATGTGAAGCTTGGACAATGAGCAGCCAGGCTGAAAAACATCTGATGGCTGTAGAAATGTGGTTTCTGAGGAAAATGCAAAGAATACCATGGACAGCCAGAAAGACCAATGAACAAGTCCTTCAAGAAACAAATGAAGATCGTAAACTGATCAGAGACATTAGACGTAGACAGTCACAATTTGTTGGGCATGTTATGAGAAGAAATGATTTGGAGAACTTGGTGACAACTGGTAAGATCGAGGGGAACAGACCAAGGGGAAGACCTAGAAATAAGTATCTGGATGGCTTGGCCTTGTGGCATGGTCGAGACAGAAACACGGAACTGATCCACGACTCTGTTGATCGAGTGAGATGGCAGAACATGACCGCCCACGCTTACCGGCATGGCACATGATGGATGGATGGGTGTCGACCGCCAAAAAGCAATGGCAAACTACTGAACGTAAACTTGCCCAGGAATCAAACACACCAAAAAATGCTAGGTTTTACTTCTACGCCATGTAAAGGACATTCATTTTTTAATGTTGCATATCCCTTGCAGGATGTTGCAGTCAACATCAGCATTTTTCAGCTGGTGTTGATGTACTAGGCACATTTTACATTCAGTAGTTTGCCATTGCTTTCTGAACGACCGGATCCCACACCAACACGTTATAATACAACGCGACACGGTCTGCTGCACAAATCGGTCGCGGCTGCGTTTCGAAAGCCTGGTAAGCGGCTCACGAACTGCGTTCGCAAGCCTTTGGCCACTGAGCCGGTGTTTGGTACCGGAAGGTTTGACTGTATTTAATTTACTTTGACTTCCACATATTTCTTGGGGATATGAAAATGAAAATGTCACTTGCTTTTTGAATTTTTATTGCATCTCTAAATGTTCGCCAATCACTATGGCAAAGGTAGACTATTGCAAGATGAAAAACATACTGACTAATAAAAAGATGTCAATTGCAACGAGAAAAAAAGTGTTGAAGTGCTACATAGAACCCATACTTTCGTATGGATGGGAAACGGGGACAATGAGCAGACAAGCTGAAAAAACATCTAATAGTAGTTGAAAAGCGGTTTCTGGGGAAAATGCAAAGAATATCAAGGACATACAGTAACACGAATGAGCTTTTCCTATAAGGGGCAGATGAAAACTGTAAACTTATTAGAGAAATTAGACGCAAACAGTCACAGTTTGAGCACGTTATGAGAAAACATAAACTGGAGAGCTTAGTGATAAAAGGCTAGATGGAGGGGAAGAGAAAATGGGGAACGCAGAGAAGTATATATCTATATGATTTGACCACGCATGGTCCAGACAAGAGCACAGAGTTGATCGACGACTCTGGTGATCATGTAAGATGGCGAAACATGACCGTCCACGCTTATCGGCATCGCATATGGTGATGATGATTTGTTCCCGTTCCCTATCCACATTGCTACCAACATATGACGTCACATTTAAGCTTGTTTATTTCTATTTACCTCTATCACATCACTCCATTCATCGGTTTCCACCCTCACAGCTCCGGCACTGAAGCAACAAATCATTTCCCTGCTCGCTATCCTCGCCCGCCATGCCAGTAAATGGGTAAAGCCACAAATGCAGTCTTAACAGCCATTTTTGTCCTTCCTAGCGCGTGCCTATATCAAAATCCTATCACGCGCTCAAAATCTCCTAGCCAATTCTTAATCGCAAAGGTGACATTTGACCGAGGCGGAAATGAATGTTGTAAAGGCCTTCCAGAAAGGTCGACGAGGTTGTCGTCTGCAGGTTTAGATTGGGTCAGAATGTCCATCTATCTCTACCTTCTAATTTTGTCTTGATTAATTGGAAGCCAGGATGTACATGATACGGTTCTATTCAGGAAGGTAATCCTTTGTGCAAAAAATACTCTTAAAATATCAATGGGTCCAAATTGAATAAATCGATTTTGTGTATTAGTTAATTTAATTTAATGTTTCATCATCATCATTTCCACTTCTGCCGTCAAGCGTCGTGGGGAGGAATCCCGGTGGGCGGCACTGGATAGTGTCATTTCGTGTGATTGTACAATGCCTTTGATGTCGTCAATCTATTTTCTTCTTGGACGTCCTCTTGGTCTCGTTGCAGATGATCTTTGATGTAAGGCTAGTGATGGTAGTTGTTGGTGTTGCATTCTAACGACATGACCAAACCACTTGATCTTCTATCTTTCAATAAATGTGGCACAAGGTGTCGATCCCACTGTCTGTCTGATAACAGCATTTCTTACTCGGTCTCGGATTGTTAAGTTGGCAGCTCTCCTCATGCATCTCATCTCGCAGGTGTTGATTTTGCGAAAGTGTGATTTGAATAAAGTCCAAATTTGAGATTGGTGGCATAGGGTTGGTGTGAATATGCTGTTTATTATCTTTCGTTTTCGGACATGGGTATATTTGGATGTTTCAATAAGGGTGTTTGTTGATATGTAAGTGCACTAGCTTTTTTACATCTGATTTCGATTTCTCTGTCCAATCTGCCGTCTTCTCTGATCATACTTCCAAGATATTTGAATTCTTTAACTTGTTTCAGGGTTCTGCTATTTATCTGTATACTTAGTGGGCCCAGCGATCTGCTAATTTGCATTAAATTAATTTAATGTTTACTGATATTTTTATCGATTGAGAGAAAGTGTAGAGGAATGAGTCTTTCCCACCGATTGTGGCGAGAGCAAGTTTATCTGGTGGTGTTTGTTCATCAATAATGATGATGATCATTCATTTCATCCAGTGGGGTTGCAAGTTTGGAGCCTATTTTGGCTGGAAATATTCTTTGACAATATGGGCAAAGAATGCGTGACTTTCCAGGAAAAGCTCCTGCGGTGAGGTTTTTTTTTTCTTCCCAGTCTTTTTTTCACAGCTCTTGCAGTCCTATTTACTTCACAAGTGATTACACCCTTGCGTAATGATGTACGCCCTGAATTTCGGTCTTTGGCAGCATCTCCCAAATGTCGAGATAAGGACCAATAGCTTTTGGTAAAATCTTCAGTGTCTTTAAAGCGATTGCTCTGGCCGCCATTGGAACGTGCAGAGTGGCTTGCTTCGCTTCGGAGGTCACGGGTGGCAAGCGTCACCTGGATCTTTTCTCCGGGGCATGCCGGTGTGCTGGGGAATGAACAGGCGGACAGAGTGGCTGGCTCGGAAAAACTTGGTGGAGTATTGATGCATGACAAGGCAGACGTGATTGCGGCCTTGTGGGAGCACGCGTACACCTCGAAGGAGCTAATGGATCACCATAGTCTGGCAAGAATGAAGCAGCGAGGAGTGGCGAAGGGATCTGGCCGACGCTCGACGCTCAGAGGAAAGGCGAGACGGACATATAATCAGATTGCTACTGGAACTATTGGTGCTGGAACTCTTCGCTGGCTGCTGAGGATGGGGACGGAACGCTAATGGGAATGCCCCAAATGTTGTGATGTCGGTTCCTAAATCAATCAATCAATCAATCAATCAATCAATCAATCAATCAATCAAAAGATATAAATAATTACTTACAGGACGTTGCAATCAACACCAGCATTTTTCAGCTGCTGTTGATGTACTAGGCAAGTTTTTACGTTCAGTAGTTTGCCATTGCTTTATAAAGACCGTCTTCCATACCAATACATTATAACACAATGCGACACAATATAAACAAAACGCAATGTGAAACATTTCATTTTTATTTAGTGAAATGCATACTGAAGACCTCTTTGTCTGCGAGGTGTCCATTAAATAGCGTTTTATTGAAGAAGAAGGTATCTTCCGGCTGTTGCGAGAGTTAGCGGGCTTGCCACAATTTTCCATTATTAGATTCCTAAACCTTCCAAGGTGACATTGAAACACACATGTGTTTTGTTTATTTCGTTTGAAATTAAATATTACGCTACTTCATTATTTTCAAAGCATTATTTTCCCTAAGTGAATTTGAATAACGAAGATCTAAACGATGGATTACACGATTTATTGCTCGGTATATTTCATTGCATCTCGTCTGGTACATGCTGGAGAAATCACACAACATAAACTAAAACAATAGGATAAATCCTTCAAGCTGACATATATTCACAGTTATGTGAAAGGTCTAATGGATATTGATTGGACGGTACATTTTGGAAACCGGCCACGTTATTGACAGGGACTATGCGTTTGTGTGTGTGTGTGTGTGTGTGTGTGTGTGTGTGTTGTGTGTATGTGTGTGTGTGTGTGTGTGTGTGTGTGTGTGTGTGTGTGTGCGTGCGTGCGTGTGCGTGTGTGCGTGCTGTGTAACACACAAAGCTGACAGAAGGCAATTGCCATTCATTTACAAAAGCCAGCTCAATTATATGTTGAACTTTTTCTGTCACAGCAGGTTCAACTACGGAACTTCTTTTACGACTATTGATACTTTTGTTCTATCTGTTCCAATTTAATTGTTTTAGTTCGGTAAACGCATACAAGTAAACATTTTAGGAATTTGCATGGTTAATGTAACAACAGCGGTTTGTGAATCGCTAACCATTTTACAATCTCTAAAGAAAAACGTTGAGATGACATGTTAAAGTTTTAATTTAGAAAAAAAAAAAAAAAGCTAGTTGCATATCCTTTACAGGACGTCGTTGTCAATCCTAGCATTTTCGGCTGTTTGTGATTTCTTTGTAAGTTTAAGTTCATGTTAAAGGCATTCTCACATTTCCGCGGATCAGAACGAAGAGAAATATATTTGACTAGATCTTAACATAGCTGGCCCTTCCTCCGAAGTCGGAGAGTGTCAGCCTGTAAGGCGAGGAACCACCAGTCTGCACACCAATAAGCCAGACATGGGACAACGGATACTCACGCAAACCTCAGGTCCTGTATGACATCACACTGATGTTGGACAACAGGATGTCTTCATCCGACATACAGGACTTCGCGTTGGAGCTCAAGCCAACGAACACAAGCAAGCAAGCATAGCTGGCCCATACACAGCATTATGTCTGGGAAATTAAAATACTGAGGCCATCAAAGGGTGCGGTGGTTTAGAACCAACAAATGGTGGAAGGCTTGGATCCTGTTAGAAGAGGCCGGGGATTTCGAACCCATCCGTAAACATAATAGTGGTTTTATCGAGTGTATAGCAAACGTTTCGGCATATCTTAGTAACTTTTGGTTATGTGAAGTGAAAAGCACCCTTTTTTTTTAAAGTGAAAAGCACACTGAAAACCTGTTTGCCTGCGTGGTATTAAATAGCGTTTTATCGAAAAAGACGGTATCTTCCGGCTGTTGCTATAGTTAGCGGGCTTGCCATGATTGTCTATTATTAGATCAAACTTCAGTGGTGACATTGAAACACACATGTGTTTCGCTTATTTCGTTTGAAATTACACATTACGCTACTTCATTATATTCAAAGCAATATTTTCCCGTAGTGAATTGGAATAACGAAGATTTAAATAAAAGATTGCACTATTTATTGCCCGGCACATGTCATTGCATCTGGTCAGGTACATAATGCAGAAATCACACAACAATAAACTAAAGCGATAAGATAAATCCTTCAAGCTGAAATATATTCACAGTTATTCGAAAAGACTACGGTACGTTATTGATTGGACGGCACATTTTGGCCGCATAATTGATATTTTACTAGACCTTCACTCGCCGATGAATTTCTATAGGTTTCCCCCTTCAATGATTAAAAAATAAAATAAAACGGATAACAGAACGCTGCACCTCCTTGTTGCATGTCAAAAGTGGGGCGACCATCTTTAAACCTCCATATGACGTCACCGTGTGTATCTGTACCGTGATATCACGTGCTGAACACTCTTTACACCGTTAACAACACTATTGACAGGTGACATGGCAACGGCATGGTTATTGTAATTTCTATCACACTTGTAAGGTTTTCATCCGAAGCCCCCTCGTACAATAAACTCATAGCAGTATGCACATGGGACGTTGCGTCAGCTCAATAACAAAGACGTTCGCCTACCGCCAGGTGGTCATTGGCGAATTCGAATTGATCAGGCGAATTCGAATTGATCAGGCGAACTCGAGCTGTTAACTTTGACTTGGACTCCCTGGTCGACTCAGCCTAAAATGGATGCAGCAAATTTCTAGAGAAGTAAAGGCGATCTGTGTGAGACTGATCACCTCACTTACAAGTGCCGTTGGTCTATAAACAAATGGGTTTAGCACCATATACCCACGGTCCATTAAGGCTTGGTAAAGGTTACTTTACAACTGTGTTTTTTTTTTCTAAACACTAGTCTGGAAATTATTAACACCTATATAGCTTATCGTTTCTTTATGATGGTCGCTTTCAGGGTTCAATTTTCGCTTGCAGATGGTAGTTCTGGCGACACGTGACATTCTGTTACTGGGTTACTGTCGCGCCTTCTGTCTCTGGTAGATGTCAGTGTAATCCTGTCCGTGCTAGCCAGTAGTTGTACTTCTCCTGTCCCAGACAGTTTCACATTCTTCTGACACAAGCCAGCGGTAGAGAACAGCCCAGGTTACTGTTTGTATTAAATTATATAGACAGACAGGATTACGGAGTGACAGACAGATGTATGGAAGGACGGGCGGGTGGATAGACAAGCGGACCCACAGGCGGACAGACGGATGGATAGACGTACAGGCAGATATGCAGACATACAGGCAGGCGGGCAGACAGACAGACAGACAGACAATGAGTCAGTCAGTCAGTAGATAGACATATAGACAGACATACAGACATATTGACAGACAGTCAGATAGGCAGACAGATAGTCAGACAGACGGAGAGACAGAAAGAAAGTCAGACAGAAGAACGGACAAACGAACAGACAGACGTACAGACGGGCGGGCTGACGGAGGGCCGGAGAACCACGACCGATCTACCAATGGACTGATAGACAGACAGAGAGGCAATCAATTAGACAGGGAGACCGACGAATAGAAATACAAACAGATAGGTAAATATCTATGTAGACATTTTTTTTTTTTTTTTTTTTTTTTTTTTTTGCGTATCCTTTTACAGGACTTAGCTGTCAACAGCAGCATCTTTCAGCTGTCTGTTGATCTCTTGGCAAGATTACGCTCAGTAGTTTGCCATTGCTTTCTGAGCGGCCGGCTCAGTATCCGCAAGTCACGAGCGGGGGTCGAACCACCTCAGTTCTCGCTCCGCTGCGAGACTCTGCGTGATAAACGGGATTACAGAGAGAAAGTGTTGTAACCCCACAGCCAGAGAGACCGGCCTATGTAGACAGGCAGTCGTAAATAAGTAGGTAATTAGGTGGGTGTGTATATAGTTAAATAGACAGATAGGTAAATGTAATATAACATTTTTGAAAATGAAGCAGTTTGCTGCTATGTAAATGTGATGCCATAGAGCCGTCACACTGTACATGCCTGGACACACGGAGTTTTGAGTGATATTCACTGGCACAGGAACGGAGCATAATGGGGACAACCCGTTGCTGTGAAGTTGGAACTGCGACTAACTGACTGACGGAGTAATAATTGGTCAGTGTGTCCCTCACTTTGTGAGAGGATGAGCACTGGCGTTCAACCCTCGTCCAAAAACACCAATGCCATTATCAACACAGCACCCTGTCAACTTCGCTAACACCGACTCTGTAAATGTAATAAACGTAATCAACTATTTCAAGGAAATGTACATCTCACTCTTCACAAACATACACATTCACTCCACGACGCAGCAGGGGGGCAGAAACTGCTGCTAGAAATACATTCGTGCTATTTTAAGACATCAGAAATTGCATGTATAATGAAGAACATGCAGAATTATTTATGTGGATATGTTTACGAACCGATTATATCACTCTCACTGATGAAGTGAATTCAAATGTTGCATTTCTGGTTAAAACGGGTATTCGTAGGTCGTGTAAAAGCTATAACTTTTCACTTGGATGTTTATTAAGTCAGAAAGTGGGCTGTTTCTTCTATTAGATTATGAATGAAAAGTTGTTATGAATGAAGTTGATAATAAAAGATACGATATCACTAGGTGCTTTGTGAATCCCTTAAAACCAGGGAGGTTTCATGGCGAAGTGATTACGCCGCCTGCCTGGTTCTCCGAATGTCTTGGGTTTGATTCCGGACTATGTAATTCAGTTCACGCGTGTAGTTTTCTCGAAGACTCCTGGTGGTCGTCGCTGGAGCTACGGAGTTGGTGCTGTGTGCCACTCCTTCGACAGGACGCATTGCCTAATGAGACGCAGCCATACGGGACAGAACTAAGTGCAGTGAAGTCGATCCTCTTAACCCCTTTTTTAATAAAAAAAACAATTGTGTTTTAACTCTTAAATTCGATACATTGGTGTTCAGGTCACTTGAGTCCTCTAAAGGGCTTGCATCTACAGGGTAGGGGTTGAGGTTGAGTTTGAAACTCTCCTCCCGTCTCGTTACTAAAGTAAAATGTTCATGTTGCAGAGCTATACTTCATTCTTCCGTCATGTGCCGTGCCGATAAGCGTGGGCGGTCATATTTCGCCATCTCACTCGATCACCAGAGTCGTGACTCAGCTCAGTGTTCCATACCACGTGACCAAGCCATTTGGGTATTTACTTCTCTACCTACCACTTGTTCTCTTCCCCTCGATCTTGCCAATTGTCACCAAGTTCTTCAATTTATTTCTTCTCTTAATGTGTCGTTCTGTGATTTGATGAATCACGATAAACCAGGCATCTTTAAAGAGGATAGTTTGATGTTGCTATCCTTCCTGGCAGTGACCATACTGGCCGGGTGACCTATTGTCTCCTTAAAGAGATCATCTGTCTGCCATCGCGAAACTTGACGTCATAACTAAAACTGGAAACCAGTGGACTCCCAAGACAAATACTGGTACTTCACATGTGAGGAAGGATGTCACCATGGCAGGATAAGAACGCTTGCTATTAAATTTCCGGTGCGCTGATGCCGAGGTAGTGGATTTAACTACTACACCAGTCAGTTGGACTAAAGTGTTGACTTTTCGTTCTGAGTTGAGGACATAAATTACAAGTACCTTAGAAGCCGGAATGGGTTCGCTTGTTGGCGAGTGACACTGGTAATAGAGAAAAACGAATTCACATGCTTTAAGAAAACCTGGGAATCTGCATCCCTGTCCAGAGTGAGGAAGATGCCAGTGAAGCGGGGAGCCGCTAGACATAAACATTTTATCAAGAACACAAGACATGTGATTAACCAGCACAAAACTGGTGCGATTAATCTGTATAGGGTCTATATATGGTAGAGATGTTAAGAAGGAGATCGGAGCACCCATGGACCTTTCAGAGTGTGATGATGATGATCATTAATAATCACAAAGACTATGCCTGGGGCTGATTGTAATACAGCAACCAGGATCCACTTTTTGCACAAACAAAAATTTAATTGTAAACACAAAAGGCCTGACATGTTTCGCAGCATCTCATCAGGTGCACACTGCAGAGTTATCTATCATATCATATTTCAATTTGTATGAGTGCTGGTCGTTCAGAAAGCAATTGCAAACTACTGAACGTAAACTTGCCAAGAAATCATAAACAGCCAAAAATGCTAGACTTGACTGTGACGTCCAGTAAATGATATGCAATTAACTTTTTAGTTTAATGCTGTCCCATGATACGTGCATGGTTTAGTACCCTGACATTTGTCGCTCTCTGTTGCATTGCAAAATATGTGTTAACTGCTTTAGTTTTTTTGTTTTTTTTTAGCCGAGCAAAGATTATTTTTCCTTATATACCTGTCATCGCATGATCATGGAAATTCAGAAATGTCCCTAGATATTCAAAGCTGCTCACTTTCTGCACTTAATTTAAATTTACAAATATATCTCTTGACATATTTGTTTTATCGGTTGTGATTATTTGTGCTTTTGTTTCGAACAGATGCCATCATCATCACGTGCCCTGTCAGCTGGCGTGGCGTTCATGGCGCTCCACAGATCTCGATCTTTAGTATGTTAAATCAACTCTGCTGATGATCTTCCCCCAAGCCACCATCTCAGTTCATTCAGCATCATTTCTCTGCCTCTGCCTCTCTTCTCCTTGATCTTTCCAGTTGTCACGATGTTCTCCAATGTCTCTGTTCACATCGTATGGCCAAAAAAAGCTGTTTGTCGCTTCCTAATTGTTCTATATAATGTTCTAGTTTCATTAGCCTCTTTCAGGCAATCTTTGTTAGTTATTCTGTCAATCCAGGGAATTCGCAACATTTGTCACAGGAAACACAAAGTTTTCCCTTTGCTGTTCATCATCATCATGCGCCTTGCGGTAAGCGTGCGTCGTCATGTTTCGCCATATCACACGATCACTACAGTCGTTGATCATCTTTGTGTTCTTGTCACGACATTACTACGTGGCCAAGCCATCCAGGTATTTACTTCTCTGCCATTCCCTTGTTCGTTTCCCCTCAATCTTGCCAGCCGTCACTAAGTTCTCCAATTTATTTCTTCTCATAACGTGTCCAAAAATTGTGACTGTCTACGTCTAATTTCTGTAATCAGTTTACGGTTTTCATTTGTTTCTTGTAGGACTTGGTCATTAGTTTTTCTTTCTGCCCATGGTATTCTTTGCATTTTCCTCAGAAACCACATTTCCACAGCCATTAGATGTTTTTCAGCTTATCTGCTCATTGTCCACGCTTTACATCCATACAAAAGGGCAAGTTCTATGTAGCACATCAACATATTTTTTTCTTGTTGCAACTGACATCTTTGTATTCGTCAGTATGTTTTCCATCTTGTAAAAGGCTACCTTCACCATAGCCTTTCTACTTCTAATCTCTTCAAGTCACCTCTCCTAAGATGTTCCGAGATAATTGTACCGATTCACTTGTTTAAGAATATCTCATTTTACCTGTATATTACATTGTGGGTATATTGAAATATGTTCTCTTACACTAATTTTATTCTCATCTCATATCATCTCATCTTGTTCTTTTTGTACCTTGCAGTGCCGAGGTGAAGTATAAACAGCGGGATAATCCCCGTTTATGGGCTTCATGTATCGATATTCCTATTGACTCTGTTATTCCCTCCGTCCATCTTTTACGTGATTGACCTCTTCATCTGCTTCCATCTGGTCTGTACATCACTGTTAGTTGGTAACTGACTTGCGTAGCCAAACCATTTGACTTGCTGCTTTCTAATAAAATCTAGTGCTGCTATAACCCCTACTTTAGTCCGATTTCTTCATATCTGATCTTCTCTCTTCTTGATACATTGAGTATTCTTCTCAGGAATCTCATTTCTTTTGTTGTGATTTTGCTTTTCTCTTGTTCTGTCATTGTCCAGCTTTGGCATTGGTTGCACAGAGTTGGTAGGAAGATTGTGTTGTAGAGTGCTTTCTTAGTAACTATTGATACATGTGTGTTCGTTAGAATTGGCGCCATTTGTCCAATTGAGTTGGTTTGCCTTATTGCATATATTTTCGAGCTCGTCTTCTGATTTGCCATTTGATGGTCAGTCCGATTATACTTCTTAGTTTTTTTTTTCGGCCAATATGAAAATCCCCTGCCGTTTTGCTAGGCCAGTCGCAGGTTTAGGACAAACATCTAACCAAAGGGAGTCCGTCCCCCCTGGCGAGCCAGAACCTCGTTGGCACATGACCTCGCTGTCATGGTTTCCCGGTCTACACCACGTGGAGGTAGTAACTTTATTAATTATTCAATTCCCATGTTTGTTGATGATATTAACCCTGTGTTATCAGGATGTGGAAGTTCGTATTTGTAATTCCTCTGAAAACAAAAGGAACATATTGTTGCTTGTCAATATTTTATCTGACGTTTTCAGTTATTCCTCTTAATGGTGATCATAAAACCCTCTACAATTAACACAAAACAGCCGTGAGAATATGCGTTGACACATCAAACTGGATTAATATAGAACAAAGCATCAGAAAGGGTTAAATGTTGTCCCCATGTCTGTCTGTGTTTAAATTGTATTATTTATGCACACATCATTCCTATTATCATGTTTTGTTTTCTATGTGAATGTAACATATACATTAGATCACCTACAGTGTGATAGTCTTAACACTTCCCATTCCTACATCAGGCTCCAGCGATGGAATTTATGTTTTATTTAAACATCACTTAGTCGCCTGGTAGTTTCCTGCTATGGTTCTATGATGTGATAGCGCCATACCATTATTTAGGCCTGAGAAAAAGGGGGAATATGTGGCTAATCTCTTCCTCACTTTGGCTAGCGTTTATTTATTTGCGTTCGCTCGCTTTGACCTCTAATGTAGTTCGTAATGTGCTACTGTTTCTAGCTCACTGGACTTATTTTTACCTGTGGATTACCAGTGTCTCTCGCCATCAGGAGAACCCACTCCAACTTCTGAGGTATTGTAATTTACGTCCCCAAGTCAAGGACAAGAAGTCAATATTTTAGCCCGACTTACCGGTGTAGGGTTTGAATCCGCTACCTTGACATCAGCGCAGCGGATGTTTAAGAATGAGCTCTAACCTATTCGGCCACGATAACCTCCAGGCCAGAGTTTGTGATGCCTATATTGTTTGCTTCCTTTAATTTCTCCTGGACGGAAGGGTTATTGCCCTGGTACTCAAGTCAGCTCCGGCTGCTGTGATGCTGTGTGAATTCATTGCCACACAAACATCAACGACACGAGGATAGAACAAAAATAGCAAGTAATTAAGCACAGAGATGACAATATCTGTCTCTTCAAATACACAATTAAGCCCATATGTCAAATAAGGCTTTAATTAAACACGCTAGAATAGAACAAACTGGTAAAAGACTTGGTTTAGTGCGTAATCTTTATGTATTTTAATCTAGGGCTAACGGGAGTCCCTGTGACCTTGTAGTTAAGCCGCGCATCTTCGCGTTCCCAAGGTTGTGGGTTAAATTACGGGCTACGTTGTTACGTTCACGAGTGCAGTTTTTCGGAGATTACTCGGAGTCGTCGCAGGAGCTACGGACTTCGTGCTTCGTGCGACGCTTTCGGCAGGTCGCTCAGTGGAAAGAGACCGACCCATATGGAATAAAACTCGGTGCAATGAAGTCAACCCTCTTGTCCTTTTAACATTGGATGAGTGGTCTCGAGGTATGGTGTCCGCCTTGAGTGCTGGAGGTCCCGGGTTCAGGCCCCGGTGAGGACCGGAATTTATTTAAAATATCAACCTGGACTTCCAGTAATAAAATGTCCCCTGGTCTCTGGGTAGTGAGATCGGACGCCCGTGTGTATTATAACAATACTATTATTTAAGAACAGTTGACGCGTTTCACAATTCCCCGACATAAAATGTCGAGGATTCGTTATCAGCCGCAGTACATTTGAAAGTAGACCGCATGTGTTGATTTAGATGGTATGAGCGTCAGCCATTCAGAAAGAAATGGTAAACTACTGAACGCAAAATAATTCCTAATCAATCAACAAACAGCCACAAAATGTTGTTGCTGATTGCGACGTCCTGTAAAGTGTATAGCCATAGAACAAAGAAACAAAACTTAGACTGTATTCGTTCCTGTAACGCACCCTTCGAAATATCAATCAGAAATGCTTGTTACCTTGTCTTTAAGTGTTAAACAAATAGACCTGCATAGTATTATTTGGCGAAGAAGAAGGAATAAGAAGAGGAAGGAATAAGAAGAAGAAGAAAAAGGTCCTTCTTCTTCTTCTGTGAGCGCCAAATAATACTATGTGTGTCTATTTGTGTAATCGTTTTAGTGGCCTCAACGGTTCTCCCCATTTATTTAATGTCTTTAAGTGTTAAAGAATGAACGGAAGAACGAGTTTGGTTTTCAAAAGGTACTGTGAGGGCATGAAAGCCCGTTTTACATTCTGCTGTTCTTAAGACTTGTGACGAAACGGATAAATATCGTAAGATCTCTGCATAATAGCCCTTTGAAGGGAGTGCCATGCGTTGGTCTCCCTTTAATTTAATGTCAATTAATAGGGGAGTTCCCTAGAAAAGTAGTGCGGGGGCGGAGCTATTCTAGTTATTTATAGAAGAATCTAGAATGTTCCCCCAAGTGCGTACGTGGTTTTGATCTCTAAGTTCACGAGTGCGTTGTGCAGCACGGGTTGGAGGAACCCATCGTGACTCGGGTTTTCTTCATGTATCATGAAAGTCACGCGGCCCGTGTAGGCGAGGGGAAGGCGCACTGACTTTGTCGTGGGCAGTCGCCCACCAAACCTCAGCGTAGACAGATCGCAGCCAAGAGGCTGTTATAATTGTGATGTCAATATTCGCGGCCAGTGCGGACATCTACAGTCAAGGTTGTGATTCTTCAATCACAGGTTAGTTGAGTACTTATTCTATTATTTAATTGTTGTCGTGATGCCGTGCTGATTCCCGGAATGAATTAATTGCCGTCGTAAAATTGAGTTGTCGCGTAGCGTTATCCGTTACAGTTGGCGGTTTGCATTTTTAAGTAGGCTTTATCGATCAGCAATGTAATGTGTTACCTGACGGAACAAGCCGTGTTCCACCGCGAGTGATGTGTAAATAAAATAGGCCGAACGATGTGCGTTACAGTGTGTAGCAGTTACGGGTTTGGTTTATTCATTACGCAGGCAAGGCGACAGTTTGTCCGTCATGACATCAACATGCTAGACGCTGTAAATGATAAGGTATAGCTTATTATTAGAAATGTGTAATGTGCTTCGTGACATTAGAATGGTAACGTACTTGTTCTATCAGTGATGGTGATTTTTCGAGGAATCAAGGTGAAATCAGCAGTGGTGTATTTGCTGTGTGCAGATAGCAGTGTTATTCCGCGTAAGCCGAATGGCGTTGCATCGGTAGGATAACAATTGATAAGAAGTATTCATGATACTATTGTTACTGCTTGTTGTCATGTCCGTACGCTAGGATGACCGTGCGTGTTCCATCTTACGTTTGTCTAGGCAGCGGGAGGTAGGCCGGTCCCCCCAACCCGATCGGTAATAGGTCCGACCCAATGCAATCGTGCATATCCGATGGATGAACATACCCGATCGAGGGTGATGCGGCGCTCCGTAATTCGAGGCCGAGGTGTCTAGATAGATCGAGGTTTGAACCTAACCGTTTCTGTCTCTAATATTCTACTCTTCTGGAACCCTGACTCGGTTCATGGAGTACTTGGAGTACTGCCGTGAGGTAGTAGGTGGGAGGGGCATAAACCCCCCCCCCCCCCCCCCCCCCAAAAGGTGGAGCCAGAGTTTGGTAGTGGAGTCTGGAGGTTTGCTACATTGGATGACGTGACTTAAGTCGTCACGGGACAAGGTACACGAGACCCACAGTAGCTGTGGGAAAGTGTAGTGGTGGATGGCCACCACAGCTGTGCTCGACCGGCACAGGTATGACTGACCTGAAAGATAGTCAGTGAATACAAGGGCAACTCAGGATCTGGGGCAGGGATCCCAGACCTGACACTATGGCTGTGATATGATTTTGTTATTTAAGTGTAACAAGTCCTGAGTTCTCCTTAGTTAATGCTATAGTAATGAATTATCAGGAGTATAATTCATTATGGACATATAGTTATTAATGTGTGTACTTCATCAGTCCATGGGTTAAGGGATTGATGAATTGATGAGTCTGTCAGGAAGGAGATGTCCGGCTGGACACCTTCTCGATACAGTAATCCCTACACTGAAAGGAAAGTAAGTGTATATGTTGATTGATGATGGGAGAGGAAACCGGATTGGACTGGCACCAGGCGAAGGATGCTTGACAGAGTCATACAGTCGACTCTGGTGCTAGGGGTTATATGTAGCCCAGAAGTGTTACTTGACTGAACAGGTGTGCTATTGCTTTTTCTACCATCATTATGCCTATATATTATAGTTACTAGGTAGATCTATGATGTGATGATTTCATACTCATGTTGGTAGACATGAGGAATGTCTGAGAGGCAGGTGACAGGGTGGAGATGCTGGTAGTCTTTGTTGTAGTTGAGTACTCACACCAACCTCTCCGTGTTTCAGGATCTGTTATTACTATACAGAAGAAGATTCAAGAGCTGCCCCATGAGCTCTATGGGCCCACTCATTCCAGTGCCTATCCAGAAGTTGATTGAGGCCATACTGGGAGTGGTTGTCTGGTTCTGCGAGATCAATGTTGGAAGGAGCTGAGTGCTGAATAAGTCTGTAGGTCTAGGTTAGGACCTCCGTCAAGAGTCCGACGAGTGTCATCCGATCCTGAGAGGATCCAACACTGAAACGTCTGGTGATTCAAGCCAGTGAAGCACTGGTGACATTGTCTCTGTGTAAACCTTGGTAATTGCAAGGTAGTGACCTTTCAAGTTGTGCAGAGTGATCATTGTTACCGGTCACCATGACCTGTGTTATATGCTTCTGGCCCGGCTGGGTTATGGGACACCATGTATCAGTTGATGCTTAAATAGTGTTTTTACATTGGTTACCTTTATGAAGCCAACATGTGGTCCAGTGAACTAGGACATTGATTACAACATTGGTGGAAACACCTGAGTGACATGGTTGTGAAGGTAGGGAGTTACCTCATGCCAACGTTATGAACTGTTGACAATGTTTGTGAAGGTAGGGAGCTACCTCATGCCAACGTGATGAACTGTTGACAGTGTATGCTAGGTTGTGATTACTACCCATGGATCAGGGTAGGTACATGAGACTGTGTGAAGATCTATTGTCCAAGGACAGGGAACTAAGGTGAAGTGTTTAGTCACCTGATAGACTTTACCAGTGACATTGTGTGTTCGTGTGGATCAACCGCTTATTGTGTAAGTGACATATCAGTGTGTGGGTCACTGATGAGATAGAAGAGTGACCTGGCTCTTGTGTATTTTGAGACGGTGCTACATGTATTTTTTCTGCAAGTGGGAGACCGCTAATGTTCTAGGGTCGGCCCAGACTTCATCAGGAGTGTGACGAGTGAAATAGTACGACAGCAAGGAAGGATCCTTGTTCATCAGTGCAGTGTCAGTCAGGCAGTGGTACTGCGCTTGATCAGCCCTTGCTTGGTTCTCTGGGTGAAGAGGGAACTTTGGAGAGGCAGCAGACCTTGGAGTTCCAGTCCCCTGGAGGAGCCTGGGTGAGTCGCTACCACGACTGGACAACCGCACGAGCTATCGTCCGCCTCCATGATGAATACTCATCTGCGTCTTTGATCTTGTACATAGTTCTTCTAGTCTGGCTTCCAGCCATCCTTCTCTGTGTTGTGGTTGACGTAGTTCAGAATTAAATTTTTGTTCTCTTAGCTATGACTTTGTGCAGTGATATGACTGGTGTCTGGTCCGAGCCCCCTTGGGGTTTGGAACCCTAGGTGAGGGAGGGAAGGTTAAGCTGTCCCGGCTTGTGTGGGGCCTGGTAGATGTAAAGTGCTATTGAGGTGGTTGGAGCAAAGGCAGGGGATAGTATCTATCGTGGCAAACCAGTCCAAGCCCCGGCGGTCTTGTCACAAGATAGAGTGGGGGCCCGTCCGGGATCTTCTCTTTGTTCTGACATCTCGTAGGAATAGGTTATAGTGTCATCTGTCCTATACCTATTATCTACTTGACGAGTAGGGCTACTGAAACCTTTCTCTTCGACGTGGACAGACATTTAGTTAAGTTAGTATAGATACATAGTTACAGTGTTGGTTGGAGTACAGTTAGCATTGTGAGTGGGTATTGCATATCTATACTGATACTAAGTTACACTAAGCATGGCTACTCGTACTTTAGATTTAGCTAAGGTGCGGGCATCTGCAACTGAGATGGGATTGGAAGGTGAGGAGTTTAAAGCCTATGTACTGGAAGTAGAGAGAGACTTCAGAGCAGAAGAGAGGGAGAGAAGAAAGTCAGAAATTGAGCTGGAAGCTCGAAAGGTAGCACTTGAAGAGCAAAAGTTGGTGGCAGACCAACAGGCACAAAAACTGGCAGCTGACCTAGAGTCTAAGAAATTAGATGCTAGGAAGTTGGAAATGGAACATGAGTTCCGTATGAAGCAACTTGAGGTAGAGGCTAAATCGGTTGGTGAGTCTGAGGGAGCAGTAGGTGGAGTAGCTTTACCTAGCTCATCAGTAGCCAGCAGACCAGCTTACCATGCTATGAAATGGCCGTTTCCACCATTTGAACCGGACCAAGAGAAGATAGATCAATTCTTAGAGAAGTTCGAGGCAATGTGTAAAGCTATGGGTTTAGAGCCTGAGCGTTGGAATCTTAAGCTTTCACAAGGACTCCGTGGCACCGCGTACGAAGTGTATGCGCGTCTTCCCCCAGGGATGGAAAATGATTATCCAACCCTGAAATCGGCTCTTTTGAAAAGATTCGAAATGACAGCCCATGCTTACAGGCGGAGGTTCAGAACTTCCAAGAGAGAACCAGGTGAGATGTTCTCGGCCTATAGTGTGAGGTTGAACTCATACCTGTTGAAGTGGATGGCGTTGGCCAATTTCAAAGAGGATTATGAGAGTCTGAGAGAGTTGATGGTGGTGGATCAAATGAAAATGCAGATGTCCAAGCCTTTAAGGAATTTCTTAGGGGAAAATGGGGCGGAAAGGCTAGACATAGTAAATAAGTTAGCTGAAAGGTATGTGGAAGTCTATGGTGAGACTGGGGATTCCAGTCAGACTGATTCACAGAAAAAGCAGAAGGGGCTTGATCAGAAGCCCAAGACCAAAGGTCCCAAAGAATCATCCAATGTAGCAGATCCTGTGGTAAAAGACTCTGGTAAGAAACCCGATAAGCAAAGCCCTCCCGCCTCCCCAAAACGGAAGTGGAGTAAGAGGTGGTGTAAGCACTGTAAGTCTCCTTCCCATAATACTGTAGATTGTCTGAGGAAGCCAAAGGACTTGCACTTTGCGTGTCTCGCCTCTACTAGAGGTAGACCTAGCGAGACCACACCTAAGGGTCGGGAGAAACCAAAGTCTGAGAAAGCACCTGCGATCGAAACGATAGAGGTGAATGGGAAGCAGGTGGAATGTCTATACGATACAGGATTGCAGTTTGAAGCTGTAATCTCATCCCACCTTGTGAGCCCAGGGCAGCTCACCGGCGAGACAAGAGAATTTCAGCTAGCCATGAGGAGCTCCGTAGCTATGGACTTGCCGATTGCTCGGATTGACATTCGGTGCAGGTACGTTACGGGTAGCATCCAGGCGGCTGTGCTGCCTGATCCTATTTACCCTTTGATCCTCGGTCGTCCGCATGTATTCCTGGGGGACCCCAGGGAACATTGTCTAGTGAGCGCTAGGCAGGCCAGGGCTAAGGATGGAGAAAGGCAGTGTGGTAAGGAAATAGACCATTCTCTTGCGAGGTTAGTGAGCAGTGCTCAAAGTAGGGACCCGACTTTGCGTCCTTACTTACTGGAGGTGTCCCAAAGTTCTGTCCCGCCAACTCCGGGTCAGTTCTATGTAGAAAACCGGTTGCTTTATCGTAGAGCCGGGCAAGGGGATAGCCAGTACGGTCAGATGGTAGTCCCTACTGACTACAGATCCCGCTTGATACATAGAGTGCATACCTTATCCTTAACCGGACATAAGGATGTGGGGACAACAGTCCAGTGTCTTTCCAGCCACTACCACTGGCCTGGAATGACAGGCGACGTGCGGAGATATATCCGGTCGTGCCCAACGTGTTGTCTGGCAGCACCAAAGCACAAGACCAAAAACGGTTTATCTCTGCAGATTGGAGATAGGGTTCTCGCGCTTCTCCCAATCAAGGGGGCGGAATTCGAACTCGGATGGCAGGGCCCTTTTCCTGTGGAGCGGATAATGTCCCGATCCACGTATGAGGTGAAGGTCCGCGGGGAATTGCGTAAGTTCCATTGTACTCTCCTTCAGAATTTGGAGAGGTCCGAGGTAGTTTCTCCACAAGATAGTGCGACTACCATCGCGCTCGATTCGGTTCTGGGTCCAGACGAGGGCGAGGAAGACTCAGTCCTACGCAGTACATCCTGTGGGGAGGGTCTGCGGTCTCCTGAGCGTTCAACCGTAGATAGGGCGAACGGGCTCCGTCGGGAAGAGGCCCATGGTGTTAAGCACACTGGGAATCGAGGTCGGACAGGCGATGTCACATCTGGCACGACGGGATCGTCGGGTGACTCGATACGCCGACAGGCTCACTGTCCTTACTCGCGGGAGAGAAGGCAGGAGCAAGGGTACTCCAGACGAACCTGGAGTAAGCGACCATTCATTTCGGTCGACATCCGCGAACAGTCCACGAAGGTGATGCCTAGTCGGGATAGGAAATATCCTATTGTCGGAAGGGACGAACGAACCTTCAGTAAAGTAACCGATGGCCTGCAACAGGTGGATGCGGAACGGTCCAGTGTAGACAGATCCTGTAAGCCAATCACCAGGCCGTTACGTTTCGGGCCTAATCGCTGGAGATAACGTAGGTTTGAGGCGGTGGTTGGTGATTCAGCATCCATACCATTCTGGTGGATCTCCGCAGGGAAAGTGAATGTTATGGAACGTCTTTTCCTGGGAATCCAATCTTGATAGAGTAGAGGTTCAGAGTTCAGACCGATCTTTGTCTAGTGAGTTCGACCGGGTCGACCATCTTAAGTGGGGGCCTATGTGACGAAACGGATAAATATCGTAAGATCTCTGCATAATAGCCCTTTGAAGGGAGTGCCATGCGTTGGTCTCCCTTTAATTTAATGTCAATTAATAGGGGAGTTCCCTAGAAAAGTAGTGCGGGGGCGGAGCTATTCTAGTTATTTATAGAAGAATCTAGAATGTTCCCCCAAGTGCGTACGTGGTTTTGATCTCTAAGTTCACGAGTGCGTTGTGCAGCACGGGTTGGAGGAACCCATCGTGACTCGGGTTTTCTTCATGTATCATGAAAGTCACGCGGCCCGTGTAGGCGAGGGGAAGGCGCACTGACTTTGTCGTGGGCAGTCGCCCACCAAACCTCAGCGTAGACAGATCGCAGCCAAGAGGCTGTTATAATTGTGATGTCAATATTCGCGGCCAGTGCGGACATCTACAGTCAAGGTTGTGATTCTTCAATCACAGGTTAGTTGAGTACTTATTCTATTATTTAATTGTTGTCGTGATGCCGTGCTGATTCCCGGAATGAATTAATTGCCGTCGTAAAATTGAGTTGTCGCGTAGCGTTATCCGTTACAGTTGGCGGTTTGCATTTTTAAGTAGGCTTTATCGATCAGCAATGTAATGTGTTACCTGACGGAACAAGCCGTGTTCCACCGCGAGTGATGTGTAAATAAAATAGGCCGAACGATGTGCGTTACAGTGTGTAGCAGTTACGGGTTTGGTTTATTCATTACGCAGGCAAGGCGACAGTTTGTCCGTCATGACATCAACATGCTAGACGCTGTAAATGATAAGGTATAGCTTATTATTAGAAATGTGTAATGTGCTTCGTGACATTAGAATGGTAACGTACTTGTTCTATCAGTGATGGTGATTTTTCGAGGAATCAAGGTGAAATCAGCAGTGGTGTATTTGCTGTGTGCAGATAGCAGTGTTATTCCGCGTAAGCCGAATGGCGTTGCATCGGTAGGATAACAATTGATAAGAAGTATTCATGATACTATTGTTACTGCTTGTTGTCATGTCCGTACGCTAGGATGACCGTGCGTGTTCCATCTTACGTTTGTCTAGGCAGCGGGAGGTAGGCCGGTCCCCCCAACCCGATCGGTAATAGGTCCGACCCAATGCAATCGTGCATATCCGATGGATGAACATACCCGATCGAGGGTGATGCGGCGCTCCGTAATTCGAGGCCGAGGTGTCTAGATAGATCGAGGTTTGAACCTAACCGTTTCTGTCTCTAATATTCTACTCTTCTGGAACCCTGACTCGGTTCATGGAGTACTTGGAGTACTGCCGTGAGGTAGTAGGTGGGAGGGGCATAAACCCCCCCCCCCCCCCCCCAAAAGGTGGAGCCAGAGTTTGGTAGTGGAGTCTGGAGGTTTGCTACATTGGATGACGTGACTTAAGTCGTCACGGGACAAGGTACACGAGACCCACAGTAGCTGTGGGAAAGTGTAGTGGTGGATGGCCACCACAGCTGTGCTCGACCGGCACAGGTATGACTGACCTGAAAGATAGTCAGTGAATACAAGGGCAACTCAGGATCTGGGGCAGGGATCCCAGACCTGACACTATGGCTGTGATATGATTTTGTTATTTAAGTGTAACAAGTCCTGAGTTCTCCTTAGTTAATGCTATAGTAATGAATTATCAGGAGTATAATTCATTATGGACATATAGTTATTAATGTGTGTACTTCATCAGTCCATGGGTTAAGGGATTGATGAATTGATGAGTCTGTCAGGAAGGAGATGTCCGGCTGGACACCTTCTCGATACAGTAATCCCTACACTGAAAGGAAAGTAAGTGTATATGTTGATTGATGATGGGAGAGGAAACCGGATTGGACTGGCACCAGGCGAAGGATGCTTGACAGAGTCATACAGTCGACTCTGGTGCTAGGGGTTATATGTAGCCCAGAAGTGTTACTTGACTGAACAGGTGTGCTATTGCTTTTTCTACCATCATTATGCCTATATATTATAGTTACTAGGTAGATCTATGATGTGATGATTTCATACTCATGTTGGTAGACATGAGGAATGTCTGAGAGGCAGGTGACAGGGTGGAGATGCTGGTAGTCTTTGTTGTAGTTGAGTACTCACACCAACCTCTCCGTGTTTCAGGATCTGTTATTACTATACAGAAGAAGATTCAAGAGCTGCCCCATGAGCTCTATGGGCCCACTCATTCCAGTGCCTATCCAGAAGTTGATTGAGGCCATACTGGGAGTGGTTGTCTGGTTCTGCGAGATCAATGTTGGAAGGAGCTGAGTGCTGAATAAGTCTGTAGGTCTAGGTTAGGACCTCCGTCAAGAGTCCGACGAGTGTCATCCGATCCTGAGAGGATCCAACACTGAAACGTCTGGTGATTCAAGCCAGTGAAGCACTGGTGACATTGTCTCTGTGTAAACCTTGGTAATTGCAAGGTAGTGACCTTTCAAGTTGTGCAGAGTGATCATTGTTACCGGTCACCATGACCTGTGTTATATGCTTCTGGCCCGGCTGGGTTATGGGACACCATGTATCAGTTGATGCTTAAATAGTGTTTTTACATTGGTTACCTTTATGAAGCCAACATGTGGTCCAGTGAACTAGGACATTGATTACAACATTGGTGGAAACACCTGAGTGACATGGTTGTGAAGGTAGGGAGTTACCTCATGCCAACGTTATGAACTGTTGACAATGTTTGTGAAGGTAGGGAGCTACCTCATGCCAACGTGATGAACTGTTGACAGTGTATGCTAGGTTGTGATTACTACCCATGGATCAGGGTAGGTACATGAGACTGTGTGAAGATCTATTGTCCAAGGACAGGGAACTAAGGTGAAGTGTTTAGTCACCTGATAGACTTTACCAGTGACATTGTGTGTTCGTGTGGATCAACCGCTTATTGTGTAAGTGACATATCAGTGTGTGGGTCACTGATGAGATAGAAGAGTGACCTGGCTCTTGTGTATTTTGAGACGGTGCTACATGTATTTTTTCTGCAAGTGGGAGACCGCTAATGTTCTAGGGTCGGCCCAGACTTCATCAGGAGTGTGACGAGTGAAATAGTACGACAGCAAGGAAGGATCCTTGTTCATCAGTGCAGTGTCAGTCAGGCAGTGGTACTGCGCTTGATCAGCCCTTGCTTGGTTCTCTGGGTGAAGAGGGAACTTTGGAGAGGCAGCAGACCTTGGAGTTCCAGTCCCCTGGAGGAGCCTGGGTGAGTCGCTACCACGACTGGACAACCGCACGAGCTATCGTCCGCCTCCATGATGAATACTCATCTGCGTCTTTGATCTTGTACATAGTTCTTCTAGTCTGGCTTCCAGCCATCCTTCTCTGTGTTGTGGTTGACGTAGTTCAGAATTAAATTTTTGTTCTCTTAGCTATGACTTTGTGCAGTGATATGACTGGTGTCTGGTCCGAGCCCCCTTGGGGTTTGGAACCCTAGGTGAGGGAGGGAAGGTTAAGCTGTCCCGGCTTGTGTGGGGCCTGGTAGATGTAAAGTGCTATTGAGGTGGTTGGAGCAAAGGCAGGGGATAGTATCTATCGTGGCAAACCAGTCCAAGCCCCGGCGGTCTTGTCACAAGACTAACTGTTCATGCACTAATTATATAGTTAATTTTATGTACTTTACACTGACCGATTAAGTGCCATGGGATGATTGATCGTCTTAAGCGACTTACCGTATTTGCCATGAGCTTATATACATTAGTGTTTCCTATGCAAGCCCCTTTAATTTTGATACATAATACAAAATGTCTGCTACCATATTAACAACTTTTAAGTCATTACTGGGACACACCCCTAAATACCATTTTCCGCCATCTATTTTTGTTCTGTCCAAACCTACTTTCAGAACACACAACCCTCTAAACATTGAATTACACGTGATCTATTTAATTGTGTATGAGAAACAAGTTAGTACATACAAACTTAGTGCATAAGGGGTCGCCATGGCGTTGTGGATTAGCCGCCAGCCTCGAACTTCGAAGGACATAGTTCGTTTCCGGACTTGGTAATTCGGACAGATTTCTCGGAGTCTCCAGGGGTCGTAACTGGAGCTGCGGAGTTTGTGCTTTGTGAGTTTCTCTTGGCAGGCGGCTATACCTGGAAATAGTTATATGGGAGAGACCCATGTGCAATGCAATATATCCTGTTGACTTTACACCCATAATAACCCTTTAAACGTATATACTTGCGCATCAGCATACATGCGTAAGTGCGCACGTATATGAATAATACGTACATACACACACGCGCGCTCGCGCATATAGCCATGCAAAATCCAACTATGCACACAAGCAAGCAAGAACACACACACACACATACACACACACATACACACACATACACACACACACTCACTCACACGTGTGCTGATATTAATATAACGTCGCGTGCATTTGCTTCTCAAGACTTTTGATAGTCATGTTTGTATGGCGTCTAATTTCTGAGTAATCTGTGTCACTAATGTCCATGATTTGAACGCATATTGTAGTATTGGGATTATAAAAGAATCCTTTGTATGACTTTCGTGGACTGATATTTGTAGATGGAATGCTCTTCATCCAACTACCTCGGCCTCCGCATTCTTCGAAAACGTCAAGTCTAATGTCTCCCTAATTTGTGTCATTGATGTCTGTGATTTACACACATATAGTAGTAGTAAGCTAATTTCAAAATACTTGTTGTACGATTTTCGTGGGCTAACATTTATTATTTGGATTTTTGTTTTAATTCAACTACCTCAGCATTCTTCGAAGTAGCAATATCTTTATGGTGTTATTTCTTACTAATGTATGTCATACAACATTCAAACACTTGGAAACACCAATCTATGACATATAACATTCAACCACATAGTCTCACCAATCTGTATCATACAATAATCAAATCAGCCTTACTAATCAATGTTATGCAACATTCAAACATACAGCTTTACTAATCTATGTCATACAGCATCCAAACACATAGTCTCATTAACCTTTCTTATACAACATTCAAACACATAGTCTCACAATCTATGTCATACAACATTCAAACACATAGTCTCACAATCTATGTCATACAACATTCACACTCATAGTCTCACAAACTATGTCATAAAACATCCACACACATAGTCTCACTAATTTTAAAATTACCTATAGAAAGAAAAACAGTGGAAGAAGAATGGGAGATTTTCAAATCAAGCATTTTAAATACTGCAAAAATAGCATGTGGAACCACGAAAAAACGCAAAACACGGATAAAGAAAATAACAGGATGGTGGAACGCAGAGGTAAAGAAAGTGGTAACAGACAAAAAGGAAAAATATAAAAATTGGTTTAAGAGCAAACAGGAATGTGATTACATCGAATATAGAATAGCTAGAAGACATGTGAATAGAATAGTAAAGAGGGAAATACAAAAAGACTGAGAAGAGTATGGAGAAACCCTAAATAAAAACTACAAGGAGGCAACTAGAAACTTCTACAAAAAGATAAGTGCAATGCGAACCAGAGGAGAACCCTTTCACCAAACTGAAATAATTGACAGCGAAAATGGAGATCCAATAAGTGAACAAAAACAAATCCTAATAAGATGGAAGCAGTATTTCGAACAACTTCTCAACATTCCATCAGATGTCACAGGAATTCAAGAAACCCACATAGATGCCACAGAAGAACTAGAACCAGACATACTTTTAAAAAAAAAGAAATTATAGAAGCCATCAGATTAGCCCCATTGAACAAATCACCGGGACAAGATGAAATACCAAATGAACTAATTAAAGCAGCAAGAGAAGTAGGAACAGCATGGCTACATAGACTATTCAACCATGTTTGGGTAGAACAACAGACACCACGAGATTGGGGAAACGCCATAATTATCCCAATTCGGAAAAACAAAGGCAGCAAAACAGATTGCACACAATACATAGGCATTTCACTATTTATTCATACTGGGAAAAAATTTTGCAAAATTCTTGAGAAAAGATTACGAACTACTATAGAACCCCAGGTAAACGAAACACAACTGGGATTTAGGAGAAACAAAGGGATGCACAGATGCCATTTTTGCTCTTAGACAACTTATAGAAAAAGCAATCGAATTAAAAGAAACACTCACTTAGCCTTTGTCGACCAAGAAAAGGCATTTGATAGAGTAGGTAGAAACAAGCTGTGAGAAATCCTTAAACAATATGGAGTGAGTACACATCTAACAAATCTATGTTGAAGCTTATACAACAACAGTGAATGCATAGTGAGAGCGACTGGAGGACACTCAGAACCCTTCACCATAAGATCTGGAGTACGACAAGGTTGTGTCCTGTCCCGTCTTGTTGATAACATATATAGGCAACATATGTAAAGAAACCTGCAAATCAGAGACCGCAAGAACACCGCATGACGAGAACACAGAAGAAGAATCATCTGCAAATCTAACCATTAGAGAACTCCTGTTTGCGGACGACCAAGCACTAATAGCAAAATTAGAAGCTGAATTGCAAGACCACATGAATAGTCTAAACGAAATGTGTAGGGAACATAACATGAAAATTAGCACAAGCAAAACAGAGGTAATGACTATAACTAAAGAAGAAAAAACAACAATAATTCACCTAAACGAACATGCCTTGAAACAAGTAAAGAGTTTCAAGTACGTAGGAAGTATAATATCGTCAAATGGCAGATCAAAAGACGAGATCGAAAATAAATGCAATAAGGCAAATCAACTCATTGGACAAATGGCACCAATACTAAAGAACAAACATGTATCAATAACTACTAAGAAAGCACTTTACAATACAATATTCTTACCAACTCTATTCTACCAATGCCAAACCTGAACAATGACAGAAAAAGAGAAAAGGAAAATCACAACAACAGAAAATAGATTTCTGAGAAGAATACTCAACGTATCAAGAAGAGATAAGATCAGAAATGAAGAAATCAGGACAACATTCGGGGTTATAGCAGCACTAGAGTTTATTAGAAAGCAGTAAATCAAATGGTTTGGCCATGCAAGTAGGTTACCATTCAACAGCATACCGCAACACGCAATGATGCACAGACCAGATAGAAACAGAGGAAGAGGCCGACCACGTAAACGTTGAACGGAGGGAATAGCAGAGTCCATGGGAATATCGATACATGAAGTCCATAATCGGGCACTCTCACGATGTTTATACTTCACCTCGACACCGCATGGTACAAGAGGAACATGATGAGATGAGATGAGTCTCACTAATTTATGTCATACAACATTCAAATACACGATCCACCAGTCTATGTCATACAACATTCAAACACAATCTCACAATCTATGACATACAACATTCAAACACATAGCCTCACAATCTATGTCATACAACATCCAAACACAGTCTTACTAATCTATGTCATACAACATTCAAACATATAGTCTGACAATCTATGTTATACAACATTCAAACACATAGCCTCACAATCTATGTCATACAAAATTCAAACACATAGACACATACAAAATTACCACGGAAGACAATCGACATTACTGTGCAAACATGTGTATATTTCCGCGTGAAGGATTTATCCAGTTATTTCACTTTATGTTGTGTGAATTCTGCAGTACGTATCTGACGAGAAACAGCGAAATATGACAGGCAATAAATCGTGCAATCTATTGTTTGTGTCTTCCTTATTCAAATTCACTGCGGGGAAACATTGTTTTGAATTTCTGAAACGTGCCCTCCCATTACCAACATGGAAGCGATTAGTTGGAATACTAAAGCTAAAGTGTAAAATATATGACTTTCAAACACCTTCAGCTACACTAGTCGGCGATGTAGCGCATATCGCAATCTCACATACCGCGTTCGAAAGTTATCTGCAGGCGATTTGGAAGCAGACTGCCTGCGCTGGTTTTCATGCAATGGTATCAGTGGTGGTCGCTCAGAAAGCATTGGCAAACTACTGAACGTAAAAACGTGGAAAGAAATCAGTCATAAACGCCGGGATCGACTGCGACGTCCTGTAGAGGATATGCAACTAACTTAAGGCACACTGGGCATATTTTGCTAGGCCCATTTTATTTATTGACCTATTGACACTCGAGGGAAATATGGTCATATCACATAGACCGCCTTTGCTTCGCAAGACATATCCTCGTACCCATTTTAAGCTGAGCCGACACGGGGGACAGGATCAGTTTTAAAACTTCCAAACTACCAGAATGAGAATCGAACCCCTGACCATTGGTACAGCAGCTGAGTGTCTAGCTGCTAAGCTATCGCGACACCCATTGTAAGACTCGTTTTATTACTTTCGTGGGCTAATATTTATGGTATGGCCATTTTCTTCATCAAGGTAATGTTTTCGCTGGGGTAATTCTCAGTGAAAACACCATAATGTGTTTCTTGTCGCTATTTCTGTTGCTGTGCACACTCACGGACACTTAAATGGGTGTGTGTTGGTCATTCTTTGAAAGTTAATTTATTGTTTTGTATTTTTATAACAAGGCTTTAGAACTGTCTTTTCAATCGCGCAATTTTACTGTGGCATTTTTTAGAATAATACAACACCCTTCCGACTAGCAGTCCCATGTCCCTCATAGTTCTATGAAGTTAATACCACGAATATTACAGCTGCTACTACTATTGCTGCTACTACTACTGCTGCTTCTACTGCTATTGCTACGGCTACTACTACTGCTGGTGCTGCTGCTGTTACTGCTGCTACTACTACTACTACTACTACTACTACTACTACTACTACTACTACTACTACTACTACTACTACTACTACTACTACTTCTACTACTACTACTACTACTACTACTACTACTACTACTAGTGCTGCTGCTACTATTGCTGTTGCTGCTACTACTGCTGCTTCTACTGCTATTGCTACTGCTACTACTACTGCTGGTGATGCTACTACTACTACAACTACTATTTCTACTACTATCGCTAATGTTGCTACTAGTACTGCTGTTAAGTAGCTATTTCAGAATTATCGCCCTTTTTTTAGCTCTTCACTTTTTTTTGTGTAGTTTCGCGGACTTTTATCTGCGTCATCGAACGATCACTTGCGGTTGGACATGTGCTGCTATGAGACCAAAAAAAAGCGAAAGCAGTGTGTACGATGAAAGGGGAACTTATTCTCATATATTTAGCATTGCGTCTGCTAGCTAAGCGCGAATTTATTACACCGAGAAAACGATTTGTCAGGATTGTAATTTATTTTTATTTTGTTCTCTTCACGATTAGTAAGGTAATTTGTCACATAACTCCTTGTAGCATAAAGAAATGTTAAATTTTTTTTGCATTTTTGAGTTCCCCGTTAAATTTTACATAAATGTGCCGAGTTGCAACATCCCCCTATTCGTCCTTCGATAGGAAATGTTTTTTTTTAGCAAACAACAAAGCAGCATAGCCAGATCAGCCATCTTAGAACCCACGACTCCATACCTTCAACCCCACTGGATGAAATGAATGGTTATCATCATTCTTGATGGACAAACAACATTGTATTGAGAATGAATAGACTCCTCTGAATAGCGCATCCACTTTGCAAAATTCTATCTGCGGCGACACCCACGCTATAGTATAGTAATACTATTATGCTATTAGTATTATAGGTGATCCTTTGATTATTTTATAATTTGAACCCTCAGTTTAATTACTAATTAATATTTCAGCATTTTACATGACTGATAATAATTTTGAAAGCCAGTTTTCAGACCCGTCTGTAAACTTGTAAGGTGTTACAGTTAAGTAAGGAGTACTTTTTTCTAAGCTGCGCTGCAGCACTTATTTAAATTTAAATACAGTACTCAGTACTGTAAAATAAGTTATATGTTTTAAATAAGTTAGTATTTAATTATTAGTTGCTGACAATTAGATACAGAACAGTGTGCTGTAATTGTAGAGCAGAAGTAGAAATAGAAATCAATTTTTAGTGAACAGTTAATTATTTAATATTTTAATTTTTTTATTATTTAATATCTTAATAATTAATTAACTGCTGCTTAATTTGTGCAACAGTCACAAACTTAGTTACTTACATTAATGTTTATAATATTTAATCAACAAAAGAAAGCTGTCGCAATGCAGTTAGTACATTAAGACAATATGATACATTTTCATGAATTGTTCTTTCACTAATGACGAACATTTCACATGACATTTAATTAATATAATAAATATGCAGCTATTTTTAACTAGCAATTAGGTCACAGCACATCATAAGAAAAAGTCTTATAAGTCAAGTGCATCTTTGTCAGAGACTCTGAGACTCTTGTGCTTTGTACGATGCTTTCGCCAGGCCGCTGTGTGGAAAGAAACTGAGCAAACCTGGTGCAATGAAGTTGATCCTCTCATTCCTCTCGACATTCTATCGAAAGAGGAATATTACCTTTACTTTCCTGTTACCAAATCATAAGTAGAAACCCCATTTTAAAATATTTTCTGTATATGCAAATACTAATAATAATCATCATCAAGTGCCGGCTGGCGTAGGCGTTCATGGCTTTCCACAAATCTCAGTCTTTGGTGTTCTGGATCCTAATACTAAATTATATTATACACCTGCGTTATACACCTGAGAGAAGTGAGGAGTCTCGTTCATGCCAACGAACCAGGCATGCTAATACAGGAAAGTACTCTTACTAATAATTTAATATATTAAAAAAATTAGTTGTGAAACATAAAAAGCAATTAACCAAAGAATGGCCATCACTTGTGACACTCTTTCTTCTTCTTCTTCTTCTTCTTCTTCTTCTTCTTCTTCTTCTTCTTCTTCTTCTTCTTCTTCTTCTTCTTCTTCTTCTTCTTCTTCTTTCGTTCGCCTAAATTATGTTTATAACTGCAATGTTGTCTCTTGTATGAATCTAACAGTCTTTTTTAGTTCATTCAGCGGTCCATAGAGTTTATCTTCCACTGTTGTCTCTCTAGGCCAGAAGGTTCGCCTGGATATGTTGTAGTTTGGGCAATCCTGGAGTATGTGCTCTGCTGTCTGCGACGCCAAACCACATGTGCACATGACTGAGTCACCAATCTTGAATTTTGCATACATGTGGTTGCGTAACCTATTGTGTCCTGTTCTGAGGCGCAGAAGAATGACCTGTTCTGGTCTGTCCATAACGTGGTAGTCGTCTTGAGTAAGGTTTGGTGGCCTTCTGACTGATTTGATCATTCTTTTCTTTTGGTGGTATGTAATAGGCACATCTGGTTGTTCTTCTTGTGCTCCTTCCTTAGCCAATCGATCAGCTCTGTCGTTCCCGGGTACTCCACAGTGGGATGGTATCCACTGTATGGTGATCTTACGATGACTGCTAAGTTCAGAAAGTAGTGTCCTCAGAACTGGCAATTTCCCAGACAGAAGCGCCTCTATTACGGATTTTGCATCTGTCAATATCACCACAATTTTTAAACCCAATTTTTAAATATTGACCAAAATAGCTACAGTTAGTTAGTCGACAGATCATCCTCATTGCACTATGTAACATAGCCACTATGTAATTAACCTCCCTATCCTAAAACATTAACGCTGATTGGCGCAGCAGCCTTTTTACCAGCACAAGGCCAAAGTTTGTGGTACTCATGTTTACTACAACTTATTACTCATAAGGAGAATGTGTCTCTCTTCTAGTCCTCAGTCACTTGTTAACTATTTTCTGAACGAAGGGTTGTAAATAAAGCCCCGTCTTATTACTCTTTATTCTAAACAAAACAATAACTGTGAACAAAATTTTTTTAACAATTTTCAACTTATTTGTAAACAAGGGTAAATACTATTCAATACACAAGACAATTCAACTAAAATCATAATTCATGAGCCAACCAAAACGAAGTCAAAACAGGATATCATACCCCCCAACGTTTTGAAGACAAATTTTCTTTCCCCTCATATCAAATAAAGGTAATCAACCAATTTAAAGAAAGACATTATTCAAAATAATATGACATACATGATGAAACAAAAGAAATCATTTTTACATATATCCTATCCATTGTTAGTCACTTTTATGGACTAACAATAAATTATTTATCTATTAAGAAAACTCAACAAGTCAAATCTCAAAATCAAATGGTAATAAAAAATACATCTTCAAGACCACACGAGAATTTACATCCATATTACCTAACTTATTACCAAAATACAGGTTGTGTACCCTGGCTGGTATTTTGTAAACACTCTTTCTGGAACCATTTCCTGTGACATTCAAGATTCTGCCTGTCACACCTTTGCCACAGCCTGCGTCAATTTGATAAAACAATTCAGGTGCACACCTTCCTGTGGTGAGTTTCTATATATTTGAATAACGAAGACACAAACAATAGATTGCACGATTTATTGCCTGGCATATTTCGCTGCATCTCGTCAGGTACATACTGCAGAAATCTGAAAATATAAAAAAATATAAAATTACACAGAGTAATGAAGCTTAAATAAAAGAATAACAAAATACAAATGCCTACACAAAATACAATAAATAATCACGGAGAAGACCCTCCAGTGACTACACTGTTAATTAGGTCCGGGCACATCCTAAAAAAAAAAAAATAATACGTCAAGTTAGGCCTCGCCGCCCCGGACGCAATGATATATGGCACAACGTTGTCCGTTTACAAATAACAAGGGCGGCCATTTTAAATTATTAATTAGGTCACGGCAAATCCTATCGAAAAAAAGAAAAATACGTCAAGGTAGGCCTCGCAGCCCCGGACGCAATGATATATGGCGCAACATTGTCCGTTTACAAATAACAAGGGCGGCCATTTTAAATTATTAATTAGGTCACGGCAAATCCTATCGAAAAATAAAACATACGTCAAGGTAGGCCTCGCAGCCCCGGACGCAATGATATATGGCACAACGTTGTCCGTTTAAAAATAATCAAGCCATGGTAATAGAAGGCAAATAATAAACAGTTGGCGGCCATTTTAAATTGTTAATTAGGTCAGGGCACATCCTATAAAAAAAATGAATAATACGTCAAGTTAGGCCTTGCCGCCCCGGACGCAATGATATATAGCACAATGTTGTCCGTTTAAAAATAAACAAGCCACGTTAATAGAAGGCAAATAATAAACAGTTGGCGGCCATTTTAAATTGTTAATTAGGTCAGGGCACATCCTATAAAAAAAATGAATAATACGTCAAGTTAGGCCTTGCCGCCCCGGACGCAATGATATATAGCACAATGTTGTCCGTTTAAAAATAAACAAGCCACGTTAATAGAAGGCAAATAATAAACAGTTGGCGGCCATTTTAAATTGTTAATTAGGTCAGGGCACATCCTATAAAAAAAAATGAATAATACGTCAAGTTAGGCCTCGCCGCCCCGGACGCAATGATATATAGCACAATGTTGTCCGTTTAAAAATAAACAAGCCACGTTAATAGAAGGCAGAATTTCTCAAGTTTCCAATCTTAGGGACGCGATAAATCCTGACTTATCAGTTAATTCTTCATTGGACTTCCTGGTATTAAATTACGTCACCATATAATTCATAACTCCGCTTAAAATCAACGTACAGTCTTCGTTGAGATACCGTTGGATTCGTCTCGTCAAGCTCTATCTAACTGGTATGATTTCATAAGTAAAAACCCAATTTTTAAATATTGACCAAAATTGCTACTACTACTACTACTACTACTACTAGTGCTGCTGCTACTATTGCTGTTGCTGCTACTACTGCTGCTTCTACTGCTATTGCTACTGCTACTACTACTGCTGGTGATGCTACTACTACTACAACTACTATTTCTACTACTATCGCTAATGTTGCTACTAGTACTGCTGTTAAGACTACTGCTACAAATATTACTACTGCTGCTAATACTGCTGCTACTACTACTGATACTATTGATGTTACTATTACTGTTACGACTGTTGTTACTACTACTACTACTACCACTACTACTGATACTACTGCTGCTGTTACTAATGCTGCTGATACTATGACAACAACTACTGCAACAGCTACTACTACTACTACTACTACTACTACTACTACTACTACTACTACTACTACTACTACTACTACTACTACTACTACTACTACTACTACTAATGCTGCTGCTGCTGCTGCTACTACTACTATTACTACTACTACTACTACTACTACTACTACTACTACTACTACTACTACTACTACTACTACAGCCATTACTAATAATACCACGACGAAAACAACTACTGTCACAGCAACTACTGCCACAGCTACTACTACTACTACTACTACTACTACTACTACTACTACTACTACTGCTGCTACTACTACTACTACTACTACTACTACTACAGCCATTACTAATAATACCACGACGAAAACACCTACTGTCACAGCAACTACTGCCACAGCTACTACTACTACTACTACTACTACTACTACTACTACTACTACTACTACTACTACTACTACTACTACTACTACTACTACTACAGCCATTACTAATAATACCACGACGAAAACAACTACTGTCACAGCAACTACTGCCACAGCTACTACTACTACTACTACTACTACTACTACTACTACTACTACTACTACTACTACTACTACTACTACTACTACTACTACTACAAATAATAATAATAATACTACGACATTAACTACTGCTACATATACTACTACTACAACCACTTCTAATGAAATTACTACGACAACAACAACAACAACAACAACTACTACTACTACTACTACTACTACTACTACTACTACTACTACTACTACTACTACTACTACTACTAAATCTACTACAACCACTACTAATAAAACTACATCGACAACAACTACTGCCACAACTACTATTACTCGTACAGCAGCAACAACTGCCACTACTGCAACTACAACTTCTACTCCTGCTACTTCCGGTACCACTACAACTGATCATGACGTTTTTGTCCTTAGAAAGCAACAATCCCTTTCCTAGATGTTTGTGTAGATATCTGTAACCAAATAGCTTCGGATAGTTCATTCACCCTACATGTTGAAATGTCCCACGGCTAATTTTCTCTCTGTATTCTTATTTTCAGAACCTTATCATTATAGGCCTAACTACAGACTTCAAGAATATTATCCCAAAGGGCAAAACTTCACACCAGCATCTAAACTACAGTTTCATTCTTAACTTTTTACGTCAAGACAAGCTAGCGTGGGCAAATAGGAGTTGACGAACGGCAAACTGAGCGAGCTCCAGCCATGAATGAATGCACGTGATGAAGCGTCGCTGTAATCACCTTTTGCAGACGAAGTGATAACAAGGAGTGTAATAGTTTATATGCAGTAGTATCCACGTTTCCTACGGTGTTTCTTCAGTGGTCGAGCGAGGAGCATGCTGAAGATAACCGAAATGTGCAGTGGAAGAAATATTTGGGCATGGCGTAATATCTGAGGGATGTGTTCAGTGGAACTGCACAATTATGGCCGGCCATGTGTTAGATGCAGGCCACGATGTGTTATTTCTTATCTAACTTTTCATAGTTGTCGGCCAAATTGCTTCATAAAGGAGCGGATTATTTTATTAGGTGCTGGCAATTCGTTTCAAAACTAGGGAAAAAAACAACTGTAAATGTGAAGGATTGCTCACAAAGGAGATTATTAAATGAGTAGGTGTTGGCAAGTTGTTTCAACACTCTAATAAATTGTATATGTGAAGGATTACTCATAAAGCAGAGGATTACATGTGCAGGAAGCGTCTGTTCACTTCAACACGACAATTATTTGTGATCGATTGTATTTTCAACACATAGAAGCTATTGAAATATGGTTCTGTTTACTACCTTCACGTTTCAAATTTACATAAGACTATCCGTGTGAGGGAGCACACTTTCACGATGAGTTTATTATTATCATCGCTCGGAGAAGGCTTCCAGCAATTCAACAAGAGCATTATCAACACCAGCTTCGGGAGTGTGATGACCACTGCCACTGGACATATCTTAAGTGCCCGGTTCATGGATGAGAGCGATGCCAACTATACGACTACATCTTTGGAATGTCTAGTTAACAATGGCGTCACAATGGCTTCCCCAGAAGCGCCAAGACCGCCTCCAGATAACACCATCGGCCTCTTTAAGTTCATCGTCTGGGGGGTTTTAGGCAGTATCCTGGCAATATTAGGATTCCTAGGCAACACTTTATCCATGGTTGTGCTACATCGTCGACAAATGCGCTCATCGACTTCATACTATCTTCTCTCGCTGGCAATTTACGACAACGGAATACTGCTTGGCATGATGCTGTATTTCTGTCTTCCGGCTCTGATACCATACGCCATCTTCTTGACAGACTACCGACTATTCTTGTCGTTTTCCCTCCCGGTTGGGTACCCTTTGTCCCTCTCTGCCCAGATGGGATCTATATACACTTGTGTGGGATTTACCGTTGAACGCTTCATTGCTGTCTGCCGGCCGCTTCATGCTGCCAATACCTGCACGAAATCCAGAACAATCCGTGCTATTATTATCATTTTTATTTGGTCAGTTATTTATAATATACCTCGCTTCTTCCAATACACTGTTCATTACGTAACAGAAAGTCGTATGGTTCCATTAAATAGTACTTCAACAGATATAAATTCATACATTGGACCTATATGTTCCGAGTCACGTGATTTTGTAAATTGTAACTTTGCGCCGTGCGAATCAAACAATACTTTAAACAGTTCCTTTATCAACGTGATATTCAACTCATCAAATTCAATTTTAAAACACGATATATCAGAAGCTCTCCAGAACTCCAACAGTTCAACTTTTCTGACAAAAGAATCTGACCAACCACCTGTCAGAAGAGTACCCATACACCGAGAAACAGACTTTGGTTCGGATCCAACATTTCAACATCTCTACCTGATCTACTTTCAGCTATTTTTCATGTTTCTCTTGCCCTTCGTTATCATCCTCTTCATGAACATCGGACTTATTCGGGCGGTGAGAACTTCCAGATCCATGCAGCTGTCCATGTGTACATCCGCCAAAAAGGAGCACAACTTAACAGTTATGCTTATCGCTGTTATTGTTGTCTTCCTTGTCTGCCAGTTTCCTACGATCATCGATAACATTCTGGTCGCTGTTGTAGGAGAGTCCACGCTCAAGAGTAATAACGCGTATCTGGTAAGTTTCAATTTAAAGGTATCACTAATGTTATGTTTTGATGTAACGTTAGCACTATTGTGATGTTTTAAAATAAAGTTATCACTATTGTTGTTTTCATTTAAAGTTATCATTATTGTTATTAATTTATTTGGTTGGTTCGGGATTTGAGGTTTAAAGATTGAGCACAACCCACTACTGGCAACGCTAATCGTAATCTGGTATGAACCTAAGGCCTTGTTCACGTCAGATTGGAAGCACAGGACTCGAATCCTTCGAGATAGTGCTTCCAATCTGACGTGGACAAGGCCTTAGGTTCATAATGGAAATATTAAAAAAAATTAGTTGCTTGTCCTTCACAGGACATAGCAGTCAACCTCAGCATATTTGCTGTTCGTGATTCCTGGGCAAATTTACGATCAGTAGTCTGCCGTGCTTTCTGAACGACCGGCACCTATACCTTTTTCGAAAAAACCAGCACCGCTGTGTTTCGAACCTGGGTATTCGGGATTACGAATGGCGTCCGCAACTCCTTCGCCACGGAGTTCGGTATGATCAGCATTGTTGTTATATTTTAAGTTAAAGTTATCACTACTGTGATGTTTTGATTGAAACTTATCATCTATTGTTATCGTTTCATATAAAGTTATCAATATTATTACGATTTATTTTTAATTTGTCACTATTGTGGCGTTTTAAATGAAAGTTACCACTTTTTGTTATTAAGAACGATGCATGCCCTTTGCAGGATGCTACGATCAACCCCAACCCCAGGTGTTTTTTTTCCCTTGCGCTCGCTCGCTTTGAACTCAAGCGTAGTCCTACACACTATATATAGTAGTAATGGACTGAATTTTGCTTGTGAGGTAGATTTTCCTATTAACAGTGCCTGTCGACATCAAGCGAACCCACTCTGACTTCAGAGGTACTTGTAATTAACGTCCCCATGTCAAGGACGATAAGTAAATATTGTAGTCCAGCTGTCCGGTGTAGAGGTTGAACCGCTAACCTCGGCATCAACACACCGGATGTTTAAGAACACGCGTTCTTATCCAATTTTGTTCAAGTCTAGACGTTTGCATAAAACGTGATTTGCTGGTCTACTTAGTTATAAAACGGATTTAAGAAGAGCGAGAAATACAGAACCGTAAAGTATGGAGGGGAAAACAATATTAAGTAATCGATTCTTGAATTAATGTGATCTTGAACTAATATTAATCCCCCCCCCCCCCTATCTCCACACTGGAAACCTCAAAATTCCCTATCGGTTGAGAACCACTGTTTTAATTTAAATGTATGACTATTGTTATGTTTTACGTGAATGCATCACTATCGTTATGTTTTAATGTAAATGTATCACTATTGTATGTTTTACTGTAAATGTATCACCAGTGTTATGTCTTAGCGTAAATGTACCACTATTGTAATGTTGCCACATGCTATTTTTCTATTGTTGTAATGTTCAAAGCATGTAATGAGGAGTACGATAAGGATGTGTAAAGCATTCAAGCTTTTTAATACCCTGTTAAAGTGAACATATGAGAAATGCAAAAGATATGAGAGAAACCACCATCACAGAACATAACGAAAATATAAGACTGGCAGAGATAAAGTATTGATTGCTGACTCTGAACACCGTCTGCAGTTATTTAGTGGATACGGTTATTCCACACAAGGAGAAACCTTAAAGTTAGGATTAAGTTGCAAGAGAATAATTATCATCTCCTAGAAGAAAGAAATACTGTAGTTTAAAATAGAGTAAATTCGACAATTCTGACATAGGTGATAGAAGATGTTTTGTAAAGAATGAAATAAGATCATCACAAAGGTATCCGTTTGCAAGATGTAAAACATACCTACCAATAAAACGATATCCTTGCGGTGAAAGATAAAAGTGTTGAAGTGAAATACAGAACCTTCATTGTTGTAAGCAAGTAGAACACGGACAAAAGCAGACATGTGATAAACATTTAATGGCAGTGTAAGTGTAATTTCTGGTGGACATGCAAAGAATACTAAGGACGGACACAACATAGTTAGTTAGTTAGTCGACAGATCATAATCTTTGTAAGTCAGGTCTTAGTCAGATATGACTGAGCTACCGTATAACAGTAGACGGTACTACCTGCTTTCTGGATAGCGCCGAACGTTGGGCGGCGCTTACCAAACCCGACACCCCACATTGTGCCAACGGCTTCAGGCGGAAGAGCGCAATTGGGAGGGTACAAGCCTTACCCTGGTGCGAGGAAATGCAACCTAAGGACACAATGTCACGGCAGGGCAGACCAGGACTTAAGCCTTGGTTGGCAGCTGGTCTAGGATCGAAGCTCCGACAGGCGGACAGTTAGAGCATTGTTTTGCTGATCCGGCAACATCTGCAGCTTGTCTTGTTCCAGATGTATAGGTGTTACCTTTCCTCTGGAGTGAACTAGGCAGGCCGAGAGAGGGATCATGCTGCATGGGCAACACATTTTCTCTATATTTTAGCCCAGGCTTTGTGCTATGGAGAAACATTTACAGCGCGAATTGGCCTTATCAATCACATTCGCTACCGCCATGGGTAAAGGTTATTATGCCTTTTTGAAGCACAAACTATCGTCTGTCAAGACGGCAAGGTGAGAGATCATCCTCACTGCACATTGAACCATTCAGTCCACAAGTGCTAGGATCACCTCCTCAGCAATTCCCGCAGCGTGTAGCGGCTATCGACACCACTTCTATGTTGGTTTATCAATCTTCTTTGGCTTCCTGCGTAGTGTTCTTGTTTGGCTACACCTCTTTTAATTTACTGTTCTCGCATCCCGACCATGGTTGTAGATTCACAGTCATCACTTGGTTCTCGCAAAAGTCTTACTTTTCGCAGAGCATTCAGAATGTCAGCCGGAACGGACACAACATGAAGTGAGCCAGTCCGTCAAGAAACAAAAGAAAATCGTAAACCGACTAATGGAATCAGACGAAACAGTCAAGATATTTTGGGCTTAGTATTTGGAAAATTACATTTGAAAACTCACTAAGAACTTGCAAACTTTAAGGGAAAATAGCAAGGGGAAGACAAAGAGATAAATGCTTGGTTGGCTTGGCCATATGTCATAACTGGAATAAGAAAACAACCCTGATCATCGACTCTGGCAACCATGTGAGATGGCCAGCATCGACTGCTCACGTTTATCTGCATGGTACGCGATGAAGAGACGTGTAATACTCGTCTCCATTGGGCGCAATCTTTTCTATTTCTCGTGATTCCAAATTCTCCCTCTCCTCTTTCACATCATCATCATCATCATCATCATCATCATCATCATCATCATCATCATCATCATCATCATCATCATCATCATCATCATCATCATCATCATCATCATCTTATGACCTCAGGTCACCTATAATGAATCACTGCTACTCTTTATCCTCACCATATCTGTATATTGACTGTCCATTTAATTATTTGACGGCCTCTGAACTTTCGCCTACTATTCTCTTTATACTTGTCATTAATGTTTTGTCGTACACCTTCTTCCGTCTCGTTCGCATATAACCACATAAATGGATGTTAGAAAATGGTTATGTTGAATTGTTCATATATCGCCTGTTGCTATTTATAACACAATTCACGTGGCCGAAATAATAAGATCACTCTATCCCTTAACTTTCCTGTGCGCTGACGGCAAAATAGCGGGATGAACACTCTCACTGGTCAGTTGGACTTCAACACTTACTTCTCTTTCAGAAAGTAACGGCAAACTTTTTGTTTTTAGCATATCCTTTACAGGACATCGCTGTCAACATCAGTATCTTTCAGCTGTATGTTGATTTCTTGGCAAGATTACGCTCAGTAGTTAATGGCAAACTACTTAACTTAAATTTGCCTAGACAATTAATCTGCTGTTTGGGATTATCGCATGGCCCTGCAAAGAACACGCATTCTTTTTATTTATAATATATTTGTATTAATAATGGTTGAATTTGTATTGCTCTTTGGGAAGGTTCAAGCTACCGAAAAGTCGGGCATGTGTGGGTTTTTAAAAAACATATTTATCACACCTTTCATAGCTGTTATTATATTTATTATTATATATCCGAATGGATAAGAACGCACGTTCTTAAACATCTGGTGTGCTGATTCCGATGTATCGGGTTCAACCCCTACACCGGTCAGTTGGATTAAAAGGTTGACTTCTCGTCCTTGACTTGGCGACGTAAATTACAAGTACCCCTGAAGTTGAAGTGGGTTTGCCTGATACCGAGGGACACTGGTAATAGGAAAAGCTAATCCACAAGCAAAATTTAGTCAAATGCTACAAGAAGTAGTGTCTACGGACAGAGCTTGAGATAAAAGAAAAGTAAAAGGTCATTGTACACGCCTCAATCCGCTTTAGGCACACCGTATTATCTAGGTTCTACATTTTCAGTTACCGAACGTTGCCGGCGATGTTTCAAACGGCGATTTACGTTTTCTTGTTATTGTTCCCCGGTATTAAGGGTATATATAGTACTCGTTATATAGACGTTGCCGCTTGATTTAGTATAAATAATTAAATTGGGCATCCATTCTTACGCGTACTGTGAAATTTTCAAATATTTTAGTCGACGGGGTCATCCCAAACAGAAATTATTAAGATCGTATGCTAAGATGCGTCATTTTAAATTTCAATGGCGGGAATATAGCGGTTTTCCGTGTCATAATACAGCGATGATCATTTAATATTCTTATGGATTATTCAGAGCGACGAGATTATAATGATGCACGTTTGCATTCACCACCCATTCTAGTATTTATGAGTGGAGGAAGAGACTGGAGGAAGAGGGAGTTTGAGGTGTTCATTTGAATTTTGCGTTAAAAATAAAAACCTGAATTATTAAACCCTAACCCTTAGCGCAAAAAAACCAAGAGCAGTTATCTGCCCTTAGCTTACGTGTTTTGTGGTCACACTTTCCAGAGTGGGTTACCAATATGCCAATGTTAAATATAAACTGACATACAAAAATTAATATCTCAGCTTACAATTGACGTACAGACTTGAATAAAGTATCGTTGGATTTGTGTTTTCAAGAGGAATCCAACTATGCAGGTTATATAATTAAAAAGCAATTTATAAAATGTTCCTAAGGTATCTAGTATTATCCCTACTACCACTAGGCCTCCGCATTAGGCACACTGTGTTAGACCTAGAACCAATAGGCCTCCGCATTAGGGACACAGTGTTAGACCATAAACAACTAGGACTCCAAATTAGGCACACTGTGTGAGACCTTGAACAACTAGGCCTCCACATTAGGCACACTGTGTGAGACCTTGAACAACTAGGCCTCCACATTAGGCACACTGTGTGAGACCTTGAACCACTAGGCCTCCACATTAGGCACACCGTGTGAGACCTAGAACCACTAGGCCTCCACATTAGGCACACCGTGTGAGACCTAGAACCACTAGGATTCCACATTAGGCACACCGTGTGAGACCTTGAACCACTAGGCCTCCACATTAGGCACACCGTGTGAGACCTAGAACCACTAGGCCTCCACATTAGGCGCACAGTGTGAGACCTTGAACAACTAGGCCTCCACATTAGGCTTACTATGTTAGACCTTGAACAACTAGGCCTCCGCATTGAGCACTACACCATATGAGACCTATAATTAAACCAATCGTCACTCCGTGGGTGATGTAATCAATATTGTCCTCCTTTACTTCCCAAGCCAATTTAATTAAAAATTTAAGTCGGGTTCGACATGAGAGATTAGGTCAATTTTAGAAATGGAATCCGCACGGACGCAGATCGAACCCAAGACCTTAAGACCGGCAAGCGAGTGTCTAACCACTCACCCACCGTGGCTCCCCATTATATTATTTATGTTTATTCATTCCCCCAGCCCCTGTTGTCTCAGTTATAAGACAAGAGGTCCTAGTAAATATGAACACGTGCTTGTGCAGGTTGTATCTCTTCAGGATCTTACTATACTATTTTGTTTCCTGTTGTATTTTTGTATCCGGCTACAATCAAAATCTTTCTTATCGTCCAGATACTAACCCTGCGATCTTGAAGATTTCAGATTACGGAACTTAACACCAACCAGTGTTGTCTCCACACACAGCTAAGTGGCCAAAACTGAATATTCAGCAATTTCTCTCCCGGATTCTTATTGTACATACTTCTTTGTCGTGTCAGAGATCCACTGCAGAACGTCACTCACATCGTGGCACGTGGAATTGTTTCTCGATCTCATGCCATATCTCCCGCTCCATGCACTCTCATGCCATTTCTCCCGCTCCATGCACCCTCATGCCATTTCTCACGCTCCATGCACCCTCATGCCATTTCTCCCGCTCCATGCACCCTCATGTAATGTATCCAGCTCCATGCACCCTCATGTAATTTATCCGGCTCCATGCAGCCTCATGCCATTTCTCCTGCTCTATGCACCCTCATGTAATTTATCCGGCTCCATGCAGCCTCATGCCATTTCTCCTGCTCTATGCACCCTCATGTAATTTATCCGGCTCCATGCACCCTCATGTCATTTCTCCCGCTCCAAGTCCCCATCATGTCATTTCTCCCGCTCCAAGTTTCCATCATGTCATTTATCCAGCTCCAAGTCCCCATCATGTCATTTCTCCCGCTCCAAGTCCCCATCATGTCATTTCTCCCTCACCCTTATGCACCCTTATGTCATTTCTCCTACTCTATGCACCCTTATGCCATTTCTCCCGCTCTATGCACCCTCATGTCATTTCTCCCGCTCCAAGTCCCCATCATGTCATTTCTCCCGCTCTATGCACGATCATGTCATTTCTCCAGCTCTATGCACCCGTATGCCTTTTCTCCCGCTCTATGCACCCTTATGCCATTTCTCCCGCTCTTTGTACCCTTATGACATTTCTCCCGCTCTTTGCACCCTTATGACATTTCGTCCGCTCTATGCACCCTTATGCCATTTTTCCCGCTCTATGCACCCTTATGCCATTTCTCCCACTCTATGCACCCTTATTCCATTTCTCCCGCTCTATGCACCCTTATGCCATTTCTCCCGCTCCATGCACCCTCATGCCATTTCTCCAGCTCCATGCACCCTTATGCCATTTCTACCGCTCCATGCACCCTCATGCCATTTCTCCCGCTCTATGCACCCTCATGTAATTTATCCGGATCCATGCATCCTCATACCATTTCTCCCGCTCAATGCACCCTAATGCCATTTCTCATGCTCTATGCACCCTAATGTAATTTATCCGGCTCCATGCATCCTCATGCCATTTCTCCCACTCAATGCACCCTAATGTCATTTCTCATGCTCTATGCACCCTCATGTAATTTATCCGGCTCCATGCACCCTCATGTCATTTCTCCCGCTCCAAGTCCCCATCATGTCATTTCTCCCGCTCCAAGTCCCCATCATGTCATTTCTCCCGCTCCAAGTCCCCATCATGTCATTTCTCCCGCACCCTTATGCATCCTTATGCCATTTCTCCTACTCTATGCACCCTTATGCCATTTCTCCCGCTCTATGCACCCTTATGCCATTTCTCTCGCTCTATGCACCCTTATGCCATTTCTCCCGCTCTATGCACCCTCATGTCATTTCTCCCGCTCCAAGTCCCCATCATGTCATTTCTCCCACTCTATGCACGCTCGTGTCATTTCTCCCGCTCTATGCACGCTCATGACATTTCTCCCACTCTATGCACCCGTATGCCATTTCTCCCGCTCTATGCACCCTTATGCCATTTCTCCCGCTCTATGCACCCTTATGCCATGTCTCCCGCTCTTTGCACCCTTATGCCATTTATCCCGCTCTATCCACCCTTATGCCATTTCTTCCGCTCTATGCACCCTTATGCCATTTAATCCCGCTCTATGCACCCTCATGTCATTTCTCCCGCTCCAGTCCCCATCATGTAATTTCTCCCGCTCGATGCCTGCTCATTTCATTTCTCCCGCTCTATGCACGCTCTATGCACGCTCATGTCATTTCTCCCGCTCTATGCACCCTTATGCCATTTCTCCTACTCGATTCACCCTTATGCCATTTCTCTCGCTCTATGCACCCGTATGCCATTTCTCCTGCTCTATGCACCCTAATGCCATTACTCTCGCTCTATGCAACCTTATGCCATTTCTCCCTCTTTATGCACCCTAATGCCATTTTCCCCTCTCTATGCATCCTTATGCCATTTCACTCGCTCTATGCACCCTTGTGCCATTTCTCCTGCTCTATGCACCCTAATGCCATTTCTCCTGCTCAATGCACACTCATGTAATTTATCCGGCTCCATGCAGCCTCATGCCATTTCTCCTGCTCAATGCACCCTCATGTCATTTCTCCCGCTCTATGCACCCTCATGTCATTTCTCCCGCTCCAAGTCCCCATCATGTCATTTCTCATGCTCCATGCACCCTCATGCAATTTCTCTCGCTCTATGCACTCTCATGTCATTTCTCCCGCTCTATGCACCCTTATGCCATTTCTCCTACTCGATTCACCCTTATGCCATTTCTCCTACTCGATTCACCCTTATGCCATTTCTCCTACTCGATTCACCCTTATGCCATTTCTCCTACTCGATTCACCCTTATGCCATTTCTCCTACTCGATTCACCCTTATGCCATTTCTCCTACTCGATTCACCCTTATGCCATTTCTCCTACTCGATTCACCCTTATGCCATTTCTCTCGCTCTATGCACCCTAATGCCATTTTCCCCTCTCTATGCATCCTTACCGGTTAGCGGGGTAGGGGTATCCCCTATCAAAGGAGATGTAAGACGCCTCCTTTCCTCCGTTAGTCTACGGGACACCCTTGGGCAAGGTGGAGTACCCGTTTAGTCCCCCGATCAGGGTTACGTGAAGCCATGGAAGCAGGTGGTGGATGGAGTGTGAGAGCAGCCGACAGATTGTTGTTGGTTATGGTCTTGCACTCTGCGGCGATAGGCAGATGATCTCATCAGTAGAGACAATGGCTATGGCCACCGACTAGTACAGTCACTGCCCAGAAGGAAAGCAACGGCAAACTACCTTCTGCAAAACTTGCCAAGAAACCATAACAACCATGAAAGAAAACATAATAAGAAAGAGATCTGGTGGCGAGACCCCCAGGCCAGGCAGATCAGATAACACTGGGGAAGAGTGTGACGCAGGGACCAGTACTAGTAATCGTGATGACGGAGTTAATCCTGACTGTGTTACCAAGGAAATTCCCTGTGTCAGACTAAGAAACAGAGTGAGAATGGCAACGTGGAATGTGAGAAGTTTGTATGAGGGAAAGCTTAAAGTAGTGTGTGATGAGATTGAGAGGTTAAACATTCACATTTTAGGAATTAGTGAACATCGCTGGAGCGGCAAGGGACATTTCACAACTGAAAATGGAAGTATTTTCATTTATTCTGGTAGAGATGTCGGAGGCCAGAGTGGAGTGGCATTTTGTTTAGATAAGACAACTGCAAAAGCTTTAATGGGATATAATCCAGTTAGTGATAGAATCCTCACTATTAGACTTAAAGGCCGTCCAAAAAACACAACTCTCATACAGATATATGCACCTACTTCAACAGCAGAGGAGGACGAAATTGAAGATTTTTACAACACACTACAAGACACATTAAATAAGATTGGTCATAATGATATAGCAATAATAATGGGAGATTTTAATGCTAAAGTGGGTGCAGGAAGAGCTGAAAATGAGAGACACATTTTAGGAAAATTTGGATTAGGAAATAGAAATGATGCAGGTGACAAATTAATTGAATTTTGCACAGAAAATGAGTTAACGATAGCCAACACACTTTTTAAACAACATCCAAGAAGACTCTTCACATGGAAGTCTCCAGACAGTTTTACCAAAAATCAGATAGATTATATTTTAATACAAAGAAGATGGAGATCAAGCATAACATCTGCAAAAACCCTACGAAGTGCAGACTGTGATACAGATCATCAGTTATTAGAAGCAGATCTGAAATTAAAACTCAAAAAGCTTACCCGAGGACCAAGGCCACTTCGTTTTGATCTCACACAAATACCGGACGCATACAACATAGAAGTTAGGAATCGCTTTGGGGTCTTGATGTCTGTACAAGAAGAAATGACACCTGATGAACTGGCAGTACAAGCTAGAGATATCTTGATAACTGCAGCCAAAGATTTCATTCCGACCAAGAAAACGCAACGTAAGCCATGGATTACATCAGACACGTTAGAATTAATAAAACAACGAAGGGAGCTGAAACAGAAAGGAGATGAATCCGATAGCAGGATGAAGTATAAATCTTTAACTCGAGAAATAAGAAAGAACACAAGAAAGGACAAAAATCAATATATACAAGATAGCTGTACCAGAATAGAGCAATATCATAAGGCTGGAAGAGATTATGAAATGTTCAAGGAAATGAAGTTATTGACAAGAAATGTTCAACCTCAATTGAATGTTATCTGTGACAAGATGGGAAATACCTTAACAGAATCTAGACAAATTCTAGAAAGATGGCAGGAGTACTGCAGTGGAATGTATGATATGAGTGACAGTGAGGATATGAATGAGATACATGAGCCAATGACAGCAGAGACAGAACCTGAACCCTCATTAGATGAAATTGCTTGGGCTATAAGGAACCTGAAGAATGGTAAATCACCTGGATGTGATGAGATACCAGCTGAACTAATTAAAGCAGGAGGAGAAGAAAGCATACACATATATCATGCATTATGTACAAAGATTTGGAAATATGGTATATTGCCAAAAGATTGGAAGAGAACTATCTTCATTCCAATACCAAAAAAGGGCAACCTGAAATTATGCACCAACTATAGAACTGTTGCCCTGATAAGTCATGCAAGTAAAATTCTACTAAAAGTCATAATGCGACGACTTAGTAAGAAAATGGAAGAAGAGATTAACGTAGTTCAAGCTGGATTTAGACAAGGAAGAGGAACAAGAGATCACATATTCAACATGCGTTTAATAATAGAGAAGTGCAGAGAATTTAATGTAAACCTATTCTCATGTTTTGTGGATTATTCAAAGGCATTTGACTGTGTACAGCATCAGAAACTTTGGGAAATCATGAGGAATATGGGCTTTCCTTCACGTGTAGTACATCTCATAAAAATGCTATATCTGGACCAACAAGCAGCAGTTAGAATAGATGGCGAGACATCAGATTGGTTTGACATCAAGCAAGGAGTCCGTCAGGGCTGCGTGCTGTCACCCTATTTGTTTAACCTGTATGCCGAAAATATAATGAGAAATGTAAGAGATGATATAAACAGGGAGCCATATGATGCCCTAAATATCGGCGGTCATGACATACCAGAGATTCGATATGCTGATGATACAGTATTACTATCCACAACACAGAATGGCATAGAAAACCTTATAGCCTCAACACAATTGAATAGTGAAAATCACAACTTATATCTTAACATAGCAAAAACTAAGATAATGCATACAGATAAAACTACTATGGAGAAAGAAATATACATTAATGGGGGAAAATTGGAGGTGGTGGAAAATTTTGAATATCTTGGGTCATTGATTACGAATAATGGTGACACAATGAAAGAAATAAAACGGCGACTATCCATTGCTCTTCAAAGACTAAAACAGATGAATAAATTATGGTGTGGGACAGACAGAACTACAAAAATTAGATTTTTAAGAGCATGCATCTTTCCCATTGCAACATACGCCTGTGAGACATGGACACTTACTAAACAAGCTGAACAGCGCATACATGCCTTTGAATATAAATGTTATAGACGAGTTCTAAGAATATCTTGGGTAAAGAAAAGAACAAATGCATCCATACTTCAAGAGTTGAATATTGAGGAGGGATGGCTATTGAAGACGATAAAACAAAGAAAATTGAAGTATTTTGGTCACTTGAAACGTCACGACAGTTTGGAGAGAACAATAATGGAAGGGTATATGCCTGGGAAGAGAGGAAGAGGAAGGCCAAAGAGAAGATGGGTGCAGGATGTGGCGGATGATCTCCAGATGGGTGTATCAGACGCGGGACATCTTGCTTGTGATCGAGAAGTTTTCCGGAGGGTTGTTATGGGAGCGAGGTTCTGTAAAGGACATGCTACTGAATGAATGAATGAATGCATCCTTATGCCATTTCACTCGCTCTATGCACCCTTGTGCCATTTCTCATGCTCTATGCACCCTAATGCCATTTCTCCTGCTCAATGCACACTCATGTAATTTATCCGGCTCCATGCAGCCTCATGCCATTTCTCCTGCTCAATGCACCCTCATGTCATTTCTCCCGCTCTATGCACCCTCATGTCATTTCTCCCGCTCCAAGTCCCCATCATGTCATTTCTCATGCTCCATGCACCCTCATGCCATTTCTCTCGCTCTATGCACGCTCATGTCATTTCTCCCGCTCTATGCACCCTTATGCCATTTCTCCTACTCTATGCACCGTTATGCCATTTCTCTCGCTCTATGCACCCTCATGCCATTTCTCCAGCTCTATGCACCCTCATTTCATTTCTCCCGCTCCAAGTCCCCATCATGTCATTTCTCCCGCTCTATGCACGCTCATGTCATTACTCATACTCTGTGCACCCTTATGCCATTTCTCCCGCTCAATGCACCCTTATGCCATTTCTCCAGCTTCATGCACCCTCATGCCATTTCTCCCGCTCCATGCACCCTCATGCCATTTCTCCAGCTCCATGCACCCTTATGCCATTTCTACCGCTCCATGCACCCTCATGCCATTTCTCCCGCTCTATGCACCCTCATGTAATTTATCCGCATCCATGCATCCTCATGCCATTTCTCCCGCTCAATTCACCCTAATGTCATTTCTCATGCTCTATGCACCCTCATGTAATTTATCCGACTCTATGCACCCTCATGTCATTTCTCCCGCTCCAAGTCCCCATCATGTCATTTCTCCCGCTCCAAGTCCCCATCATGTCATTTCTCCCGCTCCAAGTCCCCATCATGTCATTTCTCCCGCACCCTTATGCATCCTTATGCCATTTCTCCTACTCTATGCACCCTTATGCCATTTCTCCCGCTCTATGCACCCTTATGCCATTTCTCTCGCTCTATGCACCCTTATGCCATTTCTCCCACTCTATGCACCCTCATGTCATTTCTCCCGCTCCAAGTCCCCATCATGTCATTTCTCCCGCTCTATGCACGCTCATGTCATTTCTCCCGCTCTATGCACGCTCATGACATTTCTCCCACTCTATGCACCCGTATGCCATTTCTCCCGCTCTATGCACCCTTATGCCATTTCTCCCGCTCTATGCACCCTTATGCCATGTCTCCCGCTCTTTGCACCCTTATGCCATTTATCCCGCTCTATCCACCCTTATGCTATTTCTTCCGCTCTATGCACCCTTATGCCATTTAATCCCGCTCTATGCACCCTCATGTCATTTCTCCCGCTCCAGTCCCCATCATGTCATTTCTCCCGCTCTATGCACCCTATGCCATTTCTCTCGCTCTATGCACGCTCATGTCATTTCTCCCACTCCAAGTCCCCATCATGTCATTTCTCCCTCTCAATACACCCTCATACCATGTCTCCCTCTAAATACACCCTCATGCCATGTCTCCCTCTAAATACACCCTCATTCCATGTCTCCCGCTCCATACACCCTCATGCCATGTCTCCCTCTAAATACACCCTCATTCCATGTCTCCCGCTCCATACACCCTCATGCCATGTCTCCCTCTAAATACACCCTCATTCCATGTCTCCCGCTCCATACACCCTCATGCCATGTCTCCCTCTAAATACACCCTCATTCCATGTCTCCCGCTCCATACACCCTCATGCCATGTCTCCCGCTCCATACACCCTCATGCCATGTCTCCCGCTCCATACACCCTCATGCCATGTCTCCCGCTCCATACACCCTCATGCCATGTCTCCCGCTCCATACACCCTCATGCCATGTCTCCCGCTCCATACACCCTCATGCCATGTCTCCCGCTCCATACATCCTCATGCCATGTCTCCCTCTAAATACACCCTCATTCCATGTCTCCCGCTCCATACACCCTCATGCCATGTCTCCCTCTAAATACACCCTCATGCCATGTCTCCCGCTCCATACACCCTCATGCCATGTCTCCCGCTCCATACACCCTCATGCCATGTCTCCCGCTCCATACACCCTCATGCCATGTCTCCCGCTCCATACACCCTCATGCCATGTCTCCCGCTCCATACATCCTCATGCCATGTCTCCCTCTAAATACACCCTCATTCCATGTCTCCCGCTCCATACACCCTCATGCCATGTCTCCCTCTAAATACACCCTCATTCCATGTCTCCCGCTCCATACACCCTCATGCCATGTCTCCCTCTAAATACACCCTCATTCCATGTCTCCGGCTCCATACACCCTCATGCCATGTCTCCCTCTAAATACACCCTCATTCCATGTCTCCCGCTCCATACACCCTCATTCCATGTCTCCCGCTCCATACACCCTCATGCCATGTCTCCCTCTAAATACACCCTCATTCCATGTCTCCCGCTCCATACACCCTCATGCCATGTCTCCCGCTCCATACACCCTCATGCCATGTCTCCCGCTCCATACATCCCCATGCCATGTATCCCTCTATATACACCCTCATTCCATGTCTCCCGCTCCATACACCCTCATGCCATATCTCCCGCTCCATACATCCTCATGCCATGTCTCCCGCTCCATGCCTTTTCATGCCATATCTCCCTCTCCATACACCCTCATGCCATATCTCCCGCTCCATACACCCTCATGTCATGTCTCCCGCTCCATACACCCTCATGTCATGTCTCCCGCTCCATAACCCTCATGCCATGTCTCCCGCTCCATAACCCTCATGCCATGTCTCCCGCTCCATACACCCTCATGTCATGTCTCCCGCTCCATAACCCTCATGCCATGTCTCCCGCTCCATACACCCTCATGCCATGTCTCCCGCTCCATACACCCTCATGCCATGTCTCCCGCTCCATACACCCTCATGTCATGTCTCCCGCTCCATAACCCTCATGCCATATCTCCCTCTCCATACACCCTCATGCCATATCTCCCGCTCCATAACCCTCATGCCATGTCTCCCGCTCCATACACCCTCATGCCATGTCTCCCGCTCCATAACCCTCATGCCATGTCTCCCGCTCCATACACCCTCATGCCATGTCTCCCGCTCCATACACCCTCATGCCATGTCTCCCGCTCCATACACCCTCATGCCATGTTTCCCGTCCCATACACTCTTATGCCATGTCTCCCGCCCCAAACACGCTCATGACATGTCTCCCGCTCCTTACATCCTCATGCCATGTCTCCCGCTCCATACATTTAGCTATTGCGAAACATTCCGCGGCTCATATCTGTATATCTT
>OY992889.1:90457671-90735171 GCA_963921405.1 Cepaea hortensis | reverse complement strand
CGTCACAACAGAAATGATTAATGCTTTAGAAGAATATGGAATAGATAAAGTTACCAGTCTGCTTAATACAATATATGCTACTGGAAATGTACCTCATGAGTTATGTAATTCTGTATTTATTGCAATCCCAAAGAAATCAGGAGCCTTGGAATGTGATCAACATCGAACAATTAGTATAATGAGCCACATCACGAAGATTTTGCTAAGAATTATCATGTTTTATTGACTACACAAAGGCTTTCGATAAAGTGAGACATGTCAACATGATAAGGATGCTTGAAGATCTACAAATTGATGGAAAAGACCTTAGACTTGTAAAAAACATACATTGGAAACACCAAGCTGCCATAAGAGTTGATAATGAAGTAAGCCAATATTAGCCTATTAAGAGAGGTGTGAGACTGGGATGCGTAATGTCTCCAGACCTATTTTTCCTGTAGTGAAAGTATTTTCAGACATATTGAAGATATGGAAGGAATCAACATTGGGGGACGATGCATCAATAACATTAGATATGCAGATGATACAGTCTTGATTTCAGACAATGAACAGGATCTGCAACATTTAGTAGATGCGGTTGTTACACACAGTAAACAACTAGGGTTAGAATTAAATTGTAAAAAGACACAGATTATGGTCGTCATTAGGAAAAACGAAATACCACAATGTAATATACAAGTAAATGGGAATATTCTTCAACAATTGAATAGGTACAATTATCTCGGAACAGTAATAACATCTGATGGGAGATGCCTTGAAGAGATTAGAACAAGAATCGCCATGGCAAAAGTAGCCTTTATCAAGATGAAAAACATACTGACCAATAAAAAGATGTCAGTTGAAACGAAAAAAAGAGTGTTGAGATGCTACATAGAACCTGTACTTTTATATTAATGTGAAGCTTGGACAATGAGCAGTCAGGCTGAAAAACATCTGATGGCTGTAGAAATGTGGTTTCTGAGGAAAATGCAAAGAATGCCATGGACAACCAGAAAGACCAATGAAAAAGTCCTTCAAGAAACAAATGAAGATCGTAAACTGATTAGAGACATTAGACGTAGACAGTTACAATTTTTTGAGCATGTTATGAGAAGAAATAATTTGGAGAACTAGGTGACAACTGGCAAGATCGAGGGGAACAGACCAAGGGGAAGACCAAGAAGCAAGTACCTGGATGTCTTGGCCTTGTAGCATGGTAGAGACAGAAACACGGAGCTGATCCACGACTCTGGTGATCGAGTGAGATGGCAGAGCATGACCGCCCACGCTTACCGGCATGGTACATGATGGATGGATATATATATATATATATATATATATATATATATATATATATATATATATATATATATATATATTATATATATATATATATATATATATATATATATCTTATATATAAAAAAGACTTGTGCGTATGTATCTCTGTATGTATTTATGTATCTCTGTCCGTATGGCCTTTATTTGTTCGCGAACGGCCCATCCGATTGAGATGAAATTTTCTACACGCCTTCCTTTCATTCCAGAGCTGACAACTGTGATATTTTGTTAGTGTGAAATCGCCTGCTTACTCAGTATTATTTCATTTTTCATTTTTCATCATAATTTCATATATTTCAGGGGACCTAACTCTGTAAAAGTTATTTCAAGGGGCATAACTTTTCTGTATAACTTATAGTCATATTGTGGCATCGTTTTCAAAGATTTATAAACTCTTTGTCCATAGTTATGTACCGGCATATGAGTTATAATAAATAATGATACAATCTGTAAGGCATTTTCAAAGTTTTCATAAAAATGATGCACAATGCATAACATTGTAACTCATCTTTTTTTGCTTAAGAAGTTACTGTAGTCATGCAGGTGATTAGAAAGAGTTTTCATTAAAAATAATGGATGGTGTGTAGAAGAACGTTCTTTTAAGTTACTTTTTTTGTTGTATGAATTTAATGAAGCCGGACAGGGTCAGGCAGACAGATAGACAGACAGATAGACAGTCGGGAACGGGAACTTATATGACTACTTATATGAATTAAATGAGATGCTCCACATCAGGAGCTGGGAAATGCCGGGCCGGGTCAGACAGACAGACAGACAGACAGACAGACAGACAGACAGACAGACAGACAGACAGACAGTCGGTAACGGGAACGAGAACTTATATGACTACTTATATGAATTAAATGAGATGCTCCCCACCAGGGTCTGGGCGAAGCCGGGCAGGGTCAGCTAGTATATATATATATATAGAGAGAGAGAGAGAGAGAGAGCTCTCCATAGCACAAAGACTGTGCTGACGATAGAGACCACGTGTTGCCCGTGCAGCATGTTCCCTCTCTCGGCTTGTCTAGTTTACACCACAAATAGAAAAAGAATAATGATAGAAGGGAACAAATACTTGTACAAGAAAGTCAGTAAGAAAGGAAGTCATCGAAATAGAAACCAATGTTGGAATATAATATATCCATACAAGGTAATAGGTATCCATCTCTTACACTGAACATGTTCGCAACAATAGCCGAGAGCACAAGAAGCCATAAATCTCACTACAGGAAGACTTTATCACCCAACTTTTGACAAATCAGACAAAGAAGAAACTTTGTTACAGACATATAAATAATGGTCCCAAACAATAGGTTGTGTCTCATACACCATTGGGAATGAAAGTCATGTTAACCTACGTCTTTCTTCGGTGTAAATAATTGCTCTATGTGGTTGGTTAATCTAAATTTAGGCGGATTCTAGAACAGGGCAAGTCTGAAGGCTTGATGTTGTTGTTGTTGTTGTTGTTGTTGTTGTTGTTGTTGTTGTTGTTCTTCTTCTTCTTCTTCTTCTTCTTCTTCTTCTTCTTCTTCTTCTTCTTCTTCTTCTTCTTCTTCTTCTTCTTCTTCTTCTTCTTCTTCTTCTTCTTCTTCTTCTTCTTCTATTTCTTCTTCTTCTTCTTCTTCTTCTTCTTCTTCTTCTTCTTCTTCTTCTTCTTCTTCTTCTTCTTCTTCTTCTTCTTCTTCTTCTTCTTCTTCTTCTTCTTCTTCTTCTTCTTCTTCTTCTTCGCTTATTATTATTTTTATTACACCTCTTCCTCCTCATCTCCTCCTCCTCTTCTTCTTCTCCTCCCCCTGAACACAAAAACTAATTACACTCACAAACATTTTCATTTTCTCACCATCTCTGAAAACGCCACTCATTTCACGAGATTCACTTCCTGTCTGATGTTATTCCGCCAATCTAATGATGGCATTGTCGCCTTCACGGCGTTGTACCTTATTTTCGCCCAGTTCATGCTTTCTTTGTCACTTTGTCTACAGCCACGAATTGAAACTATATTAATATGTCTAATGTCATACCTCTAACATTTGGTCAATGAGTATACCTGCTGAAATATTATACGCCTTGTCTTATTATCCCAACACACGGGTTTCACTGTCTTTGATATGTCTGCCCAGCCGTGTACCTATACCGCCGTTAATGTTCTACGGTTGAGAAGGATCTGTTTTCTTGAGCTCCATGTTCTTATTCATACAGTGATGATCGTTATATAACTATTTTGGGCTGGCCGAGTGACTAGAACGTCGGAATCCCTTTCGAGAGATCCCGGTTCGATTTTTTATCTTTTTTTTTTGGGGGGGGGGGGGGGGTGGGGGGGGGGGGTGGGGAGGTGGGAAGGAAAAGAAAACCCTGCATAATTAGCGGCCACTGCAATAGTCAGGAGGCATTAATTCCTCAGATTCAGCACCCCCTTTGTCCTACACCGCAAGGTATATGGTATATTGTTAATGGCTGTGGTGTTTTTGAAATATTGCTGTTCCAAGTTTTGTATTCACTCTCTGTGGGAACTCCATATAACATACAAGTTAAATACAAAACTTGAAACGGCAATATTTTCAAAAACCCCACAGTCATTAAAACTACACCCTGTACTAAAGACTGCAATGACAGCTGGTTAGTAAAGTGTTTATTTTCAGTGTACATATACGTTGATCATGTCATGAGCCCTGCCTCACGAGGGATCAAAGTCTTTGTTCCTCGACCGCTAAATGAGGATAGAGACTGACCACCTCTCCCCTCCACCCCATTCCTCCGCGAATTCAAGCCTGCAGATGTGAAGGTCCCAGCATACCAAAGACCTGTAGCTGGTTTGTTTGTTACACTGCACACAGATAATGTTCATAAGTGCTCCAGCTTCTTCGCACTGAACACAGTAGGAGAAGCTGACTACAGTGCACCAAGTCCGTAGTACCGATGAGCATCCAAATGTGTGCATACCATTGCCATTTGATCTGTTCGCCATTTACAAGGGACAATGCTTTTAAACATGGAAAGTTTTGAAAGTATTAGACCTGGAGGTCAAAGTATCACTACTATGAGATTGCCGATGACGCAGTTTTACCAGCAGTCTAATTGTCATCATCACCATGTGCCATGTCAATAAAAATAATATAAACTAAACTAAACTAAACTAAAAATGTCAATAAGTGTGAGCGATCAGGTTTCGCAATCTTATACTATCACCACAGCCGTGGATCAGCTCTGCGGTTTTGCCTCGACCATGTTATGTGGTCAAACTAATCAGATATTTACTTCTCTCTCTTCCCTTGTTCTTTTCACCTCACTAAGTTCTATAGTTGATTTCTTCTCATAACATGTCCAAAAAATAAAACATGGAATGTCTATGTCTAATTTCGCTAATCAGTTTACGACTTTCATTTGCTTTTTGTAGGTTTTTTCCTGTCTGTCCGTGGTATTCTTTGCAGTTTCCTCAGAAACCAAATTTCCACTGCCACTAAATACGAGGGTAGGTCAGAAAGTTATGCATCACAATTATTATCTCTTTATCCGTTAATACCATACAATTGAAATTTATTCACAATGTTCATGCACAAATGTAGAAACCATTTCTACTTCTTCTACTTCTTCTAATCCCCATCAACGTTAACGGCTGTACACCATCTTGAAACAAGAGCTTGTATCCCAGGTCTGCACCACATTTTGTCCTGTTCTTGTAGCCATTTCTTCACTGCATTAATCACTCCCTCGTTGTCTTCACAGTTTGTCCCACGGATAGCATTCTTAAGGGGACCGAAAAGATGGAAATCAAATCAGATGGTGCCAAGTCTGGACTGTAATATGGATGGGGCAGTACATTCCACCACATTTTGTCGATTGGCCCCCTTTTTTCAAACGTGTGTAAGGACGCGCGTTGTGAACACGAAGCAGTAGCTCTCGATTCTTGTGAGGCTTAACCTTGCAGTAATGACGATTGAGTTTTGTGAGTTTTTTTAATGTAAACTTTCCAAATGACGATTCCACCTATTGGCAGCACATTCACGAGAATAACACCACCGATGTCCCCAAAAAACAGTGAGCATGACTTTTACCGGTTGGTGGAGTTGTTTTGAATTTTTGCCTCGCTGGTGATTGAGAATTATGCCACTCCACTGAATGTCCTTCTGAACTCAAGTTTCTTCTCATGTCACAATGTTTGATCCCCAAAAATCCCCATCTGTCTCAAACCGCCTCAATAATTCTGAACAAATTGTTTTCCGTTTGGGCCTTGTGGTCTTCTGTGAGAGCTCGAAGAACCCATCTTCCACAAACCTTTGAATATCACAGGTTTCTGAAAATTTCAATCGCACTACGTTTGCTTATTGAAAGCTGCATGGACAATTGTTGACTTCTGATTCGCCTATCTGTCACAAGACCCCCGGGGCTTGGACAGGTCATGTACACTTAGATATATCCCCCGTACTTGCTCCGACCACCTCACTAGGACTTTCCGTCAACTACGAGCCGGGACACCTGCTCCTCTCTTCCCACCTATGGATACCCACCCACAAGGGACTCCGACAAGACAACGGTCGTATCCTCACTCAAAGGCACGATAACAAAATCAAAGTTTAATTTCGAAATAATTCAAAATAAATTCAGAGTTGGATGGCTGAAAATCCTGGATAGAAGAATGTCTATGTACATCTCAAAAGCAGAGAGGTGAGAGAACTAAAGATGATCTGTCGTTCATCATGTAGCTTGTGGTATCTGTTTGTGCGTTAGTCCAGTCGTTGCTGTGAACTCACCCGGCCAACTTTCTGTACTGTGGACCTCTAACGTGTTGACACCGCCGGCGTCTTCCAAATTCACCTTGCTGAAGATATCGGAACAGCCATGCTCTTGCCCGACATCTGACTGATGCTTCAACACAATTACTTGAGGCCGTCCCACGGTGACGTAATCAACCACAACAGAATTCGCACTACTGATGAAACAGGGCGAGCCTAGGTTTCCAGGCGTCCCTTCTGATGTTAACCACTGCAGAGCAATATTAGAGCGTGGTAGTTCTTCAGCAGCATAAAGTCAATTGAAAGATGTACTCAACAGCACACAATAGGAGCGTGGTGGCTCCGACCACTAGCACTGTCACTGGGCTGTTCTCAACAACCTAACCTTGGAGTGTGGTAGCTATCTACTAAAACATTGTTCACGAGTTCTTCATAACAGTAGACTACCATTGGTGTTGAATAACTCCTGTCAAGTTCAATGTTATCAAGATGTTCAGACTTGTAGGATAATCTTGAAGTTGAGTAACTCTCTACACTGTCAACATCACTAAGACCCGGCTGGGTCTGAAACATTTCGATACTTGCCATCGTCGTGAATGGTAACAATAGTTCAATTCAGAATATTCACTTTGAATATGAATCATTACTAACACCTAGAATCCTCACCCAGAGTAATAATATGAGTATACCTGAATACCTTACAGTCGCAAGTCCGGTTTAGATGCATCAGCTGCAGATCCCATCTGGATCGGTCAATCTAAATTCGTCAGACTCTTCACGGTTGTCCCTGGTTGAACAGACCGTGATATATCTCATAACTTACGTGACTCTTGTATATTCATGATCTTATCATAGAATCACGTCCAGTATAGTCACAATAAATCATAATGATTTGCACTGGAGAGAGCTGGTCCATATGAGTTTCATAGTGTTAATTCAGAATATCCATCGAAACAAAAAACAGATCCTGAAACAAGGAGGTCGGTGAGAGCATTCGGCTTCAACTGCAACTTACATGTATATAAACATCATCACACACATCAGAAATATATATATATATATATATATATATATATATATATATATATATATATATATATACTCTCATAACAACGTGGTATATACGATCTTCTATCCTGTCAAGAATGTTCATGCATGAGGGTGCATCAGTGATCAAGTAGCTAGTTGAATAGTTCGTCTGGGCAACATATGTCCCGAAAGAACCGGTGTATTCCGTCTGACCCTGGTCATAGGAGCCTACTACCCTGTGCTATCTCCTTTCTCCAACTATCATCCATCTGCAAACGTATAATACATCTACTCTCTAATTCAGTATTGTGGTTTGATTTACTTGGAGGTGACCGGCCGGAAAATCCCTCCTCAACATTATAACTCAAAAATTAATTAATTACTTAACCCATTAATTAATTAGATTATAATTCATTAATAACTTAAAAGTATTAATAAATTAAATAACAAAGCAACGCTTTTGTTCTGGGATCTTCGTCCCCAAACAGATAGAACCTCTCTTGGTGATCCCCTCATCTTGAAGGTCAAGACTGCACAGGTCTATTTCATGTTGTTGGCAATCCACCCTGTTGTCTTTTCCCCAGATCAGCTGTGGATTAAGAGTTAACGGCTTCCATGGCGTGTTAGACGACGTCATCCCATTTAGAATGACCCCCGGCAAGTCATCCCGTAAATCCCCATGGCGCCCTGCAAGTGTATCGAGGCCCTCTTCTGAGGCACCCTCCCAATAGTAGATATGTCCCCAACTAACAGGATCGGGTTTACAAAGAGGAGTAGAGCAATTCATTAAACGTTCGAATATCGGTTTGGCAAAAACGCAAACGCCCTCTGTTACGACGCGTCGTCTCACTACCGGTCGGTCATTCGGATTTAGCAAGCAGTAACAGCATCACAAATCCTTAGGTGATAAATAACTACCATAACCATTGTAGCTACACGCCACTCCTACATAGAAAGAGTAACAGCACTGGTATCTCAACACAGCAATCATTTAACTGCACTTCGATTAGGAAATCCAACAACACCTTGGTTCCTTGAAATAGCACAGCTTCATCTAGCTAAAGCCTATCACACACTACTAGCTATCAAAAGCATCTGCTATATCACTAGTTAGTTACAACATACATCACATTATTAACTAGCTACAGCATATAACACATTACTAGATAGCTAAAGCATTTATCGCATTACTAGCTAGCCAAAGCATATAATACATCACTAGCCAACTAATGAATATAACACATCACCAGCCAGCTATTCAATCAATAACCAAGTGGGTCAACACAACTCTTAAGCACACAGTTATTTGATTGACAAAAGTGCACTCACCAATGGCAGTGGAAATTTCCTAGTAATTATAGAGCTTTAACAAATAAATGTGAATATCCTCAACATACCAAGATTATGTTTATTTCCTTCTACAGCGTCTGTTATAGGACTTAGAAATAAATATAATCTACACGCGCAACAGTGTGCTAGCGCTGGAAAACACCTGTATTGAACATTGGGCCTCTGGCCTAGATGCGCACTAAGCCGATCAATAAATCTAATTAATTATTCATGAGATTGGACAGAAAACATAGCATGCCGGTAAATTTTATTTTAGCGGATTGCGGTTCGGTAAGAACAAATACTAACTACTTATTTCAATTACCTTATGTCTAGAGACACAGCAAATATCAGCTATATAGTTGTCGGGCTCTGGCTAGCGCCTTGAAGGCATCAATTCTACAGGTCTGACATCGCGTCCGCCTAGGTTGGCTGGAGGTAGGCGACTGAGACAAACTAAGCTAACCAGTGGAGTTTCGAATTCCACTCGACCCTCACATTTCTAATATCTCACCGTAAAAACCAAATTCCCGAGATACACCTTTTGAGTGATGTCCTACGTGACTGGGAACATCTCGTAAACTCAACCGATCATTTCTCTCGGCGTTTAAAAAAACGTCCAGAACAGACAAATTTAGACGGGTTCTCCCATGTTATAATTAGCATGGACGGGAGACCACTCGCCTAGCGCCAGCCTATAGAGGATTACCCAGTGTGAAGGCACGTTTACTGGGTCATTTCGTCACAGGTGTGCGAATCATGTCGGCATGTTCGAACATGATTCCACAGGTGGCTGTAACAAGACGTCCAGACAGCGGTTTTATTAGCCAGCTCTACATCCCCACTTGCAGAAACCAATACTCCCTGCTCCCATGGACTAACTGTGCTTCTATCTACTGCAAAAGTACTATAAACAGCACACAAACGTTTGTGAAGTTTAACAACAGTTTCTTTCTCTGCAATCAAACATTCTATAACAATCCTCTGCTTGTATCGTGCGTTTTGTGTCGCGGTTAGAATTGGTTTACAGAGGTGTAATTTGGTATACGCCTTAAAAAGACTATAAACTTAAATTGATGCAAATGTAATTTTTCTATCTTTATTATTAGCTGAGATAATAATTGTGGTGCATAACAATCTGACCCTCTCGCGTATTTTTCAGCCTGTCTGCTTATTGTCCACGTTTCGCATCCATACAAAAGTTAAGGCTCTATGTCAACAGTCTTTTTCTCATTAATATTGAAAAACCATTCACTGTGCCCTTGCCTCTCTCTAATGATGTTTCGTCATTTAACAGTCTAATAGTAACCTACAAGCTTTTCTAGACAAGGTGGTGAAAATCTGCTTCTAAATCGCCCGCAGCTGTGTTTCGATCGCAGTATGCGGATTTACGAATTTTGTCCGTAACCCTTCGCAGCAAAGCCTTCGGATTATCATTACGCTTCAGCAAAACATACCAGTCACGTGTTCACATCACGTGTTCACATCACGTGTTCACATCTCGTGTTCAGATCATGTGATCGCGAGTTCTTACATTTCACCAGGAAATAGTCTGGGAGGCAATAGCGACCGATGTGATATTCCCCGAGCCACCCATCGAGTGAGAATTGTTCTAAAACAAAATACGATGCTGTCATCATAATCCAATTGCTTGACTGTGTGGAAAAATTCCTATTACGAGGGAAGGTCAGAAAGTTATGCACCACAATTATTATCTCTTTAACCGTTAATATTGTTTTTTAATGTTGCTTATTCCTTACAGGACGTTGCAGTCAACACCAGCATTTTTCACCTGCTGTTGATGTACTAGGCAAGTTCTACGTTCAGTAGTTTGCTATTGCTTTCTGAACGACCGGCTCACTTACCCCCGTAAGTTACCAGCGAGACCCGATCCGCTGCCCAATCTCGCAGCTGCTGTTTTCCCCACGTGGATATACGAACAATGTCGTTAACATCTTCGCCAGGGAGCCCGGTTAATAATATACAAATGCAAATTAGTCGTATTGTTTTCTGTTACAATTATCGTGGCTTATGTTTTTCAGCGTATTGAGAGACTGAGTACTACTGTGTCAGAGGAAGACTCATTGGTGTAGTTAACCCATTTGCTCTCCAAGTCTATAGTCCGGGTTTATATTCGAGAAATGGCGTGGTTCATTTTGTAATATTCATTACTCTGAAATAAATCATGTATCTTCAGATTAAATTGATTCATTGCCGAAGAATAGTATATCGTCAAATGTGACCTTCTATTTGGACAGACGGACGATATATCGCCATACTACAGTCACCCTGTTAGTTATTTTGATTCGCGGTATCTCCCGCAGTTGCAATGCTCGATGAACGGAAATTTAATTAATAATCGTTGTTCATTTTATTGTGTGGAATGTTGGGACTAAACCAACTAAACTAAACTAAACCTTTTTTTTTTTGCACTGAATCAGATAAAGCATAATTTTCAGAAAATGAAAGTCGTATATTTTTCACAGGACGTAGCAGGCAACTCCATCATCTTTGGCTATTTTTTTTTTTATTCCTGTGCAAATTTACGTTCAGTGGTTTCCATAAACCGGTCTCCCTGGTCGAGGAGTTACACGACTTTCTTCGTAATCCCGTATACTCTCGTGAGAAACGTGACGTGCGCGAGAATCAGTAGCGGTTCTCACCGAGTCGGTTATTTAGGGGTATGTGATCCGGTTACTCAGAGAGCAATGGCAAACTACTGAGCGTAATCATGCCAAGAAATCAACAATCAGCTAAAAGATGCTGTTGCTGATCTTGACAGCGATGTCCTGTAAAGGATATACGAAACAAAACAAAAAAAAAAAAAAAAAAAAAAAAACAGTTTCCATTGCTTTCTGAAAAGAACCCGCACTTATACTATTGTATAGAAACCAAAACAAGGTGGCATGCTTCCAAATCGCCCGCAGCTGTATTTTGAATGCGGTATACCGGATTCCGAATCGCATTCGCCACACCCTTCGCCAAAGAGCCGCTTACCAGAAAAGAAAGACGGGATCAAAGGGAACTGAACACCACACAGTCTAATACGTTAGCCCATCACAAAAGGGGTTACTGGCAGGAGGATGACTTCATTGCACCGTGTATTATCCCATATGGCCCGGTCTCTTTTTGCAGAGCGACCTGTCAAAAGCGTCACATAGAGGATGAACTCGACAGTCTGGGATCTCCTTAAATGTCATTAGTGAATCCATTGGCTTACGTGAAGATTAACCCGTAAAGTCTAAAATATCTCAGCTCTGCTGTAAACGGGCACAACGCTATTACGTCCAACACAAAACATTCCGGACGAACGAAGAAGAAGAATCGAATAGCGGAATCCAAAAACGAACACACGACCATTATAGCGTAAGGCAGGCTGCTTGACTACTTCGTCATGGCGACCACCTGGCTTACTCTATGTGAAAACCTACTGACTCATTTCGACATGGCTTTATACGTTGCATGTGGTGTGCGAGTAGTCTGTAGACAACGACTGGAAAGATCATTGCCAGAAAAAGCATAAGGAGACCGAGAGAATTGATATTAAATGGACCGAGACTGTGGCATGGAAGAATATCATCGCCAGAGTTGATCCAGAACACCAAAGACTTAGATTTGTGGTGAGACATGTAATCATTTGCCACTTGGCAGGGCAAATGATGAAGATGATGGCGGTGAGGAGGAGGAGGAGGAGGAGGAGGAGGAGGAGGAGGAGGAGGAGGAGGAGGAGGAGGAGGAGGAGGAGGAGCAGTTGGATGAGGAAGAGGAAGAGGAGAAGGATGGGATGATCATGATATGCAATTGTATATTTTTCTTTCAGAAGCTACTTTTTGTGCGTGCTCACTGGTAATAAGGGAGTTAGTTCCCTTGTGGCGTTACAATGACAGGCGTTGAGCGCTTGCCATACTCGGTGCATATAGGTTGTAAACAAAGAAGGGAATCATTCACAGTAATTTATTCACCTAATTTTCCAAAGACGTTTTGTGAAGAAAAAAAAAAACACGCCTCCGGTCTATTCTAACTGCATATTTGCGTGTGACACAAAGATATTTATGAGAGTTGATCTAATGCGTCAGTAACTCTTTTTTAGCGTGTCTTTTCCCGACAGCTGATGTCTAGTCACAGGATGGGGATTTTCACAGTAACCCACATAAGTAACATGCAAGTCTTGATTATGCATGATTGAATTCACCAAGATTGTTGTAGTAGATATAGCTATCTTCTTTCTTCTCTCGCTCTGTATCCTCCACTGGTATTCAGTTCTATATCTGCTTCTCTTCTCCAGGCTGTTAGATGTAACGAAAACCAACTCCGGGCAGGTCAGTTTTGGCGTTCACTCAAGCCCATTCTATACACATGCTACTACTTCTGATTTTCCCGTGTGGATTAGCTTTCCCTATTACCACCAGTGTCCGTCGCCATCAGGCGAACCCACGCCGACTTCTGAGGTACTTGTAATTTCCGTCCTCAAGTCAAGGGTGAGAAGTCAACATTTTAATTTAGCCAGCTACCTATGCATCAGCACACAGGAAGTGTCAAAGAGAGTGCTTCTATCTATTCGGCCATGCTGACCTACTATACGGGTAAGGTCAACGCGGAGTTATTTGTTATGAGACGGAATGATAGTCTTTTCATTAGTATCGTTCCGCCCGGGAATTATTTCTTGTGTTACTGCCACCATACATTGTAAGAACGGGCTGCGTTAGTGTAGTGACTAGACGCTCGCCTGACGGTCCTGTGGTTATACGTTTGATTCCCATCGGGGCAGATTGTTTTTAATTGACCTCGGATCGCTAGATTAAAATGAGTACCAGTTAATATCTTGGGAAGTAAACGAGGCCTGTGCGATACCGACCAAAATACTTCCCTACACGTACAAGGGCACTTTACTTATTTACCGCTGTAGGTATAAAGGAGTGCACTATTCATTAGACCAGTGGTTCTCAACTGGTGGGGAATTCCCCCCCCCCCCGGCCAAGTTAGGGGGGGGGATTTGGGGGTTTCCAGGGCGGGAATTAAAATTATTTCAATATCGTGTTAATACAAATACCGATTACTTGATATTGTTTCCCCCTCCAAACTTTACGGTTCTGTACTTCTCGCCCTTTTGAAATTCGTTTTATAACGTAAGTAGACCGGCACATCAAGTTTTATGTAGACGCTAGACTTGTTCTAGCGTGTGTAATTAAATTTAGTTTCCATTTTTACGTATACTTTGTAGGGCCGGGGGTCGGGAGGGAGGGGGATATAGGGAGGAAATGCGAAAAGGGGGAATGACATTGTGACCAAATCGTGATGGGGTGCATGGGACAAAAAAGGTTGAGAACCACTGTATTAGGCAATATGATGCTCGGGGGAGTTACCGAGGATCTGGGCGGCATTCGGGACTTCCAGGAGAACTGTGAGACTGCTATTGGTACCATTAGTATTGGAACTCTTCGCTGGCTGTTGAACGAGGGGACTGAGCACGTATGGGAATGTCCTGAGTGCAGTGATATCGGTTCTTAACTCAACTCAACTCAAGACGTAATCAAACTCACATATCGTTTACAAAACAGAACGATGTTTCTCATCGATTATTGTGGCTTACGAGTGGCCATTTCTTCTGTAGCTTATGTCACCTGTAGGACACCAGACTTTTTCAGTAACAACGTTGCCAGATTTCATAACGAAGAGCTGTTAACGTGGTCGAAATGACAAGATTGCTCGCTCTAAACTGTTTATGTATATTTTTTACTTACACCGGCAGTAAGTTGGACTAAAAAGTTGACTTCTCATTATTAAAGCAATGGCAACCTGATGAACGTTAAATTATCTAGAATATCAATATGGTGTTTATTATAACGTCACGTAATGGACATGCCGCATTATTATTATTACATAACAAAGACACTTTATTTCATATATATATATATGTATATATTCATTGGCACCTTTCCGTCTTGACAGACGATAGTTTGGTACATTGTGCTTCAAAAAGGCTTAATAACTACGACCCATGGCGGTGGCGAGTGTGGCTGGTAAGGCCAATTCTTGCTGCAAATGTTTGCCCACAGTAGGTGCATGTGAAAACATGGTCACTTCCACCATTTTGCACCATCTTACGTCTCTCACGCTCTGTGTGTGCTTTATCTGCAATCATTTTCTCCTTTGTCTTTATTCCATTTCTGATAGTTGCCCTCCATGCAACACGTTCAGCGGCGACGTGCTCCCAATGTGCATTATCAATGCCTGCATCAATCATGTCCCGCTTACACACATCTTTGTATCGTTGTAGAGGCCGACCCTGAGATCTCCTACCCGTCTGTAATTCACCAAAAAAGATGTCCTTTGGTATTCTACCATCATCCATCCTCCTAACGTGTCCTATCCATCTAAGTCTACGAAGACTGAGCATGGAATACACCGTCACACAACCTGATCTTTCCAATACTTCAGTATTTGTGATTTTGTCTTGCCACTTAATACCAAGTATTCTTCGCAGACACCGCATATGAAAGCTGTCTAAACGTTTCTCTTGGCGTGAGTAAGTTGTCCAGGTTTCACTGCCATAAAGAAGAGTACTAAGGACACAGGCTTGGTAGACGAGGACTTTTGTTTTGGCAGTAAGCTTCCTGTTCTCCCAGACTCTTTTTGCTAACATGTTCATTGTCACACGACGTATGTTGACGACACTGTCGATGTTCTTGATGATAAGTTTCGTGTGATGGTCGTTGTCTAGGTAACGATACTCCTGGAGTGTCAATTGAGCTATCTAACTGTCTTGCAATATAACTCACCCCCGCAGTGCACATTCGCCAGTCATTAAACAAGATTCAGTTGGCGCACATAATCCTTTATTACAAAAATAACACAGACTCACGGAACATATGTATATATCCAGAAAACAATATATAATCCATCGAATATCCATCTCCTCCTCACAATATTAACACGCACAAATCAATGCCTTCTCAAGCCTGCTTCATATCAAATCCATAAGACAGGTAATCCAGCTCCTATCCACCGCTGGACCTCGCACAATACACACACCCACTGGGTTCAGGCCCTCACTCACTATAGAACCCACTCTGGTTCAGGCCTGTCTTCACAACTGGGAGAACAACGCAACACGGAGATCTCTAACTCCGCTTCTCCTTAGACTACCGACCAGTTCGGCATCTACCCATCAACTCTCTTGAAGTCCCTTGACTTCACACAAAGCTAAACTGTCCTTCCCCCATCCCCCTGGGAGATTTTCTCTACCCTCACTATTTTATTTCTCAGGACTGGCTGTTTTCCCCATAGCCAGGTCAGTCACTTTACTGTCTCCCACTTTCATCCCTTCTCTCTCATGCCCGGTCACTCAACTCATTGTCAATGACCCAGGCTTATGTCATCACCCCCCTCTTAAAAGAAAACTTCGTTTTCAAATATTGGGAGACTGCACTTACTAAACATGTGACACCAGACATATTGCCTGGGTAGCCCTAAGTATGGCTCCATCTCACTTTAGCTACCACCCTAAATAATACATCAAATGCTCATAGTACACTCCCATATTCCCCACACATAAATACCACCATCTTTCTATCTTGTGTACCAATGCATGAACTAATACATCACATAATAATAATAATACATCATAGGAAAGCATTATACTTATGTACCCACAGGTCTCTTACTACTTCACGACCACACCATACTATTTGTGTACCGACCCTATATCAGGTGGTTCTGTTCTTGCATTAACCCACCTCTGATTCCTGTTGATGCTGTGTCTACCTTTCATGTACCCATGACTCATGGTACCTCTACAATTACAACATCTGTTTGCTATCCCTAGCCCTGAGTCAGTAATGTCGCGAACACTCTTTTGACCTGACTCAACTTTCCTATCTGCATATTGCACCGTTACACTTGAGTCTCTGTTTAGTCTGAACTCTTTATTCAATCTTGGCCCATATATCTGGCACCTTGCTTTCTGCTGCATACGCCTTATGCCTATGTGCCCTGCACATGCACTATCCTGAGCTGTTCTAGTATACCGGTCTCTATGTGCTAAAGGTACTGCTACTTGCCCACGTGCAGTTCTACTATCTGAAAACCTGCGAGTGAGAACATTGTTCTTCCTCTCGAAGCACCATCTACCTTTCTTTGACTGCCTATGTTCTACTCTCCTACACCCTTGGGAACATTTGTTCAGAGTAGTATCTTGTCTCTGGGAGTCACTAGCACAATATTTGGGATCCATTCTCATCTGCTCAACTGTACTATCCTTGTCCTGAGTTCCTGTGTCTACTTCAAGTGCCTCTTCTACCTCAGCTATACTCTCTAATTTAGGTTCTCTTGTGGTAACTACCTCATTACTGCTTACAATATATTTTGGGTCCCAATAAACTACTTCCTCTTCTGTACAATCTTTAACTCCTATAACATTTCCTATGATCAAATCAGCCACTGGTGAGTCCAAAACACACGCTGTCACTCTTCCAGTGATATATGGTGTTTTTACTGTTATTATGGCTACTGGGTAGAACTCTACTGTGCCGCTGAATGTTATGCATCTAATCTTTTTCCCTGTATAATCCGAGGGATCTATTAAACTTTTCCTCACTCCGATAGACGTACATCCGGAATCCTTAATTGTTAACGCTGGTCTATCATTGACGAATCCCTGATGCAGCTTCAGACTTCCTCCTTCATGTAATGCTGATCCTGCTTTCACTGTATGACCACATATTAGGACTGGCTGACTGTCTTTTTCAAAAAGAGGTTTGTACCCACTACAATCTTCATTGTTCAGCGTCTCAATTACTTGCGCTGGATTTGAGTGCTCTGTTTCTCTCATCCTACATTGATGGCTGACATGCCCATTCTTTCCACATTTGAAACAGATGATCTCCTTCCTTGCGTTACTTGTCGGCTCACTGGATGGTTGTGCATCACACTGTGCTGCCTTGTGTCTCCAGCTCCCACAATTCCAACATCCGGCATAATTTGGACGTCTCTGGAAATTCCCTCTTCTATATGGGTACCGTCCTGCTCTACTAAAATGGTTGCCACGGAAACCATTATCTTGAAGTTCTTGCTGCTCACCTTTCTGTGCTGAATCCACACTTTTCGCCCTTGGTCTGATGACTGGATTCTGGTCCTGTTTAGTGTACGCTGCACAGACTATTTCCTCACTCATTAGTTTCCCAATAGATACGTTAGGATGTGCAGTCATGAAGTTTTGCCCTAATTGAGACATTGTGTCTATGTCCTTTGGCTTACGTTCCTCAAAAAAAGCCACTAAATTGGTATTACATGAAGCTAATACTTTGTCTCTTAACACTAAATCTACTAATTTATTGAAATCTTTCCCTACTTCTGCGAGCTCCATCCATTTGTTAAATGTGTTCTTTACTGTGTTAACAAAGTCTGTGAAATCTTGATTTGTCTCTGGCACTAACTGTCTAAATATTGTTCTATATCCATGCTCAGTGAGTTGGAACTTTGTGAGGAGACGTTGACGCAAAATAGTGTAGTTGTTTCTTTCTTCCACAGGTAAATTAAACATTGTATCTAGAGCCTTACCCGTAAGAAACTCGCCAAGTCGCATCGCATACTCTTTCTCTGGAATACCTACCGCTTTGGCTGATGCCTCGAACCTGGCCAAATAATTTTCAAGTTGGTCCCGGTCTGTAAAATATGGCAGTTTTAATCTCTGTGACGCCTGCGACGATCTTCTGCTTTCCTCACTTTGACCTTTCGAAGATAGTTCTAATTTTCTGAGAGCAATTTCAGCTTCCATCTTAATCTTCTCTTTCTCAATTTCCATTTCAGCTAACGTTACTTCCTGTAGACGTTTGTTTTCCATTTCAGCTAGTTTTACTTGTGTCTCTTTCTCTTCCTGTAGACGCTTTGCCTCGCGTTCATTATGCCTCTCCTCTCTTTCCGTCTGTTTTTGTTCTTTTGCTTCGGCGTACTCCTGTAACTCTTTACCTTTCAGGCCTATTCGTTCACCTGCTTCAATATATTCCATTAAAGTAGGCATCTTGTACTTGTGGACACGTTGCTGTATGTCAGCCAACTATAAATGTGACGACTCTGCTGTTAGTCTTTGTGTCACTTCCCTAAGTACACCACAACTCCCTGTGTACGTAAATTCGTAGTGCTAAAAATATCACTCTGTACTCAGCCAGTCACTCTATAAGCACTAGGTAGTGAGGGGGGAAGTATCACCTATACTCCTTTATATCTATATATCTATGACCAATAGTTGTATAACATTTCTGGAAATATTGTTAAACATACATATAAATACATATACAAACAAATGGATGATAACACTAAGTATTTTCTATAAAACGCTAGACTCACAAGCCAAGTACACGGAGACGGTGATCACAAAGAAATAAACCACAGTAATAACCACAAGCTTGTGTAGGGACATCCACAGTGCGCGTAATATATTAAATATAAACTGACAAAGACCACTAGACAGTAGAAAAGACGAAAGATCACAATAATAACATATATCCGACCACAACAAATATCATATGTAAATATAACGAAAAGAAGAAAGAGAACAGAAAAATTATAGCGTAACAATATACACAAATCTGACGTGAAACAACTCGGCTCTAGATATTGGTTAGGACTATTCCAATGCCACTGCACGATACGTTAACTCATTAACGTTTTCCTTACAAAAAATATCTTAAGCACCAGAAAAAAACCCACCTTTTGCAAGACCTATCCTAGTGTAGATAGAGATCGCCAAAAATTCCTATTCAACAACCACACATAATCAAATATCCATATATATATATATATATATATATATATATATATATATATATATATATATATATATATATATATATATATATATATATATATATATATAAGTAGACACACAGACACACGATAACGACAGTTAATACGATGAGAGCAACAGAATGTCCAACTGGTTGCCCGATAAATCTGTACTTATAATCCGTCGCCAACAGTTCGTATTTAATAATCTTTTTACAATGGGATGGAAGTGTTTGTTTGTTAAAATTCCGAAATGTCTACGACGCTAGATTTCAAACCGACTTCTTATTTTGTTGAGTGGTTCCTGAATTCACGTGGTGATCACAAGTTCCAACTGTCTTTAAAAAAATGAAGATGATAGTAATATCCAAACTGTTCTGTCTCGACACAGTCCGTAACGTTATTGTACTTTCATCTGGACGTGGTGATACCAAGTAATAATCCAACCGTCGTTATCCTATCGTTGTGGAGATGGTCCGTAGTTGTATCAATTATGTGATAGATTTACTTTTAAAGACAAAGTTCAACACAAAAAGACCTCAACTGTTCCCCACTGTAACTGTGTAGAGTCAGTTCTTTTTCGGTAACTGTATGCAACCCAGCCTGCGGTGATGACATGTCATCCTTCGTTGTAACAATGATTGCTCATGACAGAGTAATGATAACGATAGTAGAACAGTTCAACAAAAAGGAAACATAAAGTCTGGTTTTCGTTCATAAATAAGTTGTTTATCCAGTTCTCTGGATAATCTCAGTAACTTTTCACTGTCCCAAACCTTGACCCGCAGGTCAACATCAGTAATATATGTCACAATAATACACACTGTAAACTGACCGGACACTTTTCCCGTTATACAAAAACACTTTCCACACAACTTCTCAGCCCCGACCCGGCTGTGAACAAAGTAATGTCCGGAAATTTTCCGTTATCCACAACGACACCTGTCGTGCCTCAACCCCTGTGGTACAGTACCCCTGTATGTCACCCTTCCCGGTGAACAGCAAATGTCAATTTTCTCAGTGTATTCTACACATTCATTAACTCTCCCCTTCCCGGGAGTTCAATGTTCTCGTAAACAGCGCTGACTCGAATTGTCCGTGGAGACTCACAATTTCCACCTGCACTGTCTCTTAACTCCGCCCCGCCTCGTCTTTTAACGGCGTCGACAAATCTTGACCAGTCAAAAAGCGACCACACGGTGCGTTCCCTCACCACACACACCTGTCAATATCTTGAATTATCAATCCTGTCTTTATCACCGACAGCGATGTCCTACATACACCTAGGACTGACTGCTATTGTCGCAAACACGTTTTTGTCCACGCGACATTTCACCTATGCTGTCCGCTAGCACAGTCTCTTGACGAATAAACACATGCGCCTGTCGTCTCAACCACGACAGTTTTTGTCTGTGCGCTCTTTGTACCTAGTGAGCAGCCCCGTCACTCCCCACTCTCCGTTGACCTGCCGTGTCTTCTCTAGCGCGCTGACAGTTTTTCCTCGATGTGGCGTCTTACACACACACACGCTCGATATTCCCACTCCCTTCTGGATTAATCCTGGTTTTTCATTAGCTTGAGCACTACTGTCTGGTATCAAATTTACCTGTCGTGAACTTCACTTGAACTGTCTGCTAGCTTGAGTTTTTACTCCCGTCTGTCTGTGTGAATTATCTGGCGCACACACAAAGAGTTCACATTACCCTCTTGAAGCCACACAATCCAAATTGTCAAGGGTTTGTTAGTTTGATGGAACGGAGTCACCAGATACTAACTCCTCTCTCAGCGAAGAGCCCACAGATATCTCAGAATGACAACATTGTCTATATTACAATGGGTTTCTTGATCGGACGAGCTCTCAGATACTCCTTACTAAGCGACGAGACCCCAGATGTCACACGACGTATGTTGACGATACTGTCGATGTTCTTGATGATAAGTTTCGTGTGATGGTCGTTGTCTAGGTAACGATACTCCTGGAGTGTCAATTGAGCTATCTAACTGTCTTGCAATATAACTCACCCCCGCAGTGCACATTCGCCAGTCATTAAACAAGATTCAGTTGGCGCATAATCCTTTATTACAAAAATAACACAGACTCACGGAACATATGTATATATCCAGAAAACAATATATAATCCATCGAATATCCATCTCCTCCTCACAATATTAACACGCACACATCAATGCCTTCTCAAGCCTGCTTCATATCAAATCCATAAGACAGGTAATCCAGCTCCTATCCACCGCTGGACCTCGCACAATACACCCACCCACTGGGTTCAGGCCCTCACTCACTATAGAACCCACTCTGGTTCAGGCCTGTCTTCACAACTGGGAGAACAACGCAACACGGAGATCTCTAGCTCCGCTTCTCCTTAGAATACCGACCAGTTCGGCATCTACCCATCAACTCTCTTGAAGTCCCTTGACTTCACACAAAACTAAACTGTCCTTCCCCCATCCCCCTGGGAGATTTTCTCTACCCTCACTATTTTATTTCTCAGGACTGGCTGTTTTCCCCATAGCCAGGTCAGTCACTTTACTGTCTCCCACTTTCATCCCTTCTCTCTCATGCCCGGTCACTCAACTCATTGTCAATGACCCAGGCTTATGTCATTCATTGTTGTTGCTGCTTTGCCAATCCTGATGTTGATTTCCTGATCGAGGGATAATTTGCTATTTACCCCTGATCCTAGACATGTAAAATTGTCTACTATCTCAAGTTCGGCGTCGTCAATAAAGATTGATGGTACACCATGTGCACCTTGTGACATAATCTGTGTATTCTTTTTGTTAATTGTTAAACCAAATTCAGAAAAAGCATTGGAGAATGCAGATAGTAGATGTTGTAATTCTTCCTCAGAGTGGGTCGTAATCGCAGCATCATCCGCAAAAAGCAACTCTCTGATTAGTACCCTGCTAATTTTGGTCTTGGCCTTCAATCTCTAAGCATTATAGAGGCCACCATCTGAGCGTGAGTGAATGTATATACCGTCATCCTGATCACGAAAGGCATATTTCAGTAGAAGTGAAAAGTATATCCCAAAGAGGGTGGGGGTTAGTACACAACCTTGCTTAACTCCGCTCATGATTTCAAATTCTTTTGAAGTTGAGCCATCAAACTTGATTATACCTTTCATGCCTGTGTGGAACGATTCCACAATGGACAGAAGAGTTGGTGGGCAGCCAATCTTCTTTAGTGCTTTGAACAGACCCTCCCGACTGACCAAATCGAATGCCTTTGTGAGGTCAATGAAGGCAATAAACAGTGGCTGATTTTGTTCCCGGCATTTTTCTTGCATCTGTCGCAATGAGAATATCATATCAATGGTAGACCGGTTCTGACGGAAGCCGCACTGTGATTCGGGGTAGACTTGATCTCCCAGGACTTGAAGTCTGTGCAGGACAATTCTGGCAAATACTTTCCCAACAATACACAGAAGTGAGATACCCCTATAGCCGTTACAGTCGCTCCGACCTCCCTGTTCTTGTACAGCGTTATGATGTTTGAATCTTTGAAATCCTGTGGGACTTGTCCTTCTCGCCAGCATAGCTCTATTAGCTGGTGGATCTGTAGAGCGAGTGTGTCTTGCCCACTCCTGATTACCTCTATTGGAATCCCATCCTTACCTGGAGCCTTGCCAGATGCAAGCTCATTTATAGCACACTTAACTTCTGTTATAGTCGGAAGTGTGTCCAGGTGGTCAAGAGTTGGCAGGGCCTCTATGGCGTTGAGGGCATCATCCGCTAGCTTGGTCTCACTTGAGTAAAGCTCTAAATAGTGCTCGACTATATATATATATATATATATATATATATATATATATATATATATATATATATATATATATATATATATATATATATATATATATATATATATTCTCGGGACAATGTTAGAAAAAACAACTTTAAAAGTTAAAAAGCAGATCTGTACTTATGCTTAATAGACTACACAAAAGCATTTGGCATCTGAACATTGATGGCAAAGATCTGCGAATAATAAAGAACATATATTGGCAGCAAACAGCGGCCATAAGAGTTAACAACCTTGTAGGAACATTTTAGTATGTAAAGAAGGGCGTCAGACAAGATTGTGTAATGTCTCCTGATTTTTTCTCATTGTACAGTGAATATATAATGAGATCAACGGAAAATATGTTAGGGATCCTGGTTGGTGAACATAATATAAATAACTTACGTAATGCTGACGACACCTTCTTAATAGCAACAAGTCAGGACGATATACAAGAAATGATAGATACAGTGGTTGTGGAGAATGAAAGAATGGGCCTTAGTTTGAATCATAGAAAGACAGAGGTCATGGTGATATCAAAGAAGCAGATTGTGCCTTAATGTGCAATTAAAGAACAGGACGTTATTTTGGGGCAAGCGCAGCAATTCAGATATCTAGGCAATGGATAACATCAGATGGAAGATGCATCACTGAGATAAAGAGCAGAATAGGACAAGCAAAAACTGCATTCTATCAAATGAAGAATGTTGTGTGCAATAAGTCACTGTCCTTGAAAGTCAGAAAATGAGGTATTGCATGTTACATGGAACCAGTTTTAACATACGGCTGCGAGTCCTGGACAATTAGTAAACATACAAAAAAATCCCTGGCAGCCTTAGATGTGTGGTTTCATAGAAGAATACTGAAAATTAATTGGACAGGCAAAAAGAGCATTCAGAACGTTTTACGGGAAGCTGAGTTGCAAAGACAACTTATCACAAACATCAGAAAGAGGCAGTCATCGTTTTTTGACCATGTTATGAGAAAACAAAAACTGGAACATATTGTGACAACCGGACAGATTTACTGAAAGAGAGATAGAGGACAACAGTAAGAAATTTTTATTGACAGTATTGTGTCATGGCACGGAATGGAGTCAACATACGAATTGATCCATGACGTCGGAGATCGTAATTTGTGGAGAAGCAGGATCGCCCACGCCAGCCGGCAAGGCACTGGATGATGATGATGCCAATTATTGTTTGTTTGTGTTTTTCGTTTGAAACTTCGCCATAAGCCAGTAAAACCATTTTTAAACGTTATTCATTGCAAAGTTAAATAATTTACGCATCAAATTGTAGCATCTGTACATCTTCACAAACATTTCACGGTCGCGCAGCACCAGATATGAACTGTTTCTAGCGTCTGTACTGCTTCGTTTCAAATGAAACCTTGAGTTGTATGCATATCATTGAAGCCTTTATTGTATGTCATTATGCTCTTCCATTTGTTTGCTGGCGTCAAAGATTCCTTATAAAATCGGATTGATTATCTCAAGAATATTTATGGGCTACAAAAATGCGGGCATTTTACGGTTTTACAACTGTCTTTCGGAAACATAAATGCGTGTCTCTCTTTGTCACAGAAATTATCAGCACAAACGTGCATTTGTAATTTGATGCGCCTCCGGGATTTCTTTCTTTACGAGTTTCATCCTCATTAACATCCTTTGTCTTGTCCTGTGTAGAGCTTTGGCCCCCCATGTTACTCTTTCGAATTATCTCTCTATCGTAAGTCTATGTTGCTGTCAGGGCAAATTATCTAGCTCATGTTAATTTCATAAACCATGTGATCTTTCTCTTCTTATCTTCTCCGGTAACCTCTCATTATAATTATCTTTTCCAAACATGTATATCTTTTTATATGCCAAAAATGTTTTATTTTCCTAAATTATCTTCATAACCGATATTCATTAATACTGACTTCTTGTTGGATACATCAGGATGTTCTCGTCTTCGTCCAATGAATGTTTGAGTCTCAAGAACAACTTCAAATATGTATGCAAGACAACCTTTGACAATATCAATATAATGTTTCATTCTTGCCCTTTGTTTCGAAGTTATTGCGCCCAAGTCTGCTTTGGGTCAAATTAAGAGATATGAAATATTTTTAGGCTTCAAATGAAAACCTAAAAAGTGGTATTGAAATTACACTAACCAAGCCGTTGTCTTGTATCCTGTCAATATTGTTGTTAAGGATTGCTAGAGCGTTAAGCACGTGGCATCGCGGTACATACGAAAGCGGTGACGTCATGAGGACAGCTTAAAGATCGCCGCCTCAATTTTGACATGCAGGAAAGAGGCGCAGCGTTCAGCTATCTGACACCTATAGAAATTCATCGTGAATGAAGATCCACTATAATGATGCATGACTGTCAGACCAGCAAGTGTTTGACTGGAGTAGGATGTTTTAAAACGGTGTGACTTCTGTGACGGACTGTTCACAACAGGGTCAGGGACACCGAGTAGTGACCCTCAGAGTCGATTGCAGCCGTTGAAGTCACTGTGCACGAAAACCGTCGATTCACTATGAGTGACACTTCCGCACATCTTGACATCAGTCAAGGTTGAGCACACCACATCATCCATGATGTGCTACAGTATCGTAAAGTGTCTGCGAGGTGGATGTCACGGCAGCTTACTCCAGAATTGAAACAACGATGCGTTCATCCTTGTCAAGAACGTTTTCAGTGCTTTGAAGCAGAACGTAATGTCTTCATATCAAGAATTGTTAATGGAGATTAAATCTGGGTTCATTACCAGGTGCCGGAAACGAAGAGAGCGAGTAAGAAATGGTGTCATCCCTTCTCTCCGAAACCAAAGATGTTTCGCACGAAGCCATCTGCAGGGAAGTTTATGACTCTCTTATGGGATGAAAGAGACGTTTCAGGAATCATCTTCGACCCGCAATCAAATCCAAATGACGTGGCCTTCTGAGTAAAGGTGTCCTTTTGCAACATGACAATGCTCGACACCCATACTGCCAGCGCAATAGTTGAAACCATCATTAAAGACCTTCATTTTCAGTGTGAACCACATGCCTCGTACTCGCCAGACCTGCCTTCAAGTGATTTCCACCTGTTTGGACAACTCAAAGAGTCATTGGGAAGAAAGACTTGTCTGTCCAATGAAGAATTCCAGCAGGTTGTGCATGAGGGTTTCACACGCGACCAACATAATTTTTTTTATACAGGAATGCAAGCACTTTATCGGCATTGGATGACTTGCATTGAACGCATTGGTGACTATATAGAAAAATGATACATTTGTACTTTACGTTTTCAGAATATATTCGCCCTAAAAGGACATTAACGGTTTTAATATGAAGCCCCCTCGAATGTTCATATTGCATAATTTAGGAAAACAATATGTCTTGTGTTTAGTTTCAATTGTATTAATTAGATTGCTCATATTTCATGTGTTTTGTCGCTGGCTGTAAAGTGTCACATTTCTCAATATATGCAAAACCACTATATTTATTTTAAATGTCTGGTGTCCAGTTTTCATAATTGTAACGTGTCGCACTTCGCAAGACATATATTCCCTTTATGTTTATTTTAAATGCACGATGTCCAGTGTGCCTTGTCATTTTCCCATGGGATCATATTGACTGGGTCTCACGCTTCACGACATATGACCACCGACTTGTAATTGCCTGTGCTAGCCACTACTAGTTTAGTTTAGTCTAGTCGATGGATCACCATCACGACACACGGGTGCTACCCATGAGTGCTCCGTTCTCCTCCCAACTCAAACCTGAGTCTGGAGAAACTCAGCTCAGTGCACGAACTCCGTAGCACCGGCGAGGATCCTTAAATACTTTGGGTAGATTTTTAACTCGAAATTTTGCCCGGGCAGCGCCGTTAGGCTACTGTTTTTCGATTCCCAACTGCCAATGAATTTTTTAACGTGCGCAATAATACACACGGGCGTCCGATCTCACTACGCAGAGACCAGGGGAAATTTATTACTAGAAGTCCACGAGAAAAAATCCCGGCATCACCGCGGCTTGAACCCGGGACCTCCAGCACTCGAGGCGGACACCATACCTCGAGACTACGCAGCCCCCTAGCCACTACTGTACAGCGGTACCATTAAAACGGTTCTGACTCCAGTCGTAGCCCCCTGACTCCATTTATATTAAACTGACTCTATTAGTACCACCCTGACTTGGCTGGTACCATTCTGACTCCACTAATACCACTCTGACTCCACTAGTACCACTCTGACTCCATTAGTACCACTCTGACTCCACTTATATCACCCTGACTCCACTAGTGCCACCCTGACTCCACTAGTACCACCCTGACTCCACTAGTACCACCCTGATTCCACTAGTACCACCCTGACTCCACTAGTACCACCCTGACTCCACTAGTACCACCCTGACACCACTAGCACCACCTTAACACCACTAGCACCGACCTGACTTCACTAGTATCATGGTGACATTATTAGTACCACTCTAATTCCCCGAGCACAACCCTGACACCTATTGTACCACCCGGACTCCACTAGTACCACTATAACTCCATTAGTACTACTCTGACTCCAATAGTACCACTCTGACTCTATTAGTACCAATATGACTCCACTTATATTACCCTGACTTCACTAGTACTCCACTTATATTACCCTGACTTCACTAGTACCAATCTGACTCTATTAGTACCAATATGACTCCACTTATATTACCCTGACTTCACTAGTACCACTCTGACTCTATTAGTGCCAATATGATTCCACTTATATTACTCTGACTTCACTATTACCACTCTGACTCTATTAGTACCAATATGACTCCACTTATATTACCCTGACTTCACTAGTACCACTCTGACTCTATTAGTCCAAATATGACTCCACTTAAATTACCCTGACTCCACTAGTACCACTCTGACTCTATTAGTACCAATATGATTCCACTTATATTACTCTGACTTCACTATTACCACTCTGACGCCACTTAAATTACCCTGACTCCACTAGTACTCCACTTATATTACCCTGACTCAATTAGTACCCCTCTGACTCCAATTATATTACCCACCCTGACTCCACTAGTACCAATATGCCTCCACTTATATTACCCTGACTCCACTAGTACCACTCTGACTCTATTAGTACCAATATGATTCCACTTATATTACTCTGACTTCACTATTACCACTCTGACGCCACTTAAATTACCCTGACTCCACTAGTACTCCACTTATATTACCCTGACTCAATTAGTACCACTCTGACTCCAATTATATTACCCACCCTTACTCCACTAGTACCACCCTGACTCCACTAGTACCACCGTGACTCCACTAGTACCGAGCTTGACTCCACTAGTACGGCTCTGTCTCCACTAGTACCACCCTGACTCCACTAGTACCGAGCTTGACTCCACTAGTACCTCCCTGACTCCACTAGTACGGCTCTGACTCCACTAGTACCACCCTGACTCCACTAGTATCATGCTGACACCATTAGTACCACTCTACTTCTCGGAGTACAACCCTGACTCCAATTGTACCACCAGGACTCCACTAGTACCAGCTTAACTCCTTTAGTACCACTCTGATTCCACTATTATCACTCTGACTCTATTAGTACCAATCTGACTCTACTTATATTACCCTGACTTCACTAGTACGACCCTGACTCCACTATTACCACCCTGACTCAACTAGTACCACCCTGACTCCAGTCTTAGCACCTATCATTAGTATTTGCTTATTTATACTGGATAACCCTCCACATACTTCCACACAATGCACCAGTAATCTCTGAAATAACACATTTAAGGTATCTCACAACAGCGCACGAACCCCAAAGCACTGCTGAGAACCCCAGCGTGTGGGTAACTTAGAACCACTCATGCTTCAATAAGATATTTCTGGGTAGGTTTCCTAATTTTAAAACATTTCAGTTTTGCCTGGGAAGAGACGCCTCCTACCTAATGTCTTCTATTTTTGACCACAGAATAAGTTTGAATCTGCGTATCATGTATACCAGAACTTCCTTTTTTCCGCACTTCTCCGAGGAGGCTATGGGTCTGGTGTACTACTCTGGGATCAAAGAGTGTTATATCCGTCTTAGATTCTTCAAAACTGATGTAAACCTGGTCACTGTGTGCCACAGTTGGACGCCATACTCCCAAACCACCACCACTAGGCAATCATAATGAATTCCCTCGTAAAAGAAAATGTAGGGCATTTTGAGAACCCCGTATGTAAAATAACATATTGCCCAATGTCAGCTCTAATTATGAACTCACGTTACAGTGCCATCATAACAACACATGGCTAAATATTAAATGTCAAATAACTGAACAGACGGGTGTAATAATATAAATAAAAAACAACAACAAATGCATAATTAATTATCAAAAGAACACATTTTTGTGTGCCAAACACATGCAAGTCAACAAAGTTGTGTAATTGTTAAATGTCAAAGTGGTTTTATGTCTTCCATGTATGAGTATTTATGTTCCCTCGCTTTGTTATTTTATGTTCCCTGGCTTTATTATTTGAAACTTCCAATCTGTTGACGTATGTATTCGGAGCTCAGTGATGATAATCGGACGTTAGCGAAACGTACTGAACTTTCTCTGCAGTTCCGAGATGTGACACTGACTATGAGCCAGATTTCTTCGATATTCAGATCTTTCAAAATTTCAGTATTTTTCTTCCTCTCGGTCCAAAATATTTTAAGAATTATCCCGTATTATACCACCTCAAAAGCCCGTCTTATTTTTCTGTAGTGATTTTGAAACAGAATTGAACAAGCGTTCAACAATTTCTACAAAATACACATATGATGTTTAAATTTTTGAGGCCAATTATATTTTGATGACGTATGTCGTAGAGTTTATCGAGGTCTGAATTGTTTTCATGTATCTGGCGTGAGCATTTGTGATTAATTAAGTGATGTCCGTCGGTGTCCATCCAGATGTTTTCCCGGGATGGGAATTATACTGCGGCCCTTGCTGCTTACCACCAGGATGTGAATAAACAGGCTTAATTAATTAAAATGTGTCACCTGTTAACATTGCAGGCTCTTTTTGTGTTATCATTTGTGTTTAATAATTGTGCAGCTGTGTTTTCAACTGAACAACAGGATGTCGCAATCAACCACATAATTTTTTTGACTGTGTTATTTAAGTAAATGGTCTAAGTGAAGTGTGCAAGGAATATAACATGAAAATTAGCATAAATAATACAGAGGTAATTATTGTAACCAACGGAGAAAAAAATATCAAAGGTGCATCTAAAAGCACATCACCTGAAACAAGTAAAGGGCTTCAATTACTTTGGAAATGTAGTATCATCAAATGGCAAATCAGAAGACGAGATCGAAAATAGATGCAATGAGGCAAACCAACCCATTGTACAAATGGCACAAATACTAAATAACAAACACATATCAATAGATACTAAGGCAGCACTCTACAACACAATCTTCCTACCAACTCAATGCTACCAAAGCCAAACCTTGACAATGATAGAAAAAGAGAAGAGAAGAATTCCAGGGCAGTCCCGGCCCTAAGCCTTTGTTGGCAACTGGTCTAGGATCGAAGCTCCGACAATCGGACAGTTAGAGTATTGCTTTGCTGATCTGGCAGCTTCTGCAGCTTGTCAGCTGTATTGGTGTTACATTTCCTCTCCAGTAAGGGGGGGGGGGCTGCTTGGTATCGAGGTATGGTGTCCTCCTGGATTGCTGGAGATCCCAGGTTCATGCTCCTGTGAGGACTGGGATTTATTTCACGTGGACTTATAGTAATAAAATTTCCCCTGGTCTCTAGGTAGTGAGATCGGACGCCCGTGTGTATTGTTGCGCACGTAAAAAAATCTCTCGGCAGTTGGAAATCGAAAAAGAGTAGTCTACCGGCGCTGCCCGGGCAAAATATCGAGTTAAAAATCTGCCCAAAGTATTTCAGGATCCTCGTCGGTGCTACTGAGTTCGTGCACTGAGCTGAGTTTCTCCAGACTCAAGTTTGAGTTAGGAGGAGAACGGAGCACTTATGGGTTACACCCGTGTGTCGTGATGTTGATCCATCAACTAAACTAAACTAAACTCTAGAGTAAACTAGACAGGCCGAGAGGGGGATCATGCTGCATGGGCAACACATGGTCTTTACAATTCAGCCCTGGCTTTGTGCTTTGGGGAGGCATAACTCCATCAGTCAACATTGGCTACCGCAATGGGTTGTGGTCAATATTCTTTTTATTAAGCACAATGTAACAAACTATCGTCTATCGAGACGGCAAGGTGCCAGCCAGCCAGTCAGTCAGTCAGTCAGTCAGTCAGTCAGTCAGTATTGAAGTATTTCTTCTTGGATGACCATACCCCTGTGTTGGTGTAATCACCAGGAGGAGCCACTAGTATCGTCATGAACCCATTAGAACGCGGCGAGGCCCAAACACACACACACCTACAAATATGCCTACCCTAACACCCACCCTCCTCTAAAAGTCCTCTAAAAGTCCTCTAAAAGACCTCTAAAAGTCCTCTAAAAGTACTGGAGAGTTTTGGTCATAGACCACAACTTTATGAAGGGAAAATCCCAGCTGCACCTCCCCATGGTAGAGGATGGAAACACACTACGGTGTGGCTAACACAGCTCTGGGGACCGAGTATCCACCGGAATAAGTGGACAACTCTGCAGCTGAGCAGAGCAGGGCACTCACTTGTCCTTACAGTCGGAAATGGCTGTCAAAGGCAGAGGTAAAAAGACCACCATGTGAATGTGGAAGGCAAGGGGAAACCACCACATTATCTTCCCAAGACTTCATGGCAAAACATATATCAAAGTTAGTGAAGGACGTTAATGGCTGTCTTAGGGCATCCTCGTCCGGTAGGGACAGTCATGAGCCACAGGTGACACCAGACCGTCATCCAGCTACTGATGGCAAAATCTTAACTAAAATAAATAAATTTAGAGTAGGAACATGGAATGTTAGGACATTAAATGAGCTAGGAAAGTTGACCAATGTTCTAAGAGAGATGGATAGAATGAAAATGAATATACTAGGCGTTAGTGAGATGAGATGGAAGGGATCGAGCAAAATTATAGCTGACAATCACACAATAATTTATTCTGGAGGGGATACACATGAAAAAGGTGTAGGAATAATATTAGACGAAAAAACAGCCAAGTCAATTAATGGATACTGGTGTATTTCAGATAGAGTTATTATGGTAAAAATCAAAGGCAAACCAATAGACATAAATATTATACAAGTATATGCACCAACAGCAAGCAGTAGTGATGAAGAAATACAACACTTTTACGACAAAATAGAAATGGCGATGGCTCAAATTAAATTACAAGAAATAAAAATAATACTTGGTGATTTTAACGCAAAAATAGGAAAGGGAAAAATGGAGGATGTAGTGGGGAATTATGGTTTAGGTACAAGAAATGAATGAGGGGAAAAGCTAATAGAATGGGCAAATATCAATGATATGATAATTGGAAACACATGGTTTAAGCACCATAAAAGACGACTGTACACATGGATAAGCCCTGATAAGAAAATACGCAACCAAATTGACTACATACTAATTAATAAAAGATTTAGAAATGCTTTAATTAATGTAAAGACAATGCCTGGTGCTGACTGTAATAGTGATCATGTACCACTATGTGGACTAATAAAAGTAAGATTAAAGAGAGGGGAAAAAATGGTTAAGAACATGAGACTTAATAAAGAGGTTCTGAAAATAGATAAAGAAATGCAAGAACAATACAGAGTGACTGTGAAAAATAGGTACAATGCAATAACTAAAATACAGAGTATAGATGAACAATGGGAAATGTTAAGGGACTCCATTCATCAAACTAGCAAAGAAGTATTACCGGAGAGAGGCAAAATAGCTAAGAAAAAGTGGATGAATGAAGATATCTTAAAATTGATGGACAAAAGAAAACAGAGTAAAAATGACAAACAAGAATACGCTAAGATAAATAAAGAAATAAAAGATAAATGTGGGAAGGCTAAAGAAAGTTGGTTAAACGAGCAATGCAAAAAAATTGAATTAAATTCCATTAAAGATACAAAAAATATGCACAGACAAATCAGTGAGCTTACAGGAAGAAAAATAAGAATAAATACGGGGTGTTTGAAATCAAAAACAGGAAAGATAATATTAGAGGAAGATGCTATAATGAAGAGGTGGAATGAGTATATAAGAGAATTATATGTAGGAGAAAGGGAAGAAAATAACAGAAGATAGTAACTTAGAAGGTCCACCTATTCTGAAAGAAGAAGTCGCTGACGCTATGAAACATATGAAGAAAGGAAAAACAGCTGGGCCAGATGAAATCACAATAGAAGAATTAGAAGTATTGGGAGAATTTGGAGTAGATATATTAACCAAAATGTTGAATGATATTTACAGCAGTGGATATTTACCCAGTGATATGCTGAAATCTGTATTTATAGCTATACCAAAAAGACCAGGAGCAATTGATTGTGAAGATTTTCGTACAATTAACCTTATAAACCATATCACTAAACTTCTACTCAGAATCATAATGAGAAGAACCAAAAAGAAAATAAAAATGGAAATTAGTGAAGAACAGTATGGATTTGTGGAAGGAAAGGGCACAAACAATGCAATTTATACATTACGGACACTAATAGAAAGGTCAATAGAGAAACAGAGAGACATATATTTGTGCTTCATAGATTATACTAAGGCATTTGATAAAGTAAAACATGATGAACTGATTAAAATGTTGGAAGATATCAACATTGATGGAAAAGATTTAAGAATAATAAAGAATGTTTACTGGAACCAAGTAGCAGCAATTAAAATGGGAAATAAAGAGGGTAGTTACGAACAGATAAAGCTAGGAGTACGACAAGGGTGTGTCTTGTCACCAGATCTTTTCTCCCTGTATAGCGAAGTAATAATGAGAGAGATCAAAGAGATGCCAGGAATAGTAGTTGGAGGTTATAATATAAATAATATACGCTATGCAGATGACACAGTATTGGTGGCGGATAATTCAACAGTCCTACAACAATTATTAGACGACGTAGTAACAGAGAGTGCAAGGAAAGGACTCTCCTTGAATATCAAGAAAACAGTAACAATGGTAATATCAAAGAAAATGGTGACACCAAAATGTGACATAGAAATAGATGGGAAAATCCTTAACCAAGTTGATAATTTTAGATACCTAGGGGCATTTATAACATCAGATGGAAGATGTACAACAGAGATTAGGAGCAGAATAGGGCAGGCAAAAGCCGCATTTCAGAAAATGAAGAGTATCTTATGCAATAAGTCACTATCACTGAATGTAAGAAAGAGAGTGCTGAAATGCTATGTAGAACCAGTTTTGCTGTATGGCAGTGAATCTTGGAATGTAAATGAACAAATTAAGAAGAAATTAGAAGCAACAGAGATGTGGTTCCTGAGACGAATGTTGCGAATTCCTTGGACTGCCAGAGTAACTAACGACGACTGCCTGAAACAGGCTAATGAAACTAGAACATTATATACAACAATAAGACAGAGACAAACAGCTTTCTTCGGTCATGTGATGAGAAGAGAGGCATTGGAGAACATCGTGACAACTGGAAAGATCGAGGGGAAGAGAGGCAGAGGTAGACCAAGAGAAGTGATGCTGGATGGATTGAGACGGTGGCATGGAGGAATATCAGAAGCAGAGTTGATCCAGAAAACCAAAGACCGAGATCTGTGGAGAGCCATGAACGCCTACGCCAGCCGGCATGGCACTTGATGATGATGATGAACACCCACCCATCTACATACATACATGATTGGGAAAGATGGCAGTGCGCACTAACCTTCAGCATGTGGGATTGCCAGCACTTTCCTCTACCATGGCAGGTTTCTCACGTTTGGACTTCTCTTATGTTTTTGTTTTTAATATTTAATTCTTACCTTAGATCTAACCTTATCAATGTTTTCTTAGTGACTCAATGACTATGCTCAGGAAGGCAGAGATGGGATGGGTCTGAAGACAGTGGTTGTTGTCTCTGGAGCGGTGACGGATGGCAAAGATTAGTTTCATTTTCGTGCCAGGGCATGCGGGTGTACAAGGAAATGAGCAGGCTCGCCGGCTTGCAGGTAAGGCTACGGTGGGGGGAGGGGGGGGGGCGGTCGAGCCATGGATAAGGCTGATATACTGAATGCTCTACGAGAAGTATGACTTTCGAGAACCAAGTGATGACTGTGAATCTTCGATCATATTCAGACTGCGAGAACAGCAAATTAAAAGATGTGTGGCCAGACAAGAACATTGCGCTGGAAGCCAGAGAAAAGTAATGAACCAAAGCGGAACTGGTGTCTGTAGCCTTTACACGTTGCGGGATTTACTAAGAAAGGGGTCCGAGCACTTATGGACTGAATGATTCGATGTGCAATGAGGATGATCTGTCGACTAACTAACTAACTAACTAACTAACTAACTAACTAACTAACTAACTAACTAACTAACTAACTAACTAACTAACTAACTAACTAACTAACTAACTAACTAACTAACTAACTAACACACACACACACACACACACATATATATATATATATATATATATATATATATGTGTGTGTGTGTGTGTGTGTGTGTGGCGCGACACTGTGAGCTGTGAATTTCGTGTGGAATGCTTTTGCATCGGTCCGCGGTTGTTTTTAGCGTGAACTGCGTGTTCGGAACGATGGCGGCCGGCTGTTGCTGGATTGACTAGTTTGCCTTTTCGGTTCACGAGTGCTTTTTTCGGGAGACTCCTTGGAGTCAGCGCTGTAGCTACGGAGTTCGTGCTTTGTGCGGCGCTTTCGGTGGGTCGCCCTGCAGAAAGAGACCAAGCCATGTGGGATAAAACCCGGGTCAATGAAGTCTTTCTGGTGACTGCCGTTTCCATCAACGATGAACTGTATTTTTTGTGGAAGACTTTTGTGTTTGCATTCTGGCGGCGGCTTTATGCACAGTGTACCTGTGCGGGCTGTTGGCTTGCCGACACTTCTGTCTATTCCATTGTTCACATAGGGCAGTGAGGAGCATTTTGTGTGATATTCACTGGCACAGGAACGGAGCAATATGGGGACGACCCGTTGCCGTGAAGTTGGAACCGCGACTAACTAACTAACTAACTAACTAATATATATATATATATATATATATATATATATATATATATATATATATATATATATATATATATATATATATGTCACATGCCTGTGTTCAGTGGCATTAAGGTGAGTGGCCGTACAATATAAACAGTTCACGAGGTGAAAGGGCATTCACCGGAAAGAAAATATAAGGAGATAAACGGGGTTGGGTGTAAGGTAGAGGGGCTGCAAGAAGGGGCAGACAGTTGGAGCAGTGAGGTGGTGTTTGTGTGGATCATTGTGAGGGCGCATAGAATGGTTTAAAAGACAGGGACAAAGATTAACGAGGGGCAGTTGATGTTTGGACTCCGAGCTGAGAGGGAGTTGAGTCTAGACCGGACCAGGAGAAGGTCGTGGTCTGAGAAAGTGAAGAATTGTGACGGAGTTTGGAAGATAACTCCGCACTGTGGGTTCCAGGGATAGTGAGTGGAATTCGAGACCCAGAGTGGGTTACTTTGAGTCGGGCCTAGAGAGAGGCTAGTATACCTGTCGTGTGGGACGAGATTTTAGTAGCATTGAGAGGCAGTGTTATTCGAAGTGTTCCATTGGGATGGAGATATATTCTTAGAGAATTATTGTTCCTGGATTTATATGCTACATGTGTCTGTGTTAATTCAGAATTAAAGGAATATTATGTGCGCAAATTAACGCTTGTTCACTGACTGGTGTTTGCTTGGGATGCATCTTGGTTAATCGGTTGTTCAACATTACATTTTACAAGGACATACCCTAGACACAACCATAGCCACTCTTATCTGTCACTTAGTCAACATTCACTTTGTGTCAATATATATATATATATATATATATATATATATATATATATATATATATATATATATATATATATGGTCTCCCTGGCCAAAGGGTTAACGTCTTTCTCCGTAATCCCCTATATTCACGTGAATAACGTAACCTGCGCGAGAATCGGTAGCGGTTATCTCCGCGTTGATAACTAACCGGATTTGTGAGCCTGTCGCTCAGAAAGCAATGGCAAACTACTGAGCGTAATCTTACCTAGTACATCAACAGCAGCTGAAAAATGCTTGTGTTGACTGCAACGTTACGTTCTGTAAGGGATATGCAAGATTTATATATATATATATATATATATATATATATATATATATATATATATATATATATATATATATATATATACATATATATATATACTATCTGACCCGGCCCGGCTTCGCCAAGGCCCTGGAGGGGATCTATCTATCTATCAGTCTGTCTGTCTGCTTGTTTGTCTGTCTGTCTGTCTGTCTGGCTGACCCGGCCCGGCTTCACCCATTCCCTGGTGGGGAGCATCTCATTTAATTAATATAAGTAGTCATATAAGCTCTCCCGTTCCCGACTATCTGTCTGTCTGACCCGGCTTCACCCAGTCCCTGGTGGGGAGCATCTCATTTTATTCATATACGTAGTCATATAAGCTCTCCCGTTCCCGACTATCTGTTTGTCTGTCTATCTGTCTGTCTGTCTGTCCCGGCCCGGCTTCACCCAGTCCCTGGTAGGGAGCATGTCATTTAATTCATTCATATAAGTAGTCAAATAAGCTTCCGTTCCCGACTATCTGTCTATCTATCTGACCCGGCGTGGTTTCGCCCAGCTCCTGGCGCACAGTAACTTAAAAGAATGTCCTTCCACACACCATTCATTATTTTTAATGAAAACTGTTTTTAATCACCGACATGACAGTTGATAAGTTTTGTAAGCAGAAAAAGATGGGTTAAAATGTTATGCATAATGCATTATTTTTATGCAAACTTTAAAAATACCTTAAAGATTATATCATTATTTAATATAACTCATATGCCTAAAAATAACTATAGACAAAGAGTTTAACAATAGTGCAGGTAAGTCCAACAATATGACTATAAAGTATATAGAAATGTTATTAAAAGTTATGCCCCTTGAAATAACTTTTCTAGAGTGAAGTCCCCCTGCTATATAGACATTATATAATGAAAATGGAAAAGTAAATGTTATTAAATAAGTAGAAGATTTTACATTAAGAAATTATTATAGTCGGTTGCACAGGAATGAAAGGAAGACGTGTAGACAATTTCATCTCAATCGGATGTACCGTTATCGAACGCATCCAAGACCCACAAACCCACAAACAAACATACACTCTGTTATATATATATATATATATATATATATATATATATATATATATATATATATATATATATATATATATATATATATATATATGCAAATAACAAACATAAAGTTTTATATTAACTAATAACTAATTTTGTTTCGTATCCTCAGTTCTTCTACATCGTGTGCACATTCATGGTGGAGATCAACGCAGCGTCCAACTTTTTACTGTACTGCTTCTTTGGCAAGAAGTTCCGTCTTATGCTCCTCACCATCCTGGGGATGAAGACGAAGAAGCATCATGTGGCGTACAGAAGCACCGTGTGCAAATCCAGGACCAACGGATCCAAGACCTACGAAATGGAGGTCTCTGTTATGTAACTTCTTGGGCAGACAACTGCTAGAGATATGTGAACAGTTAGCGGTCTCTGTTATGTTTCTACGTGAGCAGATAACATCAAGAGATATATGAACAGCAAGCGGCCTCTGTTATATTTCTACTATGAGAGATAACGTCTAGTTTTTTTTATGAATAGTAAGCGGTCTCTGTTAGTTATGTAACTACGTGGGCAGATAACATGAAAAGCTACATGAACAGCAAGCCTTCTATGTTATTTAACGATGCAGGCAGTACCGGACCGGGTCGAATTGGTTGCTAGGATATAAAGCTACTAAAAGCACATTAACATTTTAAACATAGTGTCTATTGCTTAAAAGGCCCACTTTATTATGTGTCATCTTGTCATTGGGCACAGACACCCTGGTCAGTCCGTCACTTGGTTTTTCCTGATAACATCAAGAAATGGACAAACCGCAAGTGTGTCTCTTACGTAACCTGGTGGCCTGAGAGCATCCGGACATGGACGCACAGCCTGAGGTCTCTGTTTTATAACGGAATGGGTACATAATATAAAGAGTTAAATATACAACATGAGACGAACATCATACGTCTCTATTATATTACGGAGATGGTAGCAAACATCAAGAGAGACGAACATCATGAGCATATGTAATATAACGGGTGGGAAGCTGATAACAAGATATATAAATGAACATTTTGAATCTCTATTATTAACGTAGGTAGTAAACAACAAGAGATAGATGAATATCATAGCGTCTCCATTAAATAACCGGTTGGTATAGACAACAACATGATATAGAAGCACAGTAGCCTGTTGAGAGTGGGCCACCATAGCTAGATATAGAAAATATTGAGGAGACGATACTTCATTGATTGTTAGATCGATTGAATTGTAACGAAAATGCAATGAGAGGAGTTCTAAATTCCAAAACGGCTATTTATCTATCGGTCAATAGACATTGGCTGGTAATGATATGGCATTTGTCCGGGAGAGGAGAATTGTGAAATGTCTTTCTGTGTGTCTCATTGATGATTCTCATCTACCCTAGGGAAATAAGACAGTGTAATGTTGTTGTACATCTGACAATAACAATGAAGGGGTGTGTTTTGCAATCTCAAATAGTGTAGCCTTTAACACCGTTGGATTTCGGCTGACTACATGAGCTCCAATGCGTGTTGGGGGACTACATCGAAAAGGCATGTGTGTGCATAAATGAGCGTGTTGTGATGGAGTGCAGAAAATAATATTGGATGCTGTGTTAGAAACAAGTGCTTTTGTTAAGAGCTATTACCAGATTAAGGGTCAACCAAACAGTAGATTTGGAAAACACAAAAATCTATGGCGGAAGATGGGAAGTACGGGTGTGTCACAGTTATGATCTAAAAGTTATTAATATGGTAGCAGACATGTTTTAAATATCAAATTAAAGGGGGTTTGTATAAAGAAAATTACTATATCGATATTTTGATTGAGAGATCATTTTGCATTGTCAACATTTCAGCTATGCATAAACCCATGGCAAACAGAGGAAATCACTTAAGGTGATTAATTATTCCATACAATTAATAAGTTGCGGTAGTTTAAATATACTGTGGCAGGTTTATAGGTGGTAATGGAAACGTCAAATGACATAAAATTCATGTAAGACAGAAATGTTAAAAAGGGGGAACATTCTTCTGAAATGAAAACGTCGAATTAATGGAAATTGTATCTAATATTGAAACATGTAATGGAAATTCCTCAAAGACGCTTATATCAAACGAAGGAAAATTTCTCAAAGACGAAAATGTTAAATTAGTTAAAATTCCTTTAAGACGGAAACGTCATTTAAAATACATTTATTCTAAGACAGAAATGTCAAATGAATCAAAATTCGTAAAATGAATGACAATTCCTCTAAGATGGAACGTCAAATAAGGGGAATTTGCTCTGAGACGAAAACTTCAAACTGGGGAAAATTTCAGAAACGTCAAATAGGGAAACATGCTTCCAAGACAGAAACGTCAAATGAGGACTGATTCTTCTAAGAGAGAAAGGCGGATATAATTGTCACTAGTCAACAACCACCGTAATACAGGCAAAATGTATATGTGAAATCAGGGCACAATATACATCCAGGGCTTTCTGTCACAGGAACACCACTAGCTGTGACAGAATGTTTAAAAGTCACAATCACACAGCATATCTATTTTCCTTATAATCCTTGAAGTGTGGCTTTCGTGACCAAGCCTGTCTATAGCCTTCTGTTTCTTGTACTGTCGTTCATTTCTGATACTCACGGCCTTCCATACCATGATGTCAAACTGCACAGCATCTTCTCTCTTGATCTCTCCATGACTTGCTCGCCCCCCCCCCCCCACCTTTCCTGTTGTGACGACATACTCCAGCTTTCCCCCACTCATTAACGTGCCCAAGGAATGTAAACTGTCCTCTTCAGATGCGAGTAACCAGTTCTCTTTGTGAGTTTAACTTCTTTCGCGATATCGTCAATGCTGTTTCTGTCTGTACACGATATTCTCATCATTCTTCTTTTAAGTCACATCTCCGCAGCTCTCACAAAATTGCTAACTTGTTCGTACATGTAACCAGACTACTATATCGTTACGAATCATTGGTCATGGATACATATACTCAAATCTTACGAGGGAATTCCTGAAATGGTGTGACGGAATAATTAATAGAGCACTTTGAAATAAAGAATTAACGACCAAAAAAGTTACAGTAAAAACAATAGAAAAAATCAGACATCGTGATGTACATACAGAAGCCAAGGCTGTTATAAAACAAAAAATAAATAATGAAATACGTATCAGGAATCTCCGGTAGCTATAGTTAGTTAGTTAGTTAGTTAGTTAGTTGGATAGTTAGATCGTTAGTTAGTTAGTTAGTTAGGTAGTTAGTTAGTTAGTTAGTTAGGTAGTTAGCTAGTTAGCTAGTTAGCTAGTTAGTTAGTTAGTTAGTTAGTTAGTTAGTTAGTTAGTTAGCAACGGGTCGTCCTCATGATGCTCAGTTTCTGTGCCAGTGAATACCACAGAAAATGCTCCTCACTTCCCAATGTGAAAAGTGGAACAGACAGGAGTCTCGGCAAGCCAACAGCCCGCACAGGTACCCTGTGTATAATGCCGCCGCCAGAATGTCAACACAAAATTCCTCCACGAAAAATACAGTTCATTGTCGATGGAATCGGCAGTCACCAGAAAGACTTCATTGGCCCAGGTTTTATCCCACTTGGCTACGGTCTCTTTCCGCAGGGTGACCCGCCGATAGCGCCGCACAAAGCACGACCTCCGTAGCTCCAGCGACGAGCCCCAGGAGTCTCCGAGAAAAGTTAACTCGTGAACCGAAAAGGCACACCAGTCAATTCAGCAAAAGCTGGCCGCCATCGTTCAGAATATGCAATTCACGCTACACATAACGACGGCCAGATGTAAAAGCATTCCACACGAAATTCACAGATCACAGTGTCGCGCCACGCACTCACTCAGTAGCAGGACCACGGAACCATGCACTACCAGTCCAATATGAGGAAACTGCAAATGAAAACCGTAGCCACAAGCGTAATCACTCCAGAGGACTTAACGATTTAAATGCCTATCCATCATGTTGGGGACCGGAAGTCCTGTGGCTATGTGACGTGTTAAGACCATCCCATTTTTGAAGTCCTAAGCGCACGGAGGAATATATTCCAGGCTGTATGACTTGACGAAATTCTAAGAACGGCTGTAATTATGTGTCTAAATTCTAAGAACGGCTGTTATGACTTGGCTAAATTCTCAGACATCCGGAAACACCGAAGCGAGTACTAGAAGCAAAAATGCACAGTAAGAAGGGGAAGAGAGTAAAATAATGAAAACGTTTAGATAACAGACATGCACAGGTCTATAAATACAGGCACAGGTCTATAAATACAGGCACAGGTCTATAAATACAGGCACAGGTCTATAAATACAGGTACACAGGGGGGTCAAACAGAACAGCAAGAGAGAGAGAGAGAGAGGGAGAGAGAGATAGATAAGGGGGAGAGATAAGGGGGAGAGGGAGAGAGAGAGAGGGAGGGAGAGAGAGAGAGGGAGAGAGAGAGAGGGAGAGAGAGAGAGATAAGGGGGAGAGATAAGGGGGCGAGGGAGAGAGAGAGATAAGGGGGAGAGATAAGAGGGGGGGAGGGAGAGAGAGAGAGAGAGAGAGAGAGAGAGAGAGAGAGAGAGTTAGAAGTGGAAAAAATGATCAGAGAGATTCACGATCGACTCAAGGAATGAAATACTTATCTCAGAGCATTTTCGGAAACAAAGAGACAAGACAGGGGAGTAAGCTGAGGAATATAAATATATTTAAATAAATTCACATTGTATCTGACGGGGAATGAAAGCGAGAGAGAGAGAGAGAGAGAGAGAGAGAGAGAGAGAGAGAGAGAGAGAGAGAGAGAGAGAGAGAGAGAGAGAGAGATACGGGGGAGAGGGAGAGAGAGAAACAGTGACAGAGACAGAGGAGCAGAAAAAGAGAGACAAAGAGATAGAGATGAGACGAAGAAGAAAGATACACATAGATTAATTGTAGGAAAATAAACGTATTTAAATTTCCGTAAGTAAACATTTAAAAAATTTAGTGTACAGTTTGTATGAAAAGAAGGTATGTCCACGTATGATCTCATAAACCGAATCGCTCAAATTGGTATCTTATGTGATATACACACAATATAACAATGTGAAATATAGAGCAGCTGTACAAAACAAAGCTACAGAAAACAATTCTGAGATAAGTAGCAAGCATTCGTTGTTTCAAGTGTTCATTTTTTCTTAATTGTTCACATTTTTTTTTCCATTTTTCTCGTCCCGTTCTTATGCCTTAATGTAGTCACTAGAGCAGTGGTTCTCAATCTTTTTTGGCCCGTGCCCCTCTTCACCGTATTTTCAGAACGTCATCCCCCCCCCCTCCTTTCATATTTCCTATCTAAAAATCCCCCACCCCTACACAGTATATGTAACAATGGAAAGTAAATTTAATAGCATATACTAAAACAAGTCTAGACATTCACATAAAACATGATTTGTGTGTCTACTTACTTTATAAAATGAATTTTAGAAGGATGAGACGTAGATAACTGTAAAGTATGAAGGGAAAAACAATATCAAGTAATCAGTTCTTGTATTAACGCGATCTTGAAATGGTCTTCATCCCCCCCCCCCCTTCTGGAAACCCTAAAATTCCCCCCTGGGGGGGGGGGGAATTCCCCACCGGTTGAGAACCACTGCACTAGAGAGTCTTCTCCGTGACCATATGTTGTGTTTTGTGCATGTATTTGTTTGCTGAAGAAGGCTAGTCGCCGCAACGTCCTCTATGTTTCGTAATTCTGTTCTGTAAAGCTGCATTACTTTGTGTTATTTCATACTGTTTATGGAAAACAAAGGGCGTTGCAGTGATAAGCCGTCATCGGTAAACAAACACAAGAGTATACAACAGCATATAAACTACGGAGATGACACCGCAGTGCCTACTAATGTTCACATTTAGACATAATAACAGAATGAGAAGAATTGAGTTCTTGTGTTTTGTAAAGTTGTTGTAAAGTTGTTGTATACTGTGTTTGTATATTGTTTACAAATGCTCAGCTTTACCACAGTTTAATCAATGTTATCTATATCATAATCATACAGTGGCGCCAATTCGACTATCTCGGGTTAGCTAGTCGACAAACTATCCTCACTGCGCATCGAACCGTTCGGTACATAAATCCCCTCCTCGGTATCTCCCTCAGCGTTTCACGGCTGACAACACAAGTCCTGTGTTGGCTGACCATTTTCTTTGGCCCCCCTACATAGCGCACTTGTCTGGCTTCATCCCGTTTGACTCGATGTTCTCTCAGGTGGTCATGGTTGCAGGTTCACAGTAATCACTTGATCTATGTAATCACCCTGTCTCTCTTACGGCATGCACTATATCAGCCCGATCCATTGCTCATCTGCTCTCCACGGTAACCCTGCTCCACAAGCATGTTAGCTGGTTAATTTCTTCTAACACCCGCATAGCCTGGCAGAGCAATGACGGTGATAGTTGTCAGACATCCTCCTCAGCGAGTCCACCAACTGTCTTCGCATCCAGCCCGTCTCGATCTTCATGAGTATACTCAACGAGTAGTTGAGAAAGTATGTTGGGTGAATATCTGTGTCTCAAGGATGACTTCCATAGTCAGGCTACTTGTTAAGATGATTGCCATCGAGTGATTGTTCAAAATATTTTACATACTTGGAACATACAAAGGAACATATTTGGAACATACTTACATACTTTCTTACATATTTGGAACATACTTACTGTCGTGTCCTCCTTTACAGTGTCGTCCCTGGAGTGAAGAGAGCCGACACCCACATTATAATATTTTTTCCCTCTCAATATTCTGGAGAATCCACCAGCTTCCGTCCAACACACTCCATCAGCCTATGGACACCTTTTCCTATCACTCTCTCACTGTCGTACTATGCCCCCTTCTCATACTTCCCCAACGCAACATACTCAACAACTCTTGCTTCTAAAAATTAATAAAGATTAATTTATTAAAAGAAAAGTGTAACGTATATGAGACGTGTATGTGAAGAAAATGTGTGACGTGTTCTATAAAGTGTGTAGAATCGGACTCTCAGACAACAACCCAGTCAGCTGATCCCAGCAAGGATAGACCACAGCACGTTACGTCAGAACATGTACATCTCACCCCGTGCCGAAACCATCTTGCCGGATACTGATTTGCCTCTGTAGACCTCTGGTAATCCCATTTCATGAACATCCGAAATAGACACCGGTGGTATAAACAGTTAATCATGGACCGGTTGCACCCTACACCATGTCCGTTCCTATCGTTCCTTAAAAAAAACTGCACAAGTCCTTTGTAGTGTGTACACAGATTAATGTTAATTGTTACTGTACTGGATCCTCCCTCGTGTCTATCTAGCCTCAAGTATCCAGTCTTGTGTTCTATTACACGAGATTATATCACACTATGTAATTATTAGACTTAATGTTTTCAGTTCGTTACTACTGTCTGATGCTGTGTGGTGCATCAGTACGCATCACTCTCTTTGGTGAATCAACTTCCTTCTAGCTTTAGTTACGTTCTGTATGCAACTTTATTGATTGTTGAACTGGTGTTCTTCCGAATGGGATTTGATTCTTTCCCAAAAACTTGTTGAGTTTCCTTGGATCTGGTAGGGAACCTAGGATAGAAACAACACATCTGGTGATAGTACTAGTCACTGATCCTTTCGGCTGAGTGTAAGCCTATCACCTTGCTTAATGATCTTTAGCTAACTAGACTTAGTCATAGAGCAGATTAGCTACCCACCTAGAGCCGAATCAGGCTATGACAAAGAAAAAATCAGCAAACAGAATGCTGAACCCCGCCCACCAGGGACACCTACGGGAAGATCCCAATTATCCCTCATTACTCAATTCTCAACTAGTAAAGCTTATCAACACTTCACTAATCTATTCTTAACTAGCAGAGTTAATATCACTATTCTACTCTAACTAGTTTCCACTAACAGTGCCAATCATCACACTATAGTTTAACAAGGCCACAGTCTATATTAATTAGAACTAATATTATAATAGGTTATACCTTAAATGGCACTACTGCAGTCCTATCAATCATATCTACATCTGCCATTATAGGCACGTGTAAAATTAAGTCACTAATTAACACACGGTAGATATTATTTCCACTAAGCACTGCAGTGCCCTGGCACTCCGACTAGAGTATTTTCAAGTCCCCCTAGTTGGTCCCAACTCGGGTTTATATGGCAACCTACCAAAGTTGGCCACGTGACGTTCTCCTTTATGCCCCACACAGGTGGCACATTGGCAGATCATCCCCTGTCAGGGATCCATCCCCCCCTCTGGCTCCCTCAATGTTAGATTTATCATCACTGGTTCTGACATCCAAAACAATCTAGAGAGTTACTGTCGAGTTCCAACAAAGAGTTTCGATACCAAGCTGCCAATCATGGTTTTCCAAACACGCTTACATTGTGCACGTGACGTTGTTCATGTCCGGCAGGTGTTCCACTGTTTTCAATAACACCCTCAACTTTCTGTCATGTGCTGACAGTCAAACCTCCATTCCGTCTGATGTCCGGAACTATAGATGACAAACGGAACCATTCCATATCCTGCGCGGCCAATTATATGTGATTTTAACTGTTATGAACTGCCAACGCGTTGTATCCATTCATTCTCACTCACCACCAAATGTGTATATGTGCTGCCCCGATGTAACCCGTGCAGCTGTGTTTACTCTGTTAGTACGACTGTTGTGGCCTAGAAAATATACGCCAAGCAAACGTCGGTATTATTATCTGGTTAACTCATGGCGAGCTCGTGACATAGTCCCCCTCTTAAGAGAGTAGTCCATCTCACTCTTCTCCACCATGAGTTAAATCCAGATGATTCATTCCTCTTCTTCAGGAGCTGGGTGTCTTGACAAGAAGTCCGCTCCAACATTTTCCTTCCCAGGAATGTACTCTACTGTGAAATTATACGGTTGAAGTAACAACGACCACCGCATCAAACGTGCGTTGAGCTTCTGAGAAGTAGCCAGGAACATCATGGGCTGATGATCCGACTGGACCCGAAACTTAACTCCATACAAATATGGCTGAAATTTTTGCACTGCCCATACAAGGGACAAGCACTCTCTCTCTCTCGACGGTTGAATAATTCCTCTCCGCCTGTAGTAATTTCGTGCTTGCGTATGCCACAGGTTTCAAAACCGAAGCATCGTCTTTTCCTTCCTGTAACAAAGCGGCTCCAATTCCAATCGCACTCGCATCTGTTCTCAACACAAATTGTTTGGAAAGGTCAGGGAGCTGTAATACAGGTTTGCTGACCAAGGCCTCCTTTAACTGACTATAGGCATTCTCACATTCTGGTGTCCAAATGATTTGGTCCGGGAATCCCTTTTTCAAGGTTTCCGTCAACGGAGCTCCTAGTTCCGTGAAATGTGGGATAAATTTGTGGTAGAACCCACACAACGAGAGAAAAGATCGCACATCCTTCTTCGTTTTTGGCCTTGGTGCATTTCTGATTTTCTCCAGGTTCTTCTCTTCTGGAACAATGTGTCCTGGAGTGATGGTGTGACCTAGAACTTCCAGAGTCTGGTAACCAATCATGCACTTGGTTGGACGAGCAGTAAGCCCTGCTTCCTTGAGCCTATTAAACACTCTCTCCAAGGATTGTAAGTGGTCATCCAAGCTGTCACTGGAAATCAGAATATCATCCATGAAAGAGATGATGGACGGATCCTGTAACGGATCTAGTAAAGTCCTCATCATGCGTGTAAACACACTAGGTGCATTGCTGAGTCCAAAGGGCATGACCTTGAATTCGTAGTGTCCACTGGGTGTACTGAAAGCTAACAGTGGTCGAATCTCCGGTTTGACTGGTATCTGATAGTACCCCCGACTCAGATCCACTTTTGAAAAGTACCGAGCCATATGGAGCCTAGCGAATAACTGAGTTGGATTCGGAAAAGGTTCCACCTGAAACTGTGTATGACTGTTCAGAAGTCGGTAATCTATACACAACCGGTGTTCTCCACTTGGTTTGCGTAACAAAACTACCCCTGCATTGTATGGGGATGTGGATGGTGCAATCACGTCATCCTCCAGCAATTTTTGTATTTCTTCCTCCAGGGCCTTTTCTTTAGAGAATGGCACTGGGTAAACCTTTTGACGAACCGGCTCCTGTGTGGTCAAAGTCATCTCGAACTCAACCAACCTCGTTCGTCCTGGTTTATCAGTCAGTATCTCCTTATGAGACTTGAGAACCTGGGTTATCCTTTCCCTCTCCTGGGAGGTCAGATCAGGGTTCACGTGCACATCCCTATAGGTTTCCTGGTGTTCCAAGGGATATTCCCTGCCCTCGCTGGTTCCCACTTCTGTCTCCACTGCAACTGCCATTGCCATGAGGTGAGCTGCCTTGTCTCCGGGTCTCTCTTCGTATTTCCGCAAGAGATTGATATGAAAGATCTTCGACTTTCCCCGGATCCGGATCTGATAGTTGGTTCTGGATATCACCCTTTCCACGGGAAATGGTCCTTGCCAACCTATCTCCAGTTTGTTGTTTCCCGTTGGGAGTAGCAACAAGACTTTATCTCCCACCTCTAGAGATCTTTCTTTAGACCTACGGTTGTAGTAAGCCGCATGTCTTTTCCTGGCCTTTTTCAAGTTTTGATTTGCCAGAGTCCATCCCTTGTGGAGTTTTTCTTTCAGTTCCTCCACGTATTGATAGGATGAGATCACTTCTTCTGACGTCCCCTCTTCAGTCCAACTCCTCAACATGGCTTCCAACGGTCCTTTGATTGGACGACCAAACAGCAACGTAGCGGGTGGTAGTCCTGTTGAGCCATGAGGAACTTCCCGATAGGCAAAGAGTGCGGCTGGGATATATTCATCCCACCTATCAGGTTTTTCCTGCGCTAGTTTCCTGAGCATTGTCATCAACGTGCCGTTGAAACGCTCTACTTGTCCATTGGCTTGAGGGTGGTAAGGGCTGGTATGTATGTGGTTAGAGTGAAACACCCTAAATACCTCCTCCATGAGTTTTCCACAAAACTGAGATCCATTGTCCGTCAGAATTTGATCCGGAAAGCCTAATCTGGTAAAGGCCTCCATCAGTGCGTCCGCCACTCTTTTCGAGTCAATCGTGGTCAACGGTATGGCTTCACCCCACATTGTACAGCAATCCACCATTGTGAGTATATACATGTTCCTCTTCCTAGTCCTGGGAAGTGGACCCACGATATCGATGGCTACCCTCTCGAAAGGAGAGTTCATGATGGGCATCTCACCCAACACCACCGGTGCTGTCCAGTGTTTCGGTGCCACCCTCTGGCACTCAGGGCATGACTTCACATACCGACGCACATCATCTGTCATTCCCGGCCAATAGTAGTGGCAGGAAATCCGCTGCATGGTGGCGGCAATACCCATATGTCCACTAAAGGAGATGGTATGCCCCATATGAAGAATCTGGGACCGGTGAGCTTTCGGGACGACCAACTGACCGTATAGGTTGTCTCCCCTTCCTGCTCTCCTGTAGAGTATCCTATTCTTCATGTAGTACTGCCCCCGTCCTGGTGGATCAGCACTTTTCTGCAGCTTTCTGTAGCAAGGACGTAAAGTATCATCCTCACTCTGGGCAGTTCGTAGCTCCCCCGGCATTGGGTTAGTCACAATTGCTTCTGCCTCTTCCGTTCTCGTCTGAGAGCGAGTCTGCATTGCTCCCATATGGATTGGCTCCCTGGGCATTCCCAGAAAGACATACCGGCAACCTAGGATGACTGGAAAAATGGGATCGGTCAATACAGCGGCCTTGATGGTGCCGGTGACGTACCTTGACCGAATCTCCACATTAGCAATAGGCAACTTCATGACTACAGCACTTTTCTGTGCAGGCTGTATATCCAATGTTTCACCTGTGAATTGTTCTAGATGTACCAGATCCGCCGAAATCACGGCCTCCCCGTCCAGTCCTGTGTCGTATAAACAATCCACTTGACGACCGTTAACCTCTACCAATTCCACTACAGGTGGTTTTTCCTGGTCTGGAGTCTCTTCCTCGGCCTCGACCTGTTCGGTGGGCTCCACCTTAGGTTTTCCTGAGCACACGACGAATTGAGTGTCTCCTGACTTTCCCTTGCAGTCAATAGCATTGTGCGTATTCGACTGGCATTGGTTGCACCATTTCCCTGTCCTAGATTTTCTATTGCCAGACTTGAGTGAGCTCTCCTGGTGGCGAGCTTCCTTGTTGACCTTGGCATTTTCTGTGACAACCTCCTTGGAAGTCACTTGACATGCTGCGAAGTGAGGGTTCTTAGCCTTCGATTTGCGGTCCCTCGTATTGTGAGAGGGTGACTTACAAATTGAACACCACTTCTCCGACCACGGTCGTTTAGGTGTAGAGCTTGAAGTGCTCTTGCTTCCCTCCTTCTTCTTCTCTGAACTATCCTCTGATATTTGCACATAAGGTTCCCACTTTTTTGTTCCTGAGTTTTTGGTTTTCTTCTTGTCATGTTTCTCTTGACTTTTGGAGTTGGTGGAAAGATTTTCCCCCGCCTCCTCATGTACCTCGACGAACCGTTCTGCTAATTTAGTCACGAGGTCAATACGTTCCGCTCCTTGTTCTCCTAGGAACGTCCTGAGAGGTTTAGACATTTGCTTCTTCAGCTGGTCGACCACCATGAGCTCTTCCAGACTCTCATAGTCATGTGCGAACCCAGCCAAATCCATCCACTTATGGAGATAAGATTTTAGACGCAAACTGTAGGCGGCAAACAACTCCCCCGGTTCTCGTTTCGCTGCTCGAAATTTTTTCCGGTAGGTATGTGACGTAACCTCGAATCGTTTCAGCAGAGCCGTCTTTAACTCGTCATAATTGTTCTCATGTCCTGGTGGCAGGCGAGAATAAACCTCGTAACCGGTCCCGCGTAAACCCTGGGATAGCTTAAGATTCCATTTGTTACGCTCCAGACCCATAGCAACTGACATAGCCTCGAAGCGTTGAAGGTACTGGTCAATCTTCTCTTTGTCCTCCTCGTAGACCGCTAAAGGAAACTTCATAGCCTGGTACCCATATCCACCTACTGGTGTTGATCCTGGGATGGAGGAACCTCCAACTGCTCCCTCAGTTTCTCCATTAGATTGACTCTTCAACTCGAGTTCCCTCATCCGGTACTCGTGCTCCCTTTTCTGTGCTTCCTGTTCAGCTTCTAATTTCCTAGCTGCTTGTTCAGCTTCAAATTTCCTAGCTGCTTGCTCAGCTTCCAATTTCCTAGCTGCTTGCTCAGCTTCCAATTTCTTAGCTGCTTGCTCAGCTTCCAATTTCTTAGCTGCTTGCTCAGCTTCCAATTTCTTAGCTGCTTGCTCAGCTTCCAATTTCTTAGCTGCTTGTTCCAACTCCATCCTTCTCAATTCCAGCTCGGCCTTTCGATCTTCTCTTTCTGCTTGACGATACTCTCTCTCCACTTCCTGTATGTAATCCGTTAGAGCAGAACCCCCCAATCCCATTTCTTCCCCCTTTGCCTTTAATTCTAACGTGGTTAGTTTAGGGGTGGCCATTATACAGAGAGGTAAGCTAGCAGGTCTAGTACAATATAACTGCAAATTACTATACAGATATATGAACAAGTACTATAAATCTAGATATTACTACACACAGCACATTCACTCAGTGACAAGAGTAGAATCAGGACCACAGACCTATGCAGACGTGTGAAGTGTGAACAGGTAAGATATTAATTAGTCCTAACCCCTATCCACATTCACTCTAGCTGGATTCTCCAAAATGATATCTCCCTCTTATAACTAAGGATCCCGTGTCCAAAGACCCCGTTGTCAGAAGATCCCACTGTCAAAGGTTCCTGCTTGCAGGAGATCTCGCTGTCCAAGGATTCCGTTTATTAGAGATCCCGCTGTCCAAAGATTCCGTTATCGAGAGATCCCGCTGTCCAAAGATCCCGTTTACGAGAGATCCCGCTGTCCAAAGATCCCGTTATCGAGAGATCCCGCTGTCCAAAGATCCCGTTATCGAGCCCCCAATAATGTCGTGTCCTCCTTTACAGTGTCGTCCCTGGAGTGAAGAGAGCCGACACCCACATTATAATATTTTTTCCCTCTCAATATTCTGGAGAATCCACCAGCTTCCGTCCAACACACTCCATCAGCCTATGGACACCTTTTCCTATCACTCTCTCACTGTCGTACTATGCCCCCTTCTCATACTTCCCCAACGCAACATACTCAACAACTCTTGCTTCTAAAAATTAATAAAGATTAATTTATTAAAAGAAAAGTGTAACGTATATGAGACGTGTGTGTGAAGAAAATGTGTGACGTGTTCTATAAAGTGTGTAGAATCGGACTCTCAGACAACAACCCAGTCAGCTGATCCCAGCAAGGATAGACCACAGCACGTTACGTCAGAACATGTACATCTCACCCCGTGCCGAAACCATCTTGCCGGATACTGATTTGCCTCTGTAGACCTCTGGTAATCCCATTTCATGAACATCCGAAATAGACACCGGTGGTATAAACAGTTAATCATGGACCGGTTGCACCCTACACCATGTCCGTTCCTATCGTTCCTTAAAAAAAACTGCACAAGTCCTTTGTAGTGTGTACACAGATTAATGTTAATTGTTACTGTACTGGATCCTCCCTCGTGTCTATCTAGCCTCAAGTATCCAGTCTTGTGTTCTATTACACGAGATTATATCACACTATGTAATTATTAGACTTAATGTTTTCAGTTCGTTACTACTGTCTGATGCTGTGTGGTGCATCAGTACGCATCACTCTCTTTGGTGAATCAACTTCCTTCTAGCTTTAGTTACGTTCTGTATGCAACTTTATTGATTGTTGAACTGGTGTTCTTCCGAATGGGATTTGATTCTTTCCCAAAAACTTGTTGAGTTTCCTTGGATCTGGTAGGGAACCTAGGATAGAAACAACACATCTGGTGATAGTACTAGTCACTGATCCTTTCGGCTGAGTGTAAGCCTATCACCTTGCTTAATGATCTTTAGCTAACTAGACTTAGTCATAGAGCAGATTAGCTACCCACCTAGAGCCGAATCAGGCTATGACAAAGAAAAAATCAGCAAACAGAATGCTGAACCCCGCCCACCAGGGACACCTACGGGAAGATCCCAATTATCCCTCATTACTCAATTCTCAACTAGTAAAGCTTATCAACACTTCACTAATCTATTCTTAACTAGCAGAGTTAATATCACTATTCTACTCTAACTAGTTTCCACTAACAGTGCCAATCATCACACTATAGTTTAACAAGGCCACAGTCTATATTAATTAGAACTAATATTATAATAGGTTATACCTTAAATGGCACTACTGCAGTCCTATCAATCATATCTACATCTGCCATTATAGGCACGTGTAAAATTAAGTCACTAATTAACACACGGTAGATATTATTTCCACTAAGCACTGCAGTGCCCTGGCACTCCGACTAGAGCATTTTCAAGTCCCCCTAGTTGGTCCCAACTCGGGTTTATATGGCAACCTACCAAAGTTGGCCACGTGACGTTCTCCTTTATGCCCCACACAGGTGGCACATTGGCAGATCATCCCCTGTCAGGGATCCATCCCCCCTCTGGCTCCCTCAATGTTAGATTTGTCATCACTGGTTCTGACATCCAAAACAATCTAGAGAGTTACTGTCGAGTTCCAACAAAGAGTTTCGATACCAAGCTGCCAATCATGGTTTTCCAAACACGCTTACATTGTGCACGTGACGTTGTTCATGTCCGGCAGGTGTTCCACTGTTTTCAATAACACCCTCAACTTTCTGTCATGTGCTGACAGTCAAACCTCCATTCCGTCTGATGTCCGGAACTATAGATGACAAACGGAACCATTCCATATCCTGCGCGGCCAATTATATGTGATTTTAACTGTTATGAACTGCCAACGCGTTGTATCCATTCATTCTCACTCACCACCAAATGTGTATATGTGCTGCCCCGATGTAACCCGTGCAGCTGTGTTTACTCTGTTAGTACGACTGTTGTGGCCTAGAAAATATACGCCAAGCAAACGTCGGTATTATTATCTGGTTAACTCATGGCGAGCTCGTGACACTTACATACTTTCTTACACATTTGGAACATATTTACACACTTTCTTACATATTTAACACACACAAAGGAACACACTAGGAATGTACTTTATTACATATTTGGAATATACATATATACTTTCTTACATATTTGGAACATACTTACACACTTTCTTACACATTTGGAACATTTTACATACTTTCTTACTTATTTGGAACATACAACGGAACATTCTTGGAACATACTAACATACTTTCTTATACACTAGAAGCATACAAAGGAACATACATTCTTACAGACATGGAACATACAACTAAACATGCTCGGAACATATTTTCCTACATACATGGAACATACATGGAACATACATGTAAACATACTTGGAACATACTTACACATTTTCATAAAAAACTTGCCACATACTTACATACTTTCTTACATACTTGCAATATACTTACATACTTCCTTACATACTTGCAACATTCATTCATTCAGTAGCATGTCCTTTGCAGAACCTCGCTCCCATAACAACCTTCCGGAAAACTTTTCGATTGCAAGTAAGATGTCCCGCGTCCGATACACCCATCTGGAGATCATCCGCCACATCCTGAACCCATCTTCTCTTTGGCCTTCCTCTCTTCCCAGGCATATACCCCTCCATTATTGTTCTCTCCAAACTTTCATGACCTTTCAAGTGACCAAAATATTTCACTTTTCTCTGTTTTATCGTCTTTAATAGCCAACCCTCTTCAATATTTAACTCCTGAAGTATGGATTTATTTGTTCTTTTCTTTACCCAAGATTTTCTTAGAACCCGTCTATAACATTTGTATTCAAAGGCATTTAAGCGCTGTTCAGCTTGTTTAGTAAGTATCATGGTCTCACAGACGTATGGTGCAATAGAAAAGATGCATGCTCTTAAAAATCTAATTTTTGTAGTTCTATCTGTCCCACGCCATAATTTATTCAATTGTTTTAGTCTTTGAAGAGCAATTGATAGTCGCTGTTTAATTTCTTTCATTGTGTCACCATTGTTGGTAATCAATGGCTCAAGATATTCAAAATTTTCAACCACCTCCAATCTTTACTCATTAACATCTTATTATGTTTTCTTTCATGGATGTTATGGTTTCTTGGCAAGTTTTGCAGAAGGTAGTTTGCCATTGCTTTCCTTCTGGGCAGTGACTGTACTAGTCGGTGGCCATAACCATTGTCTCTACTGATGAGATCATCTGCCTATCGCCGCAGAGTGCATGACCATAACCAACAACAATCTGTCGGCTGCTCTCACACTCCATCTACCACCTGCTTCCACGGCTTCACGTAACCCTGATCGGGGGGCTAAACGGGTACTCCACCTTTGATAGGGGATACCCCTACCCCGCTAACCAGACTTGCAACATACGAAACATAATTATATTTGCCTTCACGAAAACTATACATGCTGTTTTATGAATGAATAGTCACCATCGTCGCATAAGAAAATATATTACACAACTGGATATTGCCTAAAGCACTAACTAATGAGATCAGTTCGGGAAAATAAGGCCATATAAAGACACCCAGCTCTTTGTTAAAGTGTCATAGAGATAGTGTACTGTTGTATGAGTGTGAAGCATGGACAATAAGCAGAGAAGCTGAGAAACATATAATGCCTATGGAAATGCGTTTTTTTTAGGAATTTGCAAGGACTGTGATGGATGGAGAGGAACTAATGAAGCATTTGTTGAAGAAAGAAATGGAAACCGCAAACTGATTAGAACACTTAGAGGTGGATAGTTAATAATTTATTGGGCACGTTTTGGAGATTGAAGGAAAGAGAACAGAAGGAAGGCAGTAAAGTAAATAACTGAATGGCTTGGCAAAGTCTATGGTCAAGACAAGAACACTGAGCTGATCCACGACTCCGGTGATCGTGTGAGAAGGCTAAACATGGCCGCCCACGCTTATCGGCATGGCACATGATGATGATGATCATGATGATAGTATGTGTATATGGCAAACATGTAAAGTAAAAACCATTGGGCACTCGGTGAATGATGTGGTCAACGTCACAATGACGGCCTTTACTACCCCAGACAATTCCAGGTATCCAATGTTGGCAGGGACGATCTGGGATCTCCGTCAGTATGGGGATTGATCAAATGACGACCGGATCGGTAGGCAGATGTGCTAACCACTCAACTATCGCGGCTCTGTAGAGTAAGTTGCTCATTAAAGCAGAACCAAGAGTTGACACCATCCAGGGCTGTTGCTTGTGACAATTCTTGTCTTTGCTTCTGATACTGAATTGATTCTGAATAACGAAGACACAAACCATAAATTGTACGATTTATTGCCTAACATATTTCACTGCATCTCGTCAGGTACATACTGCAGAAGTTAACATAACATAGAGTAAAATAACTAGATACAGAGAAATATTCCAGGCAATAAATCGTACAATCTATGGTTTGTGTCTTCGTTATTCAAATTCACTACTGTAAAACATTGTTTTGATTTACTGAATTGATTGTATAATGGCCTGTTTTTAAATTATATTCTATGTTACTTGTTGCTTGTGAGAATCCTTGTCTTTGTTTCTGACACTGAATTAATTGTATGATAGACTGTGTTTAAATTATATTCTATGTTACTTGAAATAAACACTTACGTACCCAAAATGTGTCTGTACTTTTATGTAGATATGTGATTAAATACGCGGATCCGGTGTGCTGATGCCAAGGTAGCGGGTTCAACCCCTACGCCGGTCAGTTGGGCTACAATCTTAAATTCCTGTCCTTGATTTGGGGACATACATTAAAAGTACCTCAGTAGTCGGCAATGGTGGCGAGGGACACTGGTGATAGGGAAAGCTAATCCATACGGAAAAATCAGTCCAGTGAACTCCTCAGAAGTGGCGTGTGCTTGCTTGCGTTCGCTGGCTGTGAATTCCAGCGTGAAGTCCTGTATGTCGGATGAAGGCATCCTGTTGTCCAACATCAATGTGATGTCATACAGGACCTGAGGTTTGCGTGAGTATCCGTTGTCCCATGTCTGGCTTATTGGTGTGCAGACTGGTGGTTCCTCGCCGTGCAGGCAGATACTCTCCGACTTCGGAATAATCAACGATCCTACTACGTTAGCCAGGACCACGAAGGGACTTGCTGTCCAGAACGCACGACTAGAACGTGACATTAGGTCTTGGCCAGTATAGAACCTGGCCCTGGTGCCTTGGAAACACCTCTGCGTCCCAGTAGTGGCGTGTATTGACCATGCTTTATGTTAAAGCTAGTGAAAAACAAAACAGAAATGTGGATGGCTTGACCATAACTGGGACAAGAACAAAGACTTGATTCAACACTCTAGTGGTCGTGTCAGATGACGAACCGTGACCATTCACGCTGATCAACATGTCAGAGAAGATGTGGCCGAGGCATTAACACGTCCTAGTGGCATGTGCTCTTTGATATGACATGTGCTCTTTGACAGGACATGTGCTCTTTGACAGGACATGCGCTCTTTGACAGGACATGCGCTCTTTGACAGGACATGTGCTATTTGACAGGACATGTGAACTTTGACAGGACACGTGCTGTTTGAAGGATATGTGCTCTTTGACAGGACATGTGATCTTTAACAGGACACGTATTCTTTGACAGGGCACGTGATCTTTGACAGGACATGCACTCTTTGATAGGACACGTGCTGTTTGAAGGATATGTGCTCTTTGACAGGACATGTGATCTTTGACAGGACACGTATTCTTTGACAGGGCACGTGATCTTTGACAGGACATGAACTCTTTGATAGGACATATGCTATTTGACAGGACATGTGATCTTTGACAGGACACGTGCTACTTGAAAGATATGTGCTCTTTGATAGGACACCTACTCTTTGACAGGACATGTGCTCTTTGACAGGACATGTGATCTTTGACAGGACACCTGCTCTTTGACAGGACATGTGCTCTTTGACAGGACACGTGCTCTTTGACAGGACACGTGCTCTTTGACACGACACGTGCTCTTTGACAGGACATGTGCTCTTTGACAGGACATGTTGTGCTCTTTGACAGGACACGTGCTCTTTGACAGGACACGTGCTCTTTGACAGGACATATGCTCTTTGACAGTAGTTAAGCCTCCTGCCTTGCGCTCCGAAGGAAGTAGGTTCGATTCTGGACTCCGTCATGTGATCCACGAGTGCAGTTTTCTCGGAAATCCCCTGGTTGTGGTCGCGGTAGTTACGCAGTACGTGCTCCAGGCGACGCTGTCAGCATGCCGCTCAGGGGACAGAAGTCAAGCCATATGGGGTAAACCAGGTGCAATGGAGTCAATCTTCTATCCTTAGAAGCACATTTTAATGACACATCGTGGGTGGCTAGGTCTCTTCCTCTAAATGCATCTAAATGTTTGTCTCTCGAGATTTTAAGACATTCAGACACCTGTAGGGACAGCCAGGCAAAGAAATAGACAGACAAACAGATAAAAAATGGGAGGACATATTGTTTGTATTTGTAAGCACACAGAAAGACGGACAGTTAAACAAACAGATTGAGATACAGACAGACAGAAAGACAGATATACACATAGACGGATGGACGGTGGAATGACAGGCAGATAGGTAGACAAAGAGAGGGACAGGCAGACAGAGAAACAGGCAGACGAACAGACGAACACATAATGGCGGACGGATGTACAGATGGACTGATGTAATGATAGACAGAGATACAGACAGACAGGCCGTTCCCACTCACCCAGAGACCCACTCACGATCTGCGTGGTATAGCAAGTTTTGAAGGAAAAAAAAAACACGAATGGAACTCAACGAAAGAAATGTAAGATAAGAATACATTGCCCGACGGTATAAAAGAGCGCATATATCTCAGTCAGGGCATATTAATCTAAAGAAATGACAAGGGAAACAACCCCAAGATTATGCACCTGCGCAATCATGGCTTAAGACAGATTCAGTCTCCCGCGCTTATTTACCCTTGCAAAAATTAATCAAGGGACACCCGGTGAAAAAAAAGTTAGTTGCATATCCTTTACATGACGTTTGCATTCAACACCAGCATTTTTTGCTGCTGTTGATGTCTTGGCAAGTTTATGTTCAGTACTTTGCCATTGCTTTCTGAACGACCAACACACATACCATTTCGTTAAAAAAAAAGCGCAACGCAGTCTGCTGTTAAATTGCGCGCAACTGTGTTTCGAACACGTCCGTAATTCCTTCGCCAAGGAGACGGCAAAGCTGTAAAGCTGTAAAGATATAATGAGAAAATGAACGACATTGAGAAGTGAAATTGGTTAACTTTACAAAAATCATGAGTCGCCAGAATGAATATGGCGGGTATAGCTTTCGTTAACACAAAAGCAACAACGTGGCACCATTCATGCATTCATTCAGTAGCATGTCCTTTGCAATTCCTAATTCCAATTCCAATTTACAAAACACAAATTCCAAATTTGGTCTCGTTAAACCTCATTCCTCAGCGTCGGTTATTGTTGAGATCCGTGGTTTTTGTGGGTTAATTCACCCTGATTCTTGTTTTGTGCGCTCTTACGAGTTGGTCCTAGTCCGGACTGGTTATATCGGCTTTTGTTTCTGTGACCTCAGCTGGGGGATGGTGGCGGCTGTCCTTTGTTCCCGTCTCTGGTGGTTTCTTTTGTTAGTGAAGGCTCCTGGCTTGTCTGGCTTGACTGGTAGCAATCCTTTTAAGGACTTTTTATTTGGTGTTTTTGCCTCCATTTCTGTGTAATGCCTGTAGAAGTTTTCGATGTTATTTACCTACTTGCGCTATTTTTCACTTTCGTGTTTAAGTTCTTGTTGTCTTTCGATTGCTTCCTCTGTGGTCAGCCATGGGACGATCTCTCCGTCATCTATATAGTACTCGATGCCGGTATCATAGTCATGGTGTATTTCAGGGTATTCTTTAAGTTTCCCCCTGAGTTTCTTCACCTTCTTTCCTTTTGCTTCCTGTCTCCTTATGTATTCCTCGTGCCTTGCCCGTTTCTTTTCTGCTTCAATGCATTCCTCCAAGGTAGGTTCCTTTGTAAGCCACTCCATGCCGTTGTCAGGTCCCTCATCTTGTCTTTCTTCGGATGTTGGTTTCTCCTTGGGTGTCTCGGGCGACGTGGTTCGGCTGCTGGTTTTATCTTGCGGTTCCGGCTCGGTTTTTTGTTGGGTTTCTTGCGGCTTCTCTGTAGTCTCTTGCATGGCTTCTGTTGGTTTGCTTTGAATTGATTTCATTTCAGCTTTTAGCCGCCCTCTCTCCCCGCTTTTATGGTGCGTAGCATTTTTTCGTTTTCCTGCTTCAACATGGCCATATGTTCCACTTCTTGCTTGATGTTTTGCTGGATCTCCTTTATTTCCGCCAGTAGTTGCTCGTTGTCGCTGGTCGGAATCGGCGTCAGCAGTGCCTTGACTTGTTTCTTCAACTCGTCTATCTATTTTTGCAGTTGATCTCTTTCAGCTTGTGATATACCCGTGGCTGTCTCGCACCTCCGCATTGCTTCGTTGTATGGTGTCTTTGTGTTAATGGCGAGCTTTAATACGTCTCGGTGTCGTTGCAGGTACGGACGGTCCAAGTATCTAGGTCCATGCTTGCCTAGGCAGTTGGCGCACTTTTTGTTGTTGTTGGGTGCTCGGAAGTCCGTGTCCAGCTTGGCCAGCGGACACTCATTGAAGACGTGGTGATCGGCGCAGTACCGGCAGATTTCCGTCTTACTGCGACATGTTGCTCTGCTGTGGACGGCCCTCTGGCATCTTGAACATTGATTGACTCTTGGGATAAATCTCTCTGGCTGTTGTATTTTCTTGTTGATTGATACTGTCGTCGGCATATCGCTGCCCTCCGACGTCACCACCGCCAATGTTGTAGGTATCTTGGAGTAGGCGAGTAGCCGCTCCGCCTTTACGAATCGGATGTGAAGATTCTCTTCTCGTAGCTTCTTCAGGATTTCTTCGTCTGATAGCTCCACTTGTATACGCTTGATGACCCACTTGCTTGTCGGTAAGTCGGTGTTTCCGACTCTGGTGTCTTTCTCCTCTCTCTGCTTCTCAGTAGGTTTGGCTCTTGTCTGTGGTGGGCTGTCGATCGTCTCCCTCGTGGTGGCTTCGATAGTAGCTGTAGTTTCAGGTTCTTTGTTACAGCTCGCCGGCAGGCTCTCCGCGTTCTTCTTCTTGTCGGCTCCCACGCTGCACATCTTGGATACCGCGTGTTTTTTGGTGTTCTTACAACGTGCCATTTCCCCCCGTATCAGGCTTCTTGACTAGTTCAGTTGACTTGTCTTGTTAGCGCTCGTAGTTGCGAATGACCCGCGAAAAAAAGGACACGCGACGAATGAGTGTCCTTTGCAGAACCTCGCTCCCATAATAACCTTCCTGAAAACTTCATGATCACAAGCAAGATGTCCCGCGTCTGATACACCCATCTGGAGATCATCCGCCACATCCTGCACTCATCTTCTCTTTGGCCTTCCTCTTCCTTTCTTCCCAGGCATATACTCCTCCATTATTGTTCTCTCCAAACTTTCGTGACGTTTCATGTGACCAAAATATATTAATTGTCTTTGTTTTATCGTCTTTAATAGCCAATACTATTCAATATTTAGCTCTTGAATTATGGATGCATTTGTTCTTATCTTTACCCAAGATATTCTTAGAACCCATCTAAAACATTTATATTCAAAAGCATTTATGCGCTTTTCAGCTTGTTTAGTAAGTGTCCAGGTCTCACAGACATATGTTGCAATGGGGAAGATGCATGATACGCTCTAAAACATCTTCTTCTTTTTTTTTTAGTTTTATCTGTTCCACTCCATAATTTATGCAGTTGTTTTAGTCGTTGAAGAGCAATTGACAGTTATCATTTAATTTCTTTCATTGTGTCACCATTGTTGGTAATCAAATACATAAGGAATATACAAAATTACTTTCTGATGGGTATTTGCCACCCGAAAAAGGTCAGGGGAAAAAACACTCATCGGAGGTAGACATCGAATTGAGAACCCCGCAGACCATGGGTCAGCTGACCGGAAGTACATGAAGTAAATAAGATGAGCGAAAATGTCAGTCTCGCTAGTAACGCAACGAGTGGCCTTAGTCTGATACAATGTCAGGGGAAGTTCTGGGTTAGAGGGGTGAAGAACAGTTATTCATTTTAATGAAATAGATACAACTTTTGTAGAGCTGTAGAAATATAAACGACTGAGACAACTCAGAAACAATTAAAATATATAAAATGTGGGCTTAAGTTAGTTGTATATTCTTAACAGGGCGTCGCAATCACCCCCAGCATTTATTTATTTATTTTTTTTTTTTTTTTTTTTTTTTTGCTATTTGTGATTTATAGGAAAGTTTACGTTCAGTAGTTTGTGGCGTAGTATTTTTTTTTTTTTTTTTTAGATAAGGAGATCGTGGAAGCACAAAGGGCATCAGTGTGACCAGTTCCCATAAACATGTTAAAAACAAGAACACGCAACCACTTGCGAACAAAAGAAAAGACACTCCAGCACCCACACCAAGACAGAATAACATAGAGCTATGTAGAATAAAAGTATTCATATAGCGACTTTGGGATACAATAACCATAACAGAAGTCACCAACAGCAATATGCAATTCATGATAACGTTTACAACAAGCACCTGTCGTAGTAGCCGATGACATATTAAATGGGGTAGTTAGTTAGTCGAGGTTCCAACTTCACGGCAAAGGATCAGCCCATTATGATCAATTCCTTCTTCTTCTTCTTCAGCGTTCCGAGCCATTGAGATTCTTTGCTGCAGATACAATCCGTCTCCATTCGTCTCTCTGGTTGACTTTCTCTTGGCAGTCGTTGTTTCTAAGTGCTTGTAGGTCTGTATATGTATTATCTCTCCACCGTCTTCTTGATCTACCTCGGGGTCTACGGTCATTTATTTCCTGAGTGTAAGCGAGTTTTGTTTCCCTATTATCTTCCATTCTTTCTATATGCCCAGGCCATTGTAGTCTATTAGCCTTCATGATACCAGTGATTAGCGGGGACTTAAACAGATCATAAATGTCTTTGTTACTTCTTCTTTTCCACTCTCCACTTTGTGTATCCCTAATGGGTCCAAAGATGCGTCTTAAAACTTTGTTCTCAAAAGTTTGTAGCAAGGCTTCATCTCCTTTCGTATGATCAATTCCTGTGCCAATTAATATCGCACAAAATGCTCCTCACTGCCCCATGTGAAAAGTGGAACAGACAGGAGTCTCGACAAACCAACAGCCCACACAAGCATCCTATGCATATGCCGCTATCAGAATGCCAATATAAATGTCTGCTACGAACAATACAGTTCATCTTTCATGGAAGTGGCACTCACTAGACAACCAGCATGGGTTTGTTGTGCAAAGGAGATTAAGACATGGCTGAATTGTCTTCCCATACCTGTTCATCATTTATGTAATAAAAACCCTCAACATATTGAGACCAGTGACAATTTTGATCCATTCATTATTAGTATAGATCCATTTCTAGACCACGGATACTCAGGTGAAACGGTTCACCCCTCAGTTAGTGCTGAAGGATTATACGGGTTAGTCGAGTCTGCAACAACAGATACAGATACTTTTGTCATGTGCAAACGTTACAGTGGTTTGGAAAGAATAGTGATGGAAGGAGTAGTTACAGGAGGGAGAGTTGAGGGTCAACCAGCACGAAGAAGATCACAGCACAATGAGAACAATATGTGTACGGAATTCCATTAGACAAGAGAGCTGGCAAATGATCCAGAATAATCTTGACGGGCGGTGATGAGAGCGGCGTTGTACAAAGGAACCAATTGCATATGGATGCTTTTTTAGCAATTAAGTGAGGGTCGGGGATTCCTCTGCGTGAATGGCTCTGTGCTAGAGGCAAAAGAAGTGACTGCGGGTTCATATCGAAGGTTAATAGGTGGTATTCAGTGTAGGAGAGCTCGGCGTATGATACCACAATAGCCCAAGTGAGAACTGAGGTGAAGGCAATCACTGCGGCATCATGTTGGCTGGAGGGCAAGCAGCATAAACATGTGATTTAACTGACTCACAGAACATGCTGAGAAGGGTGAAGATAGATTGCTTTGTACAGAGTAGCGTGCTTTACTTAGATTATCAACGATAGGGAGTATCCGTTGGATGTTTTCCCCAGAGCATGTTGGTGAATATGGAAAGGAGCAGACGGATGCGTTGGCTGGATCGTCAAAACTTGTTGCATTTATGGTCATAGTCCTGTGGGTTCAAGTGTGTAGAGTAGAGAACATATACACCATCACTACCTGGATAGAATGGTGCAACAGGGAGTGACACGGTAATCAGAGAAGAGGCCCGACAAACACATAATCAGACTGCAACTTTTAGCATTAGTATTGGGACCGCTGGCTGTTGAAGAATAGGACAGGACGTGCATGGGCATGTCCATAGAACTCTGTTGACGTTTCTTGATTCAGCTTAACCCAGAGAAGTGTTAAATCGCTCAGGTCATTTAAGAGTTAAAACTTAGACGGCAAGAACGTTCTTAACTCGTGCGCACAAAAAATAACATACATAAATATTGCTTGTCTACCGCCGGGAGTGGTGTCAACTAAACTTATTATGTAAAGAAATCTGGAAACTTGACCCTGAACATCTTAAGAGATATCGCAAATTGACAGCCAGGACAAGCCGGATTTAAATACTTAGCTAATAATTTAGACAGAAGATTGGCAGACAAGTAAGATAATACCAGATGATGTGGTGTTAGATCGACAGATGGATAAGCTTAACAAAACACATGTCACGCAAGGATAAGTTTATTTTAGCAGTCGGCCTAGCAACACGTGATGAGACTGAGACCCATGCTGGGCAGGGTAGTGTCTGGCTGCGATAATAGACGAAAACACAAACCCGCACCATGTGTCGTCTTTGCGTTAATGGCAGACTCCTCGCATTGCGGGAATGCACAAACGAGCGCGCATACACAAACAGGTAAATAATAAGCGTACACAGAGGGCATCACATAAAAGCACACGTTAATGCAAACGCCCGCACAAACTCACGCACGCCCACTCTAGTACGTACAGGCACATGCATTTCTTAAGTAACTTCATAACAGGAAAGGGTGCCTTGAAAACTCATTATTATTAAGCGCCTGCCAGCTGGCGTAAGCGTTCATGTCTCTTCACAGATCGCAGCCTTTGGTGTTATGATTCAACTCTGCAGATGATATTCCTTCAGATCACTGTCTCAGTTCATCCAGTATCGTTTGTTTTGGTCTGCCTCTTCCTCTCTTTCCCTAGATATTTCCGTTTGTCACGATGTTCTCCAATGCCTCTCTTCTCATCACATGACCAAAGAAAGTTGTTTATTTCTTTCTTATTGTTGGATACTATGTTCTAGCTTCATTAGGCCGATAAGGCCAATTCGCGCTGTAAATGTTCGTCCACAGTGGATGCATGTGAAAACACAATTGTCACTATCAGCCACACTCGCCACCGCCATGGGTTGTAGTTATTATGCCTTTCTAAAGCACAATGTACCAAACTATCGTCTGCCAAGGCGGCAAGGTTTTCAATGAGTTTCATTAGCCACTTTTAGGCATCTTTCTTGGTTACTCTGGCAGTCCAAGGAATTCATTCGCGAGAAAAAGTATACATAAGAAAATATTAAAAACAATGTTTTTCAGTTGTTAATTTGAATAATAAGACACAAACAATAGACTGACATATTTCGAGGTATATAGTCAGGTACATACCGCAGAAATCAACCAACATAAAACTAAACCAATAAGATAAATCCTTCAAGCTTAAATATACAACGACACATATTCACACAGTACAGTGGTTGACAATTCAAAGTTACTCTGTGAATAATAAAATATGTTGATATAAAACAAATAAAGAGAAACAAATGGCTCGCTTTACAGATACGAAGTCGGTTGTTTCAATTATAAAAAGCGGAAATAGTGCAGAACTAGCAGGCCTACAAAGAACAATGGACATTGTAAGAAATCCAAAAGTGTTGTAATACAATGGATTCCTTCACACACGCATGGAAATTAAGACGCTAACATAAGTGCAAACGAAAGTGGAAGATTATCTCAACTTGACAGAGACATAACTGTGAGGTTATAAAATAAATAATGTTTGATTTGACATGTTTTGCTAGGGGTATCCCGGATGGGATGGCTTCTCCTTCCCAGTCAACCTTCTTAAGGAAGTCTAGAAATGACTCTGAGCCTCCAAGTGAGGAATTAGACAGAAAATTGTTTAAGTCCCACACTGATTATATGAAGAAAGAGCCTCCTAAAGAAGGTGTAGCGATCCTGAAAATTTTACCACAGACAACAAAGGAATCTGCTCACTCTAAACAAAGGAAGTTGTCGATGTGTATGGATCCAGCCTCACTGGTGATCTACATAAGTTTTATAAACATGGTCATAACACAACTGTATTATATATATATATATATATATATATATATATATATATATATATATATATATATATATATATATATATATATATATATATATATATATAACAACCACTGGTGAACCAATCAATTAATCAATCAGGTGCCGTCTCCGCAATGAAGGTTGGCTGCAATGGACCTCCAACACTGTCTGTCTCTTGCCTTGACTGTATATTCTGTCAGGCTGATGTTCGTCCATCTCTTGATGTTATCCTCTCACTTGTATCGTTGTCTACCTCTTGCTCGATTGCCCTCAACCTTGCCTTCCAGTATGGTTTTTATAAGAGTAACATGTCTTTTAACGTAGCCAACATATTTCACTTGTCTCCTCTTTATTTCTTTCATCAATTCTCTCTTCAATCCCAGTTTTTCTAGGACCTCTGCATTTGATTGTTTTTGTTTGCGTGAAATACGACCTATTCGTCTGTATATCCACATCTCCAGGGCTTCTATGCGACTTTCTAGTTGCTTGTTCAATGTCCAGGCTTCCGAGCCATATAGTAGCGTTGAATATGCGTAGCATTTGACAATTCTCATTTATAATGCGTTAGTAATCTCTCTAGATATTAGTACTGATTTCTTGCCGTTGAAAGCATTTTTGGCCATTCCTATTCTCTTTTTGATTTCCATTTCACTTTTGCCATCATCTATTATTATATATCCACGATAAGAGAAACTTGTTACTTGTTCTAGTATCTGCCCGTTTACTGTGATGTTCATTGATGAACTTTTCTTTTCACTGCTAATTATCACAGTTTTTGTTTTTTGAATGTTAATATCTAAGCCACATTCTGCACTGTGCCTGTTTACTTCTTCCACTAGGTCTTGCAACTCTTGCTCACTTTCTGCTAGTAATATGACACTTGGCACACGGTATCGTCAGCATATCTAAGATTGTTTATGATTCTTCCATTGATGCTGAGTCCAGGCATATCAGCTTGTTTAACAATTCTTTCTGTGTATAGTTTGAAGAGCCTTGGGGATAGTACACATCCCTGCCGTACTCCTCTTTATCTCTATAGGTGACGAATAGTTATTACCGCATCTCTTGTTCCCAGTACAGGTTACTAATAAGTCTGATGTCCTTTCCGTCTACTCCTATATCTTTAAGGCACGTAATTAGTCGTTCATGTTGTACTCTTTCAAAAGCTTCCTTGTAGTCTATAAAACAAACATATATACTTTTTTGAACTTCTATATATTTTTCAATTAACATCCTCAAACAGATAATTGCTTCTCTGGTGCCGCTGTTTTTTCGGAACCCAAATTGTTCTTCAGCTACTTCCTCATCTATTTTATGTTGAATTCTTTCTTGTATGACCTTGAGTAGTATCTTAGTTATGTGGCTCATTAAGCTATTAGTTCTGTAATCCTCACAATCAACAGCTCTTGGTTTCTTCGGGAGTGTGATGAAAATGGATGTTTTCAAGACCTTGGGGATGTACCCAGTATTATATATATCATTACACAATTCCGTGATACCAACACTCACAAAAAATCGAGTCGAAACCTTGGTTAAATATACACTCTGTATTGTGACGAATATGGTTCTGGTAAACTCCATGATATGCAATGTTATGGCAGGTACTCACTGAATATGACAAACACATGAATCCTCATCATCAATGAGAAAAATTAACAACCATTAGAGAATTCCGCCCCCCCCCCCCCCCCCAAAAAAAAAAAAAAATTGCCTAAACCATTAACATGAAAATCTCAGTAACAATATCAGGAAGGTTATTTACTCCCTAACAAACATATTGTAAACTACGTCCACATATGTGACGTACAAATAACAAACATTCAATCAATCATGTGCCATGCCGGAAAGCTTGGGCGGTCATGACTCGCCATTTCACTCGATCACCAGTGTCGTGGATCAGCTCAGTGTTCCTGTCTCGTCCATGCCATGTGGCCAAGCCATCCAGGTATTTTCCTCTCGGTCTTCCTCTTGGTCTGTTCCCCTCGATCTTGCCAGTTGTCAATAAGTTCTCCAATCCATTTCTTCTCATAACATGTCCAAAACATGTTGACTGTCTTCGTCTATTTTATCTATTTGTGTACATTCCATGTACACAAATAGACAAAACAATCTTACTATAATCAGTATCATAATTTATCTCATGTAGATGTTGGAAGATCTTTCTCCTTCTTAAACAGATGACAAGAACTCTGTGAAATCTGAGGAAAGTATACATTCAACTAATTCGCAGCTGCTGATGTGCTGGGTAACCAGGTTCCTTAGTAATGTTACTAATATCCTTAATGAACCGAAAGCAAATAGTTTTGGGATTCCCTTAGTTTTATGGAATAATGAACTCGATGTTGTAATTAGCCCCTTTTGTATACATAAAATTCCGTTCGTCTTCTATGGCCATCTTGGTAGAAAATTGGCAATTGATCATATAGGGATACCTGAAAAACATCTGATGGCTGCAGAAATGTGGTTTCTGAGGAAAATGCAAAGAATACCATGGACAGATAGAAAAACCAATGACCAAGTACTACAAGAGACAAATGAAAATCGTAGATTGATTAGAGAAATTAGACGTAGACAGTCAAAATTTTTTGGACATGTTATGAGAAGAAATGGACTGGAGAACTTGGTGACAGCTGGCAAGATCGAGGGGAACAGACCAAGAGGAAGACCGAGAGGAAAATACCTGGATGGCTTGGCCACATGGCATGGACGAGACAGGAACACTGAGCTGATCCACGACTCTGGTGATCGAGTGAAATGGCGAATCATGACCGCCCACGCTTTCCGGCATGGCACATGATTGATTGATTGATTGATCTTGGTATCAACTGGCTTGGCGGGTTTGAGGCAGGGCAGATTTCTTTGTAACAGGCAATCACTTTTGAAAAACTCACAATGTAAATTGCCCAGATCATAAAAATGTGACGAATAATGTCCCTTTGTTCATGTTAATGGATCTGAACCTCTCAACACAAAAACAGTAGAGCCAGTAGTATATGCAAGGTTCCCAATGACAAGGCCAGCCAGTATGCGAAGCAGCAAACACTGGAACTCTCCTGCCGTGAATTGTTGAAGACGATAGACAGGGGGCTGTTACCAAGTCGTTCATGATTATGCTAGGTTAGATATTCCCTGGTGTAGTGTAGCAGTCTGGTGTAATAATTCTTGTAAACGAAACTGGGAGTCCGCAAGGCAGTCGGAGTATCCATACTGCTATATATTTGTAAAACATGGACTATCGATAAGTTTATTGAAAAATGATATTTGATGTTGAAGTCAGGAGGAAAATCAGCCCCTTCCCCCCCCCCCCCAAAAAAAAAAAGCAGAGGTTAATACGCTTGAATCTGTGTACAAGGTAAATCCTAATGTCTTGGTAGCCATTATATTAAGGAATGCCGTCCTGTGGTATCTCGACATAGGTCGAAAATTATCAACAGTATTTCGTAAATCCACTTCGTACACGTCTTTCACTGGCAAGGTCAGCTAATGAGTGCAGCAGTAAACATTTGACTATGGTTCCCGAATTTAAGTTGAAGGTCAAGCCACCACTCAGCTCTCTCTCTCTCTCTCTCTCTCTCTCTCTCTCTCTCTCTCTCTCTCTCTCTCTCCCTCTCTCTCTCTCTCTCTCTGGCGCTACGAAATGAATAAAACAACAATCTATGTATATTTCAACAAAAACTAAATGTCATTGTACAAAACATGTCAACAAACATGAAGAAAATATTATAAGGAGGAGGATAGGGGGGAGGGGAGTATTTACCATTCGTCCATCCCTCTTCTCTGTTGCTGGAATTTTAATCAGCTCTGATGGCGTGTGTGGTATCTACTTAATGCTCAACCTCCATTTGTGAGGGACACTTGGGCGTTATGAAAAGACAAAATGTCACAATAAGACAATATTAATATTATAAGACAAAATGTCTGCAATGACAAAACAAAGGCATCATGAGGCACATTCATCTTGAGACAACCACATCATCTCCCGCCTATAACTGCAAACTGCAATATAAAAATGTCAATGGACAAATGACAAATGGCCGATGCCCAGACCGGTCAACATTCTCTTTGTGTGGCACTCCGTTTTATAAGTGTCTTTCCCATCAACTACACTCATAAACTCTGTTACCCTTTCGTACTGGGATCAATTAGGACGATTCTCCTCCCCAGTCGGGCAACAATTAATAAACACATTCACATGGGAAACAAACAACAATGAGAAACATATAATCATTTCCATAGAATAAGGCAGGGAAAATCCACTGGATATTGATCCAACATCACAAATCCTCGAACACAAGAACATATTGCCCTTTCCCACTCTGACTCTTAAGAGCAAAGGGGTTTAGAATGCTGTTATACCATACCCACTGCTGCAAGCTCAAGTGCACTAACTTCAGGAACGAATTTGTATTCTGGCAAATCATCAAGTCAGCTGTTTAACAATTCACTGAACATAAAATATTCGCCATATCATCCACGACAATTGTGTAATGCTGACGTAAAGTGTACTCCTGCCAGACAGATAGATATATGGTGCTTGATCGTTCTTTTCACGTGAGATTATAACACATTAAAAGCATGTCTGTCACTTCACTCCCGTAGCACTCTCATGGAAAAAGAATATATGACCATTCACACATTCTGTATATTTACTAGAGATGTGAACAAGAAGATTCCCTCGTAATTGCACAATAGTTGAAGATACTATTTAGCCAAACATTTCCCTGTATGAAAAGCATGTCCATGATAGGCGTTGACAGTGACATTTTTACAGCCTAGGGCCAAAAGTTCCAGATATGTATTTATAGTGAACTGTTTCGCATCATACAGAAAATTACAGATTATATGCACTGATAGTAAGATATCATGCACAAACATATGGTACGTCACTCAAAGCAAATGAAATTGTAAGCATAGTAGAATTCCCAGTGGGACAGTCATGACAGTTTTTCGGAAAGCAAACAATCCGGCCATCTCTTCAATGATGTGTTTCTCTTATTGTTTCACCATTCACCTATACAAACAATGATACCTGTACTCCTTACTTCACAAGGCACGAGTATTAACATTCATACTGAATTTATGAGCTTACCTTTTGCCAACAGAGAGCAAAATTTGGGCAACAACTCTCTCAAACCAGGAGAGGACCTGCTTCTTGATTTTTTAAAATTTGCAAGTGAGGGCTATCCTTTTCCATCAACCCCGGCTAGAATATAGCTGGAACTTGCGCCACCTCGCGTAAATCCACCAATCATCACCCTCGCTCAAGACAAAGGCTTGTTTCAAATAGGCTGTCCTTATAAGGCAATGAACGAACGCTGCACTGGTGACAGAAATTCCGGGAAACTGTGATGAGTGAGGCAAAAATATGTCACAATAACCTGTGATGAGGTCTTACATGATTGGTCAGATTATGTAAAATACCTTTATGATGATACAAGAGAATATTCTTTAACAAGTGAATCGGAACAACTATCTCAGAACAGTCATAACATCTCGTGGGAGATGCCTTGAAGAGAGTAAAACAATAATAGTCATGGCGAAGGTAGGCCTTTTGCAAAATGAAAAACATACTGACCGATAAAAAGACGTCATTTGCAACGAGAAAAAGAGTGTTAAGGTGCTTCATAGAACCTGTACTTTTGTATAGATGTGAAGCATGAACAATGAGCTGATAAGCTGACAATCATCTAATGGCTTTTGAAATGTGGTTTTTGATGAAAATGCAAAGAATGCCACGGACAGACAGAAAATCTAATAACCAAGTCCTACAAGAAACAAATGAAGCCCGTAAAATGATTAGAGAAATTAGACGCAGAGAGTCACAATGTTTGGACACATTATGAGAAGAAATAAATTGGAGAACTTGGTGACAACTGGCAAGATTGAGGGGAAAAGAAAAAGAGGAAGGCAGAGAAATAAATACTTGGATGGCTTGGCCACATGGTATGGTCGAGACAATAACAGAGAGCTGATCCGCGACTTTAGTGATCGTGTGAGATTGCGAAACATGACCGCCCACGCTTATCGGCATGGCACATGATGGTGATGAGGAAAGAAACAACAATAAAACCAAATGGAAATCAGAGCATCCAGATCACCAGAATGATGATGCATGGTACCAACTCAACCGAAGAGAACAAGGAATAATCTTCAGATTTCGACTAGGACATAGGCTGAAATATCCATTGTTTAATACACTGTTGAATATAACAGTGGAATTGGTTAAAAGACAGCTAAACATATGTTGCAGGAGTGTCTAACATACCCAGAGACATAAATCGCAAGTACCTCAGAAGTCGCAGCGGGTTTTTCTGATGGCAAAGAACACTGATAATATGGAGTGGTAATTCACACACAAAAATCAGCTCAGTGCATTAGAAGTAAACACGCGTTTAGCACCGCTTGAGTTCAAAGCGAGTAAACGCCAAAACAAGATACAACAACAAAAACAATCCAACAAGAGATGGATATACCGTATTTCTCCGAAAATAAGACAGGGTGTTATATTACGTTTGGCTTAAAAATGTACTAGGATTTATTTTCGCAGGATGTTTTATTATTTTTTAAACATTCGGATTTAAAAATCTACATTTATTCATGTATAAAATTCTGCATTTATTCAAATACAGTCATGTCATCGTCTTCTGTAAAATCGTCATAACTCTCTAAATCCCGAATTCCGTCTGATCAATTCTCATTTTGAGATACTAGACCCATAAACAGTGCAGTTCCATCCATGGCAATCATTTTGGAGAGTTGGTATTCGAAATGTCGATACCATCAACAGAGTACTGGAATGCAAGTTCACGTTTAATAAATTCATTCTAGCTGACGATCTTAACTAGTGTTTATTTTAGGGATAGGTCGTATATTAAAGGCATACTGAAAAATCGTGCTATGGCTTATTTTTAAGGGGTAGGTCTTCATGTCGGGGAAACATGGTAGTATTTAAATGCGTTATATGATGATAATTATAGATCAGAAACAAACACTCATGACCAATGTGAAGGACCACAAGGAGTAGAAGATGTTATACTCCACATGAGGAAATGTACATCCCCGGGGCCAGACAAGACCGTCGAGGAACATAAACTTGGTGCAAAGTGTGTAGCAGTGATCTCTCACTATGTTGACTGCCGTCTGCAACAGTGGGTATACACCTGGTGATCTTTTTACATCTATAGGGTGTATTTTTAATGACTGTGCACTGTTTGAAAATATTGCTGGTCCAAGTTTTGTATTCGCCCTCTGTAAAGTTCATGCAACATAATAGGTAAATACAAAAAATATTTTCAAACACTGCACATTCATTAAAGCTACGCCCTGTACTTTGGTTTCTCTACCAAAGAAATCAGATGTGATAGATCAATTGCTTTAACTGATTGAGGGTCGAAGGATAATATATCGCCAAATTTGACCTCCCATTTTGACACAAGGACGATATATCGCATACTAAGGTCATCGTGTTATTTGTTTCATTTCGTGGTATCTTCCGAAATTTCACTGCTCAATCAACGGAAATTCCATTATAATACTTGTTCTAATGAGTGTGCACCATGCTTGTTCCAGTCAACGTTTTGTTTGGCAGTGAATCAGTTAATGATTCATCGTGGCTAAAATATTGATAAGAATTATAGTGAGACGATTATGATGTATCATAATACCAGAAATTCGGCATGAGCATTATGGATTTTAGAAAGTAAAACACCTTCAACGCCTTATAGATCCCGACAATATTACAAGAAAGAATTATTAAAATGAACATATATTGGTAATATTCATATTTATGCATCATTTACTACACTAAATACGAAGACATATGAAGAGAATGTTGAAAAATTAAAATATTGATGGTCGAGAGTTAGAATTTAAAACAAATGTTGGCAACAATTAGCAGCCTTGATAACCAACTGAAAACATTTCAACCGTTTAACGAAGGTGTAATGTGATAAAAACACGATATATATAGGCATATTATTAACTGGACGTAGTTAAGGGTTAGAGACTGATAATAGGGAAATCATGGATGGCTCAGGCGGAGGATACGATCAGACAGGTGTGCCCCCTGGAGAACATTAGGCGAGGAGAGGAGTGGGTCAGAGTGCCAGCGGAGCAGTCAGACTTGTGCAGAGTTATAGTCACATTGAGCCGGGAGTGCAGGGAGTGGCCAACAGGGGCCACGGAAGTGGAAATCCAGCAACTAATTCAGGATAATGCTCGCTCCGGTGATGTGATTATCTACACAGATGGTTCGGTGTCAAGAGGTGAGAAAAGTGGCTGGGGATTCTTAGTAAAAGCTAATGGTCGATATTTAATGCAGGAGAGCCTGGCATAAGATACCACAACATCTAGCTTAAGAATGGAGGTGGAAGCGGTAAGTGCAGCTTTCCGCTGAATGAGGAACACGATAGATACGCACATCGTGATTGTAAAATTGTAACTGACTCAGAAAGCATGCTGAGGAGGGTGATAACAGGCAAGCTTCGTGCAGAGTGGCTTGCTTCGCTTCGGAGGTCAGGGGTGGCAAGCATCACCTGGATCTTTTCTCCGGGCTTGCCGGTGTGCTAGGGAATGAACAGGCGGACAGATTGGCTGGCTCGGCAAAACTTGGTGGAGTATTTATGCATGACAAGACAGACATGGTTGTGGCCTTTTGGGAGCACGTTTACACCTCGGAGGAGCAAATCGATCACCATAGTCTGGCAAGAATGAGGCAGCGAGGTGTGACGAGGGGATCTGGCCGACGCTCGATGCTCAGAGGACAGGAGAGACGGACATATAATCAGATTGCTACTCTTACTATTGATGTTGGAACTCTTCGCTGGCTGCTGAGGATGGGGACGGAGCGCTTATGGGAATGCCCCGAATGATGTGATGTCGGTTCCTAAATCAATCATGATATAAAGTAGAATTCCTGCGATAATTTGATGACACATCTTTTGTCCTTCAAAATGACATGCAGTCACAAGAAATGATACTCGTAATTGCAACAGACAGTCAAAACAATCTGAATAACAGAAAAACAAAGTAATAGCAATGACATGGAAGAAAATGTTAGAAAAGTAAATGGAGCTAAACTGAAACAAGTCTACGTGTTTAAATATTCGGTTACCTTGATAAATGCATACGGAAGATGTATTGATCATCATCTTCTACTTTTTCCGCCAAGCGTCGTGGGGAGGCATAGTTGCAGTGTCCGATGGGTGGCACTGGATAGTGTTATTCCGCGTGATTGTACAATATCTTTGATATCGTCACTTAATTTTCTTCTCGGGCGTCCTCTTGCACTATAAGCAGATCTTCTTCGATGTAGCGCCAGTGCTGGTAGTTGATGATGTTGCATTCTAATGATATGGCCGAACAGTTTGATCTTCTGACTTTCAATATCTGTGGCACAAGGTGTTGATCCCACAGTCTGTCGGATAACATAATTTCTTATTCGGTCTCGGATAGTGAAGTTGGCAGCTCGTCTCAAGCATATCATCTCGTTGGTGTTGATGTTGCGTAAGTGTGATTTGGATACAGTCCAAGTATGAAATTGATAGCAAACGGTTAGTGTGAATATGTTATTTATTAACTGTCGCTGCAAACATAGGTATACTTGGATGTTGGGTGTTTCAACATGGGTAGTAGTTGAATATTAGCACACCTATTTTGTTAATATGATTTTGATTTCTCTATTCTGCCATTTTCTGTAATCACACTTCCTAGATATTTAAATTCTTTAACTTGCTTCAGAAGTGCAATATCTATCAGTATATTTAGTGGACCAGTCGATCTACTAACCTGCATTACTTCAGTTTTGGTTGTATTTATTTTCATATTGTATCTGCTGCATTTCTCCGTAATCCCGTTTATTCACTTACGTTAACGCAGCGTGCGACAACTGGAAGCGGTTCTCCCCGCGTTAATAACTTACGGGATAAGTGAGCCGGCCGCTCAGAAATCAATGGCAAACTACTGAGCGTAATCTTACCTAGTACATCAACAACAGCTGAAAACTGCTGATGTTGACTGCAACGTCCTGTAAGGGATATGCAAAAAAAAAAAAAAAAAAAAAAAATCTGCTGCATGTTAAAATCATCTTATTTATATAACTTTGCAGTCTGCTTTCATCGCTGTAAAACTGACACTGAACCTCTGCAAATCAACGCTAATATAGTACGGGTAGTTTTGTTGTTTCGTCTAAAGTAAAGAGTTCAAAATTGCCTGAATCTGTTCTGTCAAGGCTTGCTTTTTTTTTTTTTTTTTAATTTTCTGTCTGTGTAGATATTAAATAGCAGAGGATTGATTGATTGATTGATGTATTAAACGACATCACAGCATTCGGGGCATTCCCATAGGCGCTCCGTCCCCATCCTCAGCAGCCAGCGAAGAGTTCCAACACCAATAGTACCAGTAGCAATCTGATTATATGATAGCAGAGGAGAGAGCACACTTCCCTGTCTCACTCCCATATTGACTGTGAACATATCCGATAACCTTCTTGTGTTCTTACTGCACTTTGGCTCGAATGATACATGACTATGATGGTTGCTAGTAATTTGAAGATATATTAAGAACGTTAAAATAGAATAGTCCAAGCAAAGACAGCATGTCACAAGATGAAGATTAGTCTATGAAATATGTCTTTGTTAATTAAAGCGATAAAGTTGGTGCTTAAGAGTTATATCGAGTCAATTGTGATGAACTGGAGTGAATCACTGACAATCAGCGGATTAGAAAGAAATTATATTGAGGTTGCAAAGATGAGGTTGTACAGAAGAATGACGAAAAAAAAAAAAACATGAGAATACGAAACAGTGTAATGAAGACATTGTAGAAGAAGTTAACTCACAAAGAAAACTGGTTACTGGCATCTGACAAATAGAATGCACATTCGATGGGTGCATCATGAGAAAGGGAAAACTGATATACTTCTTTCAATCTACGACAGGCCAGGCAAACCAATAGAAGATTTAACTGCCTACACGGTGTTGCCCAAGAAAAGCAAGGAGTTAGTTGCATATCCTTTACAGGACTTCGCGGTCAACTCCAGTATTTTGTGGCTTTTATCATTTCTTGGTAAGTGTACTTCAGTAGTTTGCCATTGCTTTCTGAACGACAGGCACTCGTATCAGTTTGTAAACAACGAATGCAGTATGTAGGATTACGAATTGTGTAACTTCTTCGCCACATAGCCTCAAGCTAGGAGATTTAATGTAAAAGATGGAGGGATGGTATCAAGAACAACATTAGACACATGAATACCATTAGACAGAGCGCATACGTTATCCTTACATTTTTCCCAAAACACTTCACTGAGGTAAATGGAAGGAGGAGGAGGAGGAGGAGGAGGAGGAGGAGGAGGAGATGTGTCCAATGTGTATGTCAGTGCCAATCAATACATGTTAATTTACTGACGCAGTGCTTAGTGACCTCCAGTGTGACAGTCTTCACTTACTTCCATGTAGCAAAGTCACGCCACGACATTTGAAGAAAAAAAAACGTGCCCAGACAAAGGAAAATAACTCTGAAAATAACTAATGTGTACGGAAAATAATGAGTTGTCTTCCTTGTTATAGTCACGCTCAAGACGCCTAGAGTTGCCTGGCTGTTCATAAGTTGGCTCCTTAGCGCACACAGTTAATCAGAAATTGCGTTAATAATGTCTAGAGATTAGCCTGTGAAGTCGGATTGGGTTCGCCTGATAGGGGATACTGGCAATAGGGAAAGCTAACCCACGCGCAAAAATCAGTCCAGTGCACAAGAAGTAGTTGCACGTGTATCGACTACGCTTGAGTTCAAAAGGAAGCAAAGACAAAAACAAAACAAAACAAACAAACAAACAAAATCAATAAAAATGTGATGAGCACGGTGGGACGAGGGTTTGACGCCTGGTTTCTTCGCCTGCTAAGTTAGGGAAAGATGACCGCCTATTCCACCTGAATCCACGACTCTGGTGATCGAGTGAGATGGCAGAACATGTCCGCCCACGCTTAACGGCATGGCACATGATGAATGGATGGATGGACCACCTATTCCTTCGTGTATTCAGGCCTACAATATGTTATGGCCCTATGTATTATACCACAGGCCCATAGCCCAGTGCAGTTAATGTGTGTAAAGGGGCCCCTGATCAACTTTGCTTGAGGATGGAGGAGCCAATTTGGCGCAGCCACCGTTACGTTTGCCTACTGGCGACTTGGTCATCTGTTCTAATCTCTATGAAGGCGGAGATGTTAAAATATGACCAGTCCACAGAGTAAAGGTGCGTGTAGAGTAAGATCAAGAGCGACGAAGAGACACAGGCTGAAATAGAGACCGGCATATCAATCAATCAATCATATGCCATGCCGGAAAGCGTGGGCGGTCATGACTCGCCATTTCACTCGATCACCAGAGTCGTGGATCAGCTCAGTGTTCCTGTCTCGACCATGTCATGTGGCCAAGCCATCCAGGTATTTAATTCTCGGTCTTCCCCTTGTTCTCTTCCCTTCGATCTTGCCAGCCGCCACCAAGTTCTCCAATTCATTTCTTCTCATAACATGTCCAATAAACTTTTGACTGTCTACGTCTAATTTCTCTAATCAATTTACGATATACCGGCAAATACTATTTACGATTTACGATTTACCGGCATATATATATATATATATATATATATATATATATATATATATATATATATATATATATATATATATATATATATATATATATATATATATATATATATATAATGCAATGTATGTCTGTCTGTATCTCTGTATATATGTTATGTATGCGTTCGCGAACGGTCCATCCGATTGAGATGAAATTTTCTACACGTCTTCTTCTCATTCCCGTGCAGCCAACGGTCATAGTTTGTTAGTGTACAAACAGTTATTTACTTAATAACATTTAATATTTTAATTTACATTATAATTTATATATAGCGAGGGTACTTAACTTAAGAAAAGTTATATCAAGGGATATAACGTTTAATAAGCATTGCTATATATATAGATTAAAATAATCGTTGCATATTTCTCAAATACCTTTACGCTACAGTTATCTACAGGCATATGCATTATAATAAATAATGATAAGATATTTAAGGCATTTTCAAAGTTTTCATAAAAATAATGCATCTATTTAAATAGTGAAAATTTTCTAACTGATCTTTTTATGTTTAAAGAACTTATCTACAGTCATGTAGGTGATTAAAAACAGTTTTCATTAAAAATAATGGATTTATTTTAGATACGTTAGAATTTTGTTTCTGTACTAATTTGGGAGATAAACTTTTAAATTAATCGAAGCATTTGTTATTTCCGTTGGCTTGGCTGGAAGAAGGTCAGTACCCAACATTTACGTTTAGTAGTTTCAGATTGGCCTTCTTAGATATAGTTCTCTTTTCCTTTTAGGTTTGCATTCAATGTTGTAGGTGTGAAAGAGAACACATGGTGTGTGGAAGGACATTTTTTGGTCATACTTTATGCATACTACTAGCCATACTATGTAAATATGTCATTTGATGTTTGAACGCCCTGTTAAACAGACCTACACAAATACCATACACGCAGCACGTCTGTTAAAATACTAAAAGGACATTGTTTTTGTATACAATTAACGTTTTTAGTGCAACAATAGTTGCCCGCGTGTGCGGTGTGAAAGTGAACACTTGGTGTGTAGAAGGACATTCTTAAGTTAACTTTTTTTTTGTGGTTCATACTTTATGCATACCTTTTAATCAGACCTACACAAACATCAAACACGCAGCGCCCCTGTTAAAATACATACAAATGCAGAAGGTTTTTTTTTTTTTCGTCTAAAAAAAAAAAAAAAGAAGCCTATCCTTTGAAGTAGCCAGCATTTACGTTTAGTAGTTAGCCTTTGTAGATATAGTTCTCTTCCCATCTTTTGGCCATATACCAAATTTCCATATCCTCTACTATATATGTAGAAAATGTTTGTTTGTGTGTGTGCCCTTTATCAGATTCAGATGAATTGTTGTACATTAGTTACATGAAATTGTTAGTTTAAAATCTAATTTTCTATTTTAGATCAGGGTCCAAAACTAAATCAGTTATGCCACCCAAACGAAAAGCGCTGGTGGATCTACACCTCAAGCACGAAAGATAAAGGCATTACGAGCTTCAGAAACAGACGAGCAACGGGAAGCAAGACTGGAAACCAATCAAGTACGCGCTGCTCAAGCACGTTCATCTGAAACAGACGAGCAACGGGAAGCAAGACTGGAAACAAATCGAGTACGCAATGTTCAATCACATTCATCTGAAACAGACGAGCAACGGGAAGCAATACTGGAAACCAATCAAGTACGCAATGCTCAATCACATTCATCTGAAACAGGCGAGCAACGGGAAGCAAGACTGGAAACCAATCGAGTACGCAATGCTCAATCACATTCATCTGAAACAGACGAACAACGGGAAGCAAGACTGGAAACCAATCGGGTACGCGCTGCTCAAGCACGTTCATCTGAAACAGACGAGCAACGGGAAGCAAGACTGGAAATCAATCGGGTACGCGCTGCTCAATCACGTTCATCTGAAACAGGCGAGCAACGGGAAGCAAGACTGGAAACAAATAGAGTACGCACTGCTCGATCCAGACAATCACTGGGCGCTGATTTAAATCTTGGTGCATTTCGTTGCGATGCTCATTATGACTACAGTCTTCATCCAAGTGTGGTTATTGGAAAAATGGATAAATTATGCATGTATTGCAGTACCCTCAAATTTAAGAAAACACCAGGAATTTGCTGCATGGGTGGGAAAGTGAAATTGTCAGAATTACATTCACTACCCGAACCATTATCTACGTTGGTATCAGGTGTCACGAGCCAATCGAAACATTTCTTGGCAAACATACGCAAGTACAATTCATGTTTCCAAATGACATCGTTTGGTGCAACAAATATCGTGCGCGAGAATTACATGCCGACATTCAAAGTTCAAGGGCAAATTTATCATCGCGCAGGATCACTACTACCACTGCCGAATACAGATCCCAAATATCTTCAAATTTATTTCATGGGAAACACTGGTGAACAAATCGATCAACGATGTCGATTCAATTCAGGCACTAAACGAGAAATTGTCGCTGCATTACAAAATTTATTCGATCAGTACAATGAATTAATTAGATTGTTCAGAAGTGCTCTTGAACAAATGCCATCTAATGACTACAGAGTTGTAGTTAGAGCAGACAAAACACCCATCGGCCAACACGAAAGACGGTACAACGCACCAACAATAGATGAGGTGGCGATCATTATAGTTGGCGAAGAATATAACTCACGTGATATAATTCTTCATCGCAGAAATGGTGATGTTCAGCGAGTCTCAGAAACTCATCGCTCATACGACGCATTGCAATATCCGATTATATTTTGGCAAGGGGAAGATGGATATTATATAAATATCAAATTGAGAAATCCACAAACAGATGAGGAAACGAATAAGATAGTCAGTGCCATGAATTACTATTCATATCGATTGATGATTCGTGAAAACGCTGAAAATCATATCTTGAAATGTCGATAATTGTTCCTTCAATACATTGTCGACATATATGCGAAAATCGAAAGCGAACGACTCCTCTACATTCGATTAAATCAAACCAAGTTGTGTGTAGAAGATTACATTCATTTACGTGATGCATTTGTTAATGATAGCAATGTTAATCCAAATGAATTGGGAAAAAAGATCATACTGCCGGCCACATTTGCAGGGAGTCCACAGCTCATGCATGAATACGCACAAGATGCAATGACATATGTTCGCGCATATGACCGACCAGATTTGTTTATTACCTTCACATGCAATCCTACATGGGAGGAAATAAAAGAACTTTTGTTAACTGGACAATCATCATCAGATCGCCCTGATATTTCAGCACGTGTGTTCAAACAAAAATTGAAATCTTTAATGGATTTCATTGTCAAGCATCAAGTTTTTGGAGAGACACGCTGTTGGATGTATTCCATCGAATGGCAAAAAAGAGGATTGCCACATGCACACATTTTGATTTGGTTGATCGAAAAAGTCACACCAGATCAAATTGATCAAGTCATCAGAGCAGAAATACCAGATGTCGACATTGATCCAGAGTTATTTCAAGTTGTCACCAAAAACATGATTCGTGGTCCATGTGGATTACTCAATAACAATTCACCTTGCCTGTCTGATGGGAAATGCACGAAACGATACCCAAGACATTTACATGCCGAGACAATCACTGGCAATGACGGATATCCACTTTATCGTGGACGCTCAACTGAAGATGGCGGCAAATCTATCGCTTTAAAAGTACGAAACAATGATCTTCAAGTCGATAATCGTTGGGTTGTACCGTATTCACCGTTACTCTCGAAAACGTACAAAGCACACATCAATGTCGAGTATTGCAATTCGGTTAAATCGATCAAATACATTTGCGAATATGTCAACAAAGGAAGCGATATGGCAGTTTTTGGAGTGGGAAATGCAACTGCATCTATCGATGAAATAGACCAATATCATGTGGGACGCTACATTAATAGTAATGAAGCAGTATGGCGCATTTTATCATTTCCAATCCATGAAAGTCATCCAACAGTTGTTCATTTGGCAGTGCACCTTGAACATGGACAGCGCGTGTACTTCACAACAGAAAATGCACGTGAACGAGCATTGTCACCACCAACAACAACATTAACTGCATTTTTTTCATTGTGCGGGAATGATATGTTTGCAAAGACACTACTTTACTCTGAAGTGCCAACATACTACACATGGAATGCATCAGCGAAAAAGTTTCAACGTCGCAAAGGTAAAGCAGTTGAAGGACATACTAATTTATATTCGACCGACGCGTTAGGCCGTCTGTACACTGTTCACCCAAACAATGCAGAATGCTTTTACTTGCGATTACTGTTAATCAGCGTACGTGGACCGACAATCAATCAATCAATCATGTGCCATGCCGGAAAGCGTGGGCGGTCATGACTCGCCATTTCACTCGATCACCAGTGTCGTGGATCAGCTCAGTGTTCCTGTCTCGTCCATGCCATGTGGCCAAGCCATCCAGGTATTTTCCTCTCGGTCTTCCTCTTGGTCTGTTCCCTTCGATCTTGTCAGTTGTCACCAAGTTCTCCAATCCATTTCTTCTCATAACATGTCCAAAAAATTTTGACTGTCTACGTCTAATTTCTCTAATCAGTTTACGATGTTCATTTGTCTCCTGTAGTACTTGGTCATTGGTTTTTCTGTCTGTCCATGGTATTCATTGCATTTTCCTCAGAAACCACATTTCTGCAGCCATCAGATGTTTTTCAGCTTACAGTAAACAGTCAAGTATGTGCCACTTATCGTGAAACTTGCCCAGAATTACATCTTCTTGAAAACGATGCACACAGGGACACTTCACTCGCTGATGTATCAAATACTGCTCAACCACAGCAAATACGCACGTTATTTGCCATCATATTGACAACTTGCTTCCCATCCAATCCAAAAGATCTTTGGGAAAAATACAAAGACTATATGAGTGAAGACATCCTACATCGTTTGCGTGCAATGAATCAAAATCCGGACATTCAATTCACACCAAATGTGTATAATGAGGCTTTGGTTTCGATTGAGGACATATGTTTGGCAGTCGCTAACAAACCACTGGTACAATTGGGATTGACTGCGCCGGATCGATCTGCAAACGATCTTTTCGATCGTGATTTGCAACGAGAATCACTCTTTGATGTGGACGAATTGTGTGCATTAGCCATGACGATGAACAAAGCACAGGGACAATAGCTACAAGTGTGTGGCCTAAATTTGGAAAATCCATGCTTCACACATGGACAGCTATATGTGGCCTGCTCGCGCGTTGGAAAAACTTCGGATTTATTCGTGTACGCACCAGACAGAAAAACAAAATATATTGTTTATGAAAAAGCACTACATTAGACATCAAATTTGGTGTTCGGCCATAACTTGAAAATTATACGACAACATAAAAAAAAAATATTCCTAGCATTAAGCGAAATTTTCTAACTGCCACCAATAAATTAGCTGCGAGGCCGAACGCTTAGAGAATGTATTTGAATGTATAATGACTACTTATATAAATTTAATGAGACGCTCCCCGCCAGGGACTGGGCGAAGCCGGGCCGGGTCAGATAGTGTGTGTGTGTGTGTGTATGTATATATATATATATATATATATATATATATATATATATATATATATATATATATATATATATATGTATATGTATCTATATATATATATATATATATATATATATATATATATATATATATATATATATATATATATATATATATATAAGAGAGAGAGAGAGAGAGAGAGAAAAAAAGAAAGACAGAGAGAGAAAGAAAGAAAGAGAGAGAGAAAAAGAAAGACAGAGAGAGACAGAGAGAAAGAGAGAAAGAGAGAGATGGAGAGAGAGAAAGAGAAAGAGAGAAAAAGAAAGACAGAGATAGAAAGAGAGAAAGAGACAGACAGACAGACAGACAGACAGACAGACAGACAGACAGACAGACAGACAGACAGACAGAGAAAGAAAATGTAGGCATGTTTTTGCTAGAAATTATGACCCTCAAATAAAATTTCATCATTCTGAAGTTAACTCATCTCTGGTCTACATTACTGAGGAAATAACTATACCAATTGGAGGACACAACAATTGTGTTTATATATTATTCCGGTGTGTTGTTGGTGAGGTAGCGGGTTGAACCCTTACATCGGTAAGTTCGGCTAAAATGTTGACTTCTCGTCCATGACTTGGGGACGTAAATTAAAAACAAGTACCTCTGAAGCCTAGATGGGTTCGCCTGATAGCCAAGGACACTAGTAATAGGGATATAATAATAGCAGAAAGACACAGATAATGAGGCTGAAACAAGCAAATATAATTAATATTCGTACTCTTCGCTGGCTGTTGAAGATGTGGGACGGAGCAGGTACGGGAATGTCCCTGGTGCTGTGATGTGGATTCTTGACTCAACTCAACTTAAAGTCTGTCGAAGAAATAAATATATCAATCAACAATTCTGGGAACCTGGGTAATCCGACATACCACACATCTCCCTCGTCATCGATTGGACTGCACATTGTGGAGACCGGTCACGTGATTGATTGGGACACACAACATGGCCGCAAGTCAAAGCTGGCAGAAGCTATCGCCATTAATTTACAGAAGCAAATTTTTTGCAAATAGAAAGACATGATAGTCAGTTTAAAATTACCGTGGTAGACAATTCAAATTACTGTGTGAATATGTGTGCTGTATATTTCAGTTTGAGGGATTTATCTAATTACTTTAGTTATTTTGTATGATTACTGCAGTATGTACCTGACCAGATGCAACGAAATATAATTTTAGTTTAGTTTAGTTTAGTCCTAACTCAAGCCTGAGACCGGAGAACCCCAGCTCAGTGCACGAACTCTGTAGCACCGGCGAGGATCCTGAAACATTTGACAGGTGCCTGTCCTTCAAGGACCATGTAGAGACGGTTGTGACAAGATCTCAAAAGGGACTCAATGCACTTAAAACTATGGCTGCAATGGGACACAGAGCAGAGAATGCTTTTCACACTATACCAGCACTTGATCCTCTCAGTGATTGATTATGGACTAGGACTGCTTACTGTCTCAAAGAGTCAGCTGGTGAAATTAGAGCGCAAACAGAACGAAGCTATGCGGGTCATTCTGGGATGCACTAGAGACACCCCAGTAGTGTGTATGCGCTACATCCTTGGTCTGCCGACTGTTGCTGGTAGGCACAAGGTGATGCAAGCGAAGGCATACCTCAGAGTAGCTGCAGACACAGATCACCCGTTGCATGAGGCGCTGGACGCAGTTATGGGTCAGCGACTGATAAGAGGGAAATCATGGATAGCTCAGGTGGAGGATACGATCAGACAGGTGTGCCCCTTGGAAAACATCAGACGAGGAGAGGAATGGGTCAGAGTGCCAGCGGAGCAGTCAGACTTGTGCAGGGTTATAATCACATTGAGCCGGGAGTGCAGGGAGTGGCCAGCAGGGGGCCACGGAAGTGGAAATCCAGCAACTAATTCAAGATAATGCTCTCTCGGGTGATGTGATCATCTACACAGATGGTTCGGTGTCAAGAGGTAGGAGAAGTGCCTGGGGGTTCATAGCAAAAGCTAATGGCCGACGTTTAGTGCAGGAGAGCCTGGCATATGATACCAAAACATCTAGCTTAAGAATGGAGGTGGAGGCGGTCAGTGCAGCTTTCCGCTGCATCGAGAATATGATTCACACATACATCGTGATTGTAACTGACTCAGAAAGCATGCTGAGGAAGGTGAGGACAGGCATGCTTCGGGCAGAGTTGCTTGCTTCGCTTCAGAGGTCACGGGTGGCAAGCATCGGTTGGATCTTTTCTCCGGGGCATGCTGGTGTCCTGGGGAATGAACAGACGGACAGATTGGCTGGCTCTGGACAACTTGGTAGAGTATTGATGCATGACAAGGCAGACGTAGTTGCGGCTCTGTGGGAGCATGTGTACACCTCGGAGGAGCAAATGGATCACCATGGTCTGGCAAGAATGAGGCAGCGAGGAGTGACGAGGTGATCTGGCCGACGCTCGACGCTCAGAGGAAAGGCGAGACGGACATATAATCAGATTGCTACTGTACTATTGGTGTTGGAACTCTTCGCTGGCTGCTGGGGATCGGGACGGAGCACCTATGGTAATGCCTCGAATGATGTGATGTCGGTTCCTAGATCAATCAGTCAATCAATCATACCTCGAGACGACTCAGCCCCCGCAACGAAATATGTCAGGCAGAAAATCGTGCAATCTATTGTTTGCGTCTTCGTTATTCAAATTTCTGAATGGTTTGTTCATACGGCGAAATCAGCATAAGAACATTGCATGGATCGAAAACTCGGATAACATGGCGAACCATAACCGCCCACGCTTATCGGTACAGCGTATCCTGATGACCGTTTATTGAATTTCGAAATCCTGAAAGAAAAATCAGGGCAGAGAGTCTGAGTGTACCTGAGTATCAAGTTAAAGATCAACAGACGATCTGAGCTAATTAAAGGGTATAATTAAATGAAAAAATAAAATGTATAAAAAGGGCAAACCAAGACAAATATAATGAATATGTAAATCAATAACGGTTTGCCCGGGTAGGCAGACAGACGCCTGGCACTGCTGCACCCACACAAATACAAGATCCAGACAGTAACGTTGGGGTAGAGAGCCGCGTCAGTGTAGTGGCTAGACGCTCGCCTGCAAGCCCGATAGTCAATGGTTCGGATACGTATCAGTCCTAGGCTAACAGATCCACCCAGTCTAAGTTGAGCTAAGTTGAGTTGAGCTTATAACCGACATCACTGCACTCAGGACATTCCCACACGCGTTTGTCCAGTACAAACGGGGCTTAGTACGGACCCTGTTTGACCGTGCTAGAAAGATATGCACCCAGGACACACTGACAGAGGAATTTGAAACTCTGAAGAATGTCTTAAACCTGAATGGGTACTCCACAGGATTTAGAAAGCGCCACTGCCAACAGCCCAAACCCAAAGCAGACGTAACTACAGTCCCTAAACTCAAGGTATTCATCCAGCTAACCTTTCGAGGGGATGACGTAATGCAACGTCTACAAGACCGGCTTACTACAGCAGTAGGCCGAACATTCTGTGCTGCAACTCCAGTCATTAGATATAAAACCGTACCGATTCCTACACCAGCAGTCAAAGAGCCTGTTCCTCTGTACGCCACAAACTATTGTATTTACCAATTCACATGTAGATGTCAGGCCTTCTACACTGGTAGAACAGAGAGACAGCTTAACAAACGAGTGTCAGAACACATACCTCAATGGGTCAACAAGATATAACACATAGGAGATGCTAGCCTCGTGAGGCCGACACACCGGAAGCTCCCGCGTCTTTAATTGGTAGGCACATTATCGAAAGCGGCCATGTGGTTGACAGAGACACTGCCTTTCGCGTGTTGTTTAACACACAAAATACTCGCTTGTTAAAATTTGCAGAAGCAATTATGATCAATCAACGCAAGCCAGAATTGTGCAAACAGAAAGACATGTCTGTCAGCTTAAAATTACCGTGGTAGATAAGTGACATTACTGTGCGAAATTGTGTATATTTCAACTTGAAGGATTTATCTAGTTAATTTCACGTAAGTTGTGTGATTTCTGCAGTATGTACCTGACGAGATGCAGCGAAATATGCCAGGCAATAAATCGTGCAATCTATTGTTTGTGTCTTCGTTATTCAAACTCTTGACATCCTTAACAACGATTTTTACAGATTAAAAGACAATGGCATGGTTAATATCAAACTTTTAAGGTTTGCATTTGAAGCCCCGCCGTATCTCGTATCTCGTATCTCGTATCTCGTATCTCGTATCTCAACTTTCTTCGTCTATTTTCTCGAATCAGTTTACGGGTTTCGTTTGTTCCTTGAAGAATTGTCTCGTTTGTTTTTCTCTCCGTCCATTGTCTTCTGTACTTTTATTTCTTCCATGAAAAACAATTCCTCTGTCATTTAGATGATTTTCACTTTGTCTGCTTAATGTCCATGCTCCACATGCATACAACAATATAGTTTCTATATAGCACTTTTATAGAAAAATTGTTTGTTGAGTATGCTTGAGACGAGTTATTTTTGCCATAGCGATTGTTGTTCTAATTTATAAATCTCTCTCTTGTTCTCTCTCTCTCTCTCTCTCTCTCTCTCTCTCTCTCTCTCTCTTTCTCTGTGTGTGTGTGTATGTGTGTGGTTTCGTGCATAAATGAGAATATTTGGACGTGTGTGTGTGAGAGAGTGAGAGAGAGAGAGAGAGAGAGAGAGAGAGAGATAGAGAGAGAGAATGAATGAATGAATGTATACATGTATGAGTAAATGTTTGTTAATGTGTTTGTAAATGTGAGTTGGTGTATGTAAGCGAAGGAGTGTGTATTATCGTGTCACTGAGGAGCGGGTGTAACTGTGAGAGTATGTGTTCAATACTCATTGTCCAGAATGACATATAGTCGAACTGACCACACGCAACATTTCAGTTCAAATTAGTTGTATGTCCTCACTCAACAGGACGTCACAGTCGACGCCATCATTTATTGGTTGTTTCTAATTTCCTGTGCAAGTTTATCTTCAGTAGTTTGTCATTGGTCGTGGGCTGTGGCTTACGGGCAGTGAGCGCATTTCGCAATTCCCAGAAACACCAGGTTGAGGGTTTGAAATCAGCAGCGGGAGATTTGGAAGCCGGCCGCTTTGCATTGTTGTCTATGATATGAGGCTTCGGTCGTTCAGAAATCAATGGCAACTACTCTGGTGATCTTGTGAGATGGCGATACTTGACCGTTCACGTTTACCGGCATGAGACATTATGATGATGATGATGATGATGATGATGATGATGATGATGATGATGATGATGATGATGATGATGATGATGATGATGATGATGATTATGATTATGATGATGATGATGAGTGTCGACCCTTTGCTCAACATCCGCTGAATTTGCCTCTCCTTAGAGGGGTCGTTTGATTTGCTCTTTTCCTTACGATCTCAGAGAGTTTTCGCGACCTCATTCTAGGCATAGTCTCGCTGGCCGCGCACAGGGGCGGCGGCCTGTCTACCAGTCTGTTAATTTGCTCGTACACCCGCATGTCCTGGGTAGAAAATCCAAAGTATGCTCTTGATGTTGCTTTATATTTTTTTTTTTTAAAGCGATGCAATCTATTTCATGCAGAATATGCCAGTTTCTCTTCTATGTTCCATGCTTTGCGATATTTCTCAAATACAACATGTCGTTTTGTACTAAATCTTCAGCCATCTGAAAGTCAATGTGACAGCCTCCACTTCCATTCCCATCCTTGAAGTCGTGATATTATACGCCAGGCTCTCCTGTTTCACAGGGACTTTAAACTTTTGCAGTGGAACTCCACCTACTTAATTTACTTCGCGCCTCATATCCAACATTGTATATTATCGCATCATTTCTGTGTGAGTTGTTATTTATCACCTGTTGTTTGCACTCAGAGCACCAGATTAAATATCTAATGTGAAATCATGCGTGTGAACAAGGAATAAGAAATAGAAGAATACCATTCTTGGTTTTCTAAACTTGTTACAGAAACCGATGGAAGACATCTAATTACCTATCCTAATAGTGATCTCTGATACGGCCAGTAATGTAGTGAACATGAGAAAAGTTTGAAGAAATAAAATACTGAAGCGCAACAAATGTAGAAATTGAACAGTTATTTTCTCCAAGAATTCAAAATTAAAGGCAATTACAAAAGAAAGTGAATGGCTGTATTCAAAATATGCAAATTGAACAAAATACGGGCAATCGGTGGCACGGTGAATAGAGAATTTCTAATGGTGGCAACAACAATCATTAGATTGAAATGACATTGATTGCTCGGAATGCTTTGATATCAAATGAACGTTCCAAATAAAATGGGAGAATGCCGGAAATCGAAGACTGTGAACAACATAATTTCCGTGAACAGAAAGTTTATAAACGAAATAGATAAAGAAAGTCAACAGACACGAGACATTTATGATTGTCAACTCGAAATCATTCGGCAACACGATAGTAGTGTTAGGTCGTATATAATGATATCATCGTCGTCAAATGCCCTGCCAACTGGCGTAGGCGTTCATGGCTCTCCACATATCTCGGTCGCTAAGTGTTCTGGATCAACTCTGCTGCTGATATTCCTCCATACGACTGTCTCAATCCATGCAGCATCATTTCTCTTGATCCGCCTCTGCCTCTCTTCCTCTTGATCTTTTCAGTCGTCACGATGTTCTCCAATGTCTCTCTTCTCATTATATGACCAAAGAAAGCAGTTTGTCTCTTTCTTACTGTTGTATATAATGTTCAAATTTCATTAACTTCTTGCAGACAATCGTTGTTAGTTACTCTGACAGTCCAAGGCAGTCATATAATGTATAAAAATAAAACAAATATTGCTCTATGATAAATAATGTAGCTGAGTTTTTTGGTGTAAGTCGACGACTATTCTAGACCAAGCCTTAATGATGTACACAGTTCGCTTCCTCGTCTCCCTTCTCCGCCAGAACATTATTCAGCACGCATAGATATGAGAATGAAACGATTCAGTTGCCACCACGACCATCACCATCTCTATCATTGGCCGTGCTGTTAAAGCGTCCACGGTCATAGTTCACCGTCTCACACGATCACACGTCTCGGATCAAGTGTGTTCTTGCCGCGAGTAGCCAAGCCATCCAGATATCCATATTTTAATCGTCGCTGGAACTACGGAGTTCGTGCTTTGTGCGATGCTTTCGGCATGCTGCTCTTCGGAAATAAACCAAGCCATATGGGATAATGGGGGAAAATTGGAAGTGGTGGAAAATTTTGAATATCTTGGGTCATTGATTACCAACAACGGCGACACAATGAAAGAAATTAAACGGTGACTATCAATTGCTCTTCAAAGACTAAAACAGCTGAATAAATTATGTAGTGGGACAGACAGAACTCAACAATTCGATTTTTAAGAGCATGCATCTTTCCCATTGCAACATACGCCTGTGAGACCTGGACACTTACTAAACAAGCTGAACAGCGCATAAACGCCTTTGAATATAAATGTTATAGACGAGTTCTAAGAATATCTTGGGTAAAGAAAAGACAAATGCATTCATACTTCAAGAGTTGAATATTGAAGAAGGTTGGCTATTAAAGACGATAAAATAAAGAAAATTGAAATATTTCTGTTACTTGAAACGTCACCAAAGTTTGGAGAGAACAATAATGGAAGGGTATATGCCTGGGAAGAGAGGAAGAGGAAGGCCAAAAAGAAGATGGGTGCAGGATGTGGCGGATGATCTCCAGATGAGTGTATCAGACGCGAGACATCTTGCTTATGATCGAGAGGTTTTCCGGAAGGTTGTTATGGGAGCGAGGTTCTGCAAAGGACATGCTACTGAAAGAATGAATCAAATGGGATAAAACCCGGTGCGGTGCAATGAAGTAGATTCTCTAGCCTATTTTTAAATTTTGTGTTGCATATTCTTTACAGGACGTTGCAGTCAACACCAGCATTTTCAGCTGCTGTTGATGTACTAGGCAAGATTACGCTCAGTAGTTTGCCATTGCTTTTCTGAGCGACCGGCTCACAAACCCCCGTAAGTTACCAGTGCGGCGCGAACCGGTGCCGATTCTCGCGCAGCTGCGTTATTTACGAGAATATACGAGATTACGGAGAAAGACGTTAACACCTACGCCTTTTAGGCCTTTATAAAAACTTTCTTACAACACATTATTTGCCGACGTCACAGTTAAACTGACAGTTTCGGGGAGTTTATAAGGACAATTAATTGAAACACAATGTTCATAGAACAAACAAATAAGTAGGCAATTAGGGGACTATATAAGACGACATTTGGTAAAACATCAAATGAGAAGAATCCACGCGTAAATAGGAAATTTTTTAATCAAGCATATAAAAGGAAACCTTAACACAGTAGCAGTACAACTCACAGATACACAGACAGTCTAAGGGAGTATATGTTGGATGAAAATGGATAAGAATGACTTGCGCGATGAGTTGGATTAAAGTGAGGAAGAGTTGCGCATTTCGTCGACCACACTTTCTCTCCTGAATCCAGTTGCAAGACAAGTCAAGACGATTGGAGACGAATACATGTGCAATGGATGACTACGTGCCTTGCCGTGCTCATTACATTGAGACTATATGTGACGCGCCGGTCTCCCTGGTCTAGGTGTTACATGACTTTTTCCGTAATCCCGTATACTCTCGTGGGTAACATGACGTTGCATGAGAATCGGTAGCGGTTCTCTCCGGGTCGATGACTTACGGGGTATGTGAGCCGGTCGCTCAGAAAACAATGGCAAACTTCTGAGCGTAATTTTGCCAAGACATCAACAGTCAGCTGAAAAATGCTGACGTTGACAGCAATGGCCTGTAAAGGATATGCGAACAACAAAACAATATGTGACTCGATTGTCATGACCAGATGTCTAGAGAAACTATTACGGACAAAGGCAACCCTCTCCCCCCCCCCCACCCCCATTTCCAATAATCAGCCATAAAAGACCTCCAACTGAGACTGTCCAGCGAGAATGTTCAACACAACAGTCGCGGAACAATCCATGTGCAAGGTTTCAACATGACATATACAGAACATAATTAGGAACCATAAGATTAGTGATGAAGTGCTCCTCTGTCATTCAACTATACATTCGTCATCATTGTGTTGTTGTTTGTTAAATCCCTGCTTCATGAAGGATCCGAACACACGACCACCAACACCACAGATCTGGGAGCTAGCCACTATCCTATAGTCGTCCAGGGGTGTGTATATAAAGAGACTATGTAAAAACTACAATTCGTCCACATTTAAATTACACGATTATGAAAGACAATCATTTTAGAGATGATACAATGTCAAATACATTAATTTGCTTGAGAAATACTGTCAAATACGTTAATTTTCTAGATGATACAATGTCAAATACATTAATTTGCTTGAGAAATCCTGTCAAATACGTTAATTTTCTAGATGATACAATGTCAAATACATTAATTTGCTTGAGAAATCCTGTCAAATACATTAATGTGCTAGATGATAGAATGTCAAACACATTAATTTGCTTGAGAGATACTGTCAAATACGTTAATTTTCTAGATGATACTGTACAATGTCAAATACATCAATTTGCTTGAAATATCCTGTCACATACGTTAATGTGCTAGGGATATACTGTCAAAAACATTAATTTGCTGGAGATTTCTGTCAAATAAATTTATTTACTAAGGTTACTGTCAAATGCGTTAATTTGCAAGCTGTTATAAAGATAACTATGAGGGGCGTTCATTTGAAATCCGTTCGTGCCGCACCGCGCGTAATTGTGCACGTTGAATATGATCATGTCATAGTCATGTGATAAGTACTGACCAATGAATAAAAGAGCACGTGCTTATCGTCCCATGATGTATAGGTTCTGTTTCTGACCGTTGAGAAAATGGCCGGGTTGATCAAAAATCCGTCCAAAGAAGCTCAAAGAGCGGTTATTCGGTTTCTTTCATTTAAAGGATGTCGACCAGTAGACATTCATCGAAGAATACAGGCAGCGCACGGTAACAAATGTGTGTCGAAGACAACAGTGACAGACTGGGCACGAATATTTCGGAAATGACGTCAGCTCACGACAGATCTTCGACGGCCGGGTCAAGCGCATATTGTTGCAACAGAAACAAACCATCGCCAAAATTGATGCAGCAGTATAGATGAACCGTTGTCGAAGCATGCGTTCGCTAGCGAAAGAATTTGTTGTGTCACTTGGGACAATTCAAAAGGTCGTTCGTAAGAAACTGCAATATCGGAAGGTGTGTTAACAGTGGGTACCACGGATGTTGACCGACCACCAAAGGGAGGAACGCATGGAATGGTTTTTGAACCACTTTCTACGTTACAGAGTGGAGGGTAATGCATTTTTTCCCGCATAGTGGAAGGCGATGAATCGTGGTGTCACCACTTTGAGTCGAGCAGCAAAAGAGAGAGCATGCAATGGAACCATGCTGGATCGCCAAAAGCCAAAAAATTCAAGTTACAGGTTTCAGCCTGTAAGGTTATGCTGAGCGCATTTTTTGACTATGAAGGGCTATTGTTGGCCGACTTTAAAGAACCTGGTGTTTAACATCAACTCTACTCACTACTTGCAAACACTAGACAAGCTGCACAAAGCCATCAAGAGTAAAAGACCCGGCATGCATTCTCGCGGTGTGAATTTGTTGCACGATAATGCTCGTCCGCATGTCGCAAAGATTGTGCATGAAGCATTAGTAAGGAAGAAGTGGGAAATTCTGCAACATCCAGCCTATAGTCCTGATTTGCCACCACGTGATTTTCATTTGTTTGGACCTCTAAAAAAAGCTCTCAAGGGGCAACGATTTCACACAGATACAGACGTAATGACAGCGGTAAAACACTTGGTTCAGTGAGCAACCACAATTATTATTATTTTTTTTGTGGACGGCATTCGCCGCCTACCTAAGCCATGGGATGCTTGCCTGAATGTCTACGGCGACTTCTTCTGACCAACCCATTCATTCATTCCATTCATTCACAATGAATGCTTTGTTTAATTCTATCACACCTGTTAATGTTTCTTTCATGCTTTTGTAATAAAGCCATTGGAATGGGTTTCAAATGAATGCCCCTAATACATTCATTTTCTAGGTGAGATAAAATCAAAACTTGAAAAAAACCAAGGAGGATTTTTTTTTAAAACTTAACGACAATTTCTTAGTAGGAACTGTCACTGGGTTGTCAAATGTTAGTCCTTGACATACTCACGGTCACGACATATGAGGTGAGTGGCCAGTTCGCGTTCTCGTCGACGTTCTGAACAATTTAAAACATTGTCTGATACCCATGTTTGTGAGGCTGAGTCCATCCCTGAGCCTTGGGTAAAAGTAAAACAGTTGATTCTGGGTATTGAACTCTGATCACTGGTTTGACAGGCAAGATCTCTAACCACAGTACCACCTTAGATCACTGGTTTTCTTTACACGTAAAATCAAACCACAAGTATTGATTGCCGTTAATGGGTTTCACGAAGGAATGGGCAGCGCGGGTGCATTAAGTGCATCATGGGATTTGGCGGAAAGAATAATCGAACAAGGAAGAGCACGTATTCATCTGCTTTATGGATTAATAGCGAGCGCGTTATTCTGGCTGATAGGGAACTGTGCTGATAATGTCTTGATCGCGCTGGGACGAGGTTTTCACACATGCCTTCGTCATCTCACTAAGTGAGGGGCAGACTGACCATCTATTTCTCCAAACCTTAAGGGCCGGCAAAAGGAGGAGCAGCAACAACAATAATTACAGTATCAGCAACAACAATTACAGCAGCAACAACAATAGCAAAGATAACAATAGCAATAACAACAACAGCAACATCAACAAATACAACAGTGTAAACAGTAGCCACAAAAAACAGCAACAGCAAACACAACAACAGCAACAGCAGCAAGAACAACAATAACAACAACAGCAACAGTAAAAACAACAATAACAACAACAGCAACAGTAAAAACAACAACAGCAACAACAACAATAACTATAGCAGAAAACGCAATATCAAAACTATTAAAAACAACAGCGACACCGACAAATGCAGTAACACAGCAGCATCACCAATAAGATCAACAATACCAATAGAACACCAGTAACAACACCAGTGACAATACAAAACATAAAAACAAAAACAACACTAGCATCAGCAACTACAACTGATTTTAAGTAGATGGTCAAACTTTAAAAAAAAAAATTAATAGTGTTTACAGAAAGGTTGTCACAAAGTGCGATAATTATTCTTTAGTCCCAGACGACAGTAAAACAACAATTAAAACGAAACTAACAATAGAAACTGCAAATGACCGCAACAACAACAGCAACAGAATCGAACAATATTTACAAACTAATTGTCACAAAGTCTGATAATTATTCTTTAGCTCCTGACAACAGTACAACGGCAACTACAAAAACAAAAACAACAATAGCAACAATAACAGCCACAATAGCAATAACAACAGCAGCGACTGATTTTGAGTAATAAGTCAAACCTAAAAACATCGAACAATTGTTATCAAAGGTTGTCAGAAAGTCCGATAATTATTCTTTTGTACCTGACGACACAAAACCCAGCACATAGATTATTCATGTATCATGGTGTTGTCAACATTCGGAGATGATGGCACATGCAAAAATAATCTTTCTAGTGCTGTTTAATTTTGCTGCTTGCAGGCCAACAAGGGGAATCGAATGTTGTTTTCTCCCATGTAGATTTGATGTCACGGTAACAGCAGGAGTCAAATTGATTACAATAATCAGCCATAAAAGACCTCCAACTGAGACTGTCCAGCGAGAATGTTCAACACAACAGTCGCGGAACAATCCATGTGCAAGGTTTCAACATGACATATACAGAACATAATTAGGAACCATAAGATTAGTGATGAAGTGCTCCTCTGTCATTCAACTATACATTCGTCATCATTGTGTTGTTGTTTGTTAAATCCCTGCTTCATGAAGGATCCGAACACACGACCACCAACACCACAGATCTGGGAGCTAGCCACTATCCTATAGTCGTCCAGGGGTGTGTATATAAAGAGACTATGTAAAAACTACAATTCGTCCACATTTAAATTACACGATTATGAAAGACAATCATTTTAGAGATGATACAATGTCAAATACATTAATTTGCTTGAGAAATACTGTCAAATACGTTAATTTTCTAGATGATACAATGTCAAATACATTAATTTGCTTGAGAAATCCTGTCAAATACGTTAATTTTCTAGATGATACAATGTCAAATACATTAATTTGCTTGAGAAATCCTGTCAAATACATTAATGTGCTAGATGATAGAATGTCAAACACATTAATTTGCTTGAGAGATACTGTCAAATACGTTAATTTTCTAGATGATACTGTACAATGTCAAATACATCAATTTGCTTGAAATATCCTGTCACATACGTTAATGTGCTAGGGATATACTGTCAAAAACATTAATTTGCTGGAGATTTCTGTCAAATAAATTTATTTACTAAGGTTACTGTCAAATGCGTTAATTTGCAAGCTGTTATAAAGATAACTATGAGGGGCGTTCATTTGAAATCCGTTCGTGCCGCACCGCGCGTAATTGTGCACGTTGAATATGATCATGTCATAGTCATGTGATAAGTACTGACCAATGAATAAAAGAGCACGTGCTTATCGTCCCATGATGTATAGGTTCTGTTTCTGACCGTTGAGAAAATGGCCGGGTTGATCAAAAATCCGTCCAAAGAAGCTCAAAGAGCGGTTATTCGGTTTCTTTCATTTAAAGGATGTCGACCAGTAGACATTCATCGAAGAATACAGGCAGCGCACGGTAACAAATGTGTGTCGAAGACAACAGTGACAGACTGGGCACGAATATTTCGGAAATGACGTCAGCTCACGACAGATCTTCGACGGCCGGGTCAAGCGCATATTGTTGCAACAGAAACAAACCATCGCCAAAATTGATGCAGCAGTATAGATGAACCGTTGTCGAAGCATGCGTTCGCTAGCGAAAGAATTTGTTGTGTCACTTGGGACAATTCAAAAGGTCGTTCGTAAGAAACTGCAATATCGGAAGGTGTGTTAACAGTGGGTACCACGGATGTTGACCGACCACCAAAGGGAGGAACGCATGGAATGGTTTTTGAACCACTTTCTACGTTACAGAGTGGAGGGTAATGCATTTTTTCCCGCATAGTGGAAGGCGATGAATCGTGGTGTCACCACTTTGAGTCGAGCAGCAAAAGAGAGAGCATGCAATGGAACCATGCTGGATCGCCAAAAGCCAAAAAATTCAAGTTACAGGTTTCAGCCTGTAAGGTTATGCTGAGCGCATTTTTTGACTATGAAGGGCTATTGTTGGCCGACTTTAAAGAACCTGGTGTTTAACATCAACTCTACTCACTACTTGCAAACACTAGACAAGCTGCACAAAGCCATCAAGAGTAAAAGACCCGGCATGCATTCTCGCGGTGTGAATTTGTTGCACGATAATGCTCGTCCGCATGTCGCAAAGATTGTGCATGAAGCATTAGTAAGGAAGAAGTGGGAAATTCTGCAACATCCAGCCTATAGTCCTGATTTGCCACCACGTGATTTTCATTTGTTTGGACCTCTAAAAAAAGCTCTCAAGGGGCAACGATTTCACACAGATACAGACGTAATGACAGCGGTAAAACACTTGGTTCAGTGAGCAACCACAATTATTATTATTTTTTTTGTGGACGGCATTCGCCGCCTACCTAAGCCATGGGATGCTTGCCTGAATGTCTACGGCGACTTCTTCTGACCAACCCATTCATTCATTCCATTCATTCACAATGAATGCTTTGTTTAATTCTATCACACCTGTTAATGTTTCTTTCATGCTTTTGTAATAAAGCCATTGGAATGGGTTTCAAATGAATGCCCCTAATACATTCATTTTCTAGGTGAGATAAAATCAAAACTTGAAAAAAACCAAGGAGGATTTTTTTTTAAAACTTAACGACAATTTCTTAGTAGGAACTGTCACTGGGTTGTCAAATGTTAGTCCTTGACATACTCACGGTCACGACATATGAGGTGAGTGGCCAGTTCGCGTTCTCGTCGACGTTCTGAACAATTTAAAACATTGTCTGATACCCATGTTTGTGAGGCTGAGTCCATCCCTGAGCCTTGGGTAAAAGTAAAACAGTTGATTCTGGGTATTGAACTCTGATCACTGGTTTGACAGGCAAGATCTCTAACCACAGTACCACCTTAGATCACTGGTTTTCTTTACACGTAAAATCAAACCACAAGTATTGATTGCCGTTAATGGGTTTCACGAAGGAATGGGCAGCGCGGGTGCATTAAGTGCATCATGGGATTTGGCGGAAAGAATAATCGAACAAGGAAGAGCACGTATTCATCTGCTTTATGGATTAATAGCGAGCGCGTTATTCTGGCTGATAGGGAACTGTGCTGATAATGTCTTGATCGCGCTGGGACGAGGTTTTCACACATGCCTTCGTCATCTCACTAAGTGAGGGGCAGACTGACCATCTATTTCTCCAAACCTTAAGGGCCGGCAAAAGGAGGAGCAGCAACAACAATAATTACAGTATCAGCAACAACAATTACAGCAGCAACAACAATAGCAAAGATAACAATAGCAATAACAACAACAGCAACATCAACAAATACAACAGTGTAAACAGTAGCCACAAAAAACAGCAACAGCAAACACAACAACAGCAACAGCAGCAAGAACAACAATAACAACAACAGCAACAGTAAAAACAACAATAACAACAACAGCAACAGTAAAAACAACAACAGCAACAACAACAATAACTATAGCAGAAAACGCAATATCAAAACTATTAAAAACAACAGCGACACCGACAAATGCAGTAACACAGCAGCATCACCAATAAGATCAACAATACCAATAGAACACCAGTAACAACACCAGTGACAATACAAAACATAAAAACAAAAACAACACTAGCATCAGCAACTACAACTGATTTTAAGTAGATGGTCAAACTTTAAAAAAAAAAATTAATAGTGTTTACAGAAAGGTTGTCACAAAGTGCGATAATTATTCTTTAGTCCCAGACGACAGTAAAACAACAATTAAAACGAAACTAACAATAGAAACTGCAAATGACCGCAACAACAACAGCAACAGAATCGAACAATATTTACAAACTAATTGTCACAAAGTCTGATAATTATTCTTTAGCTCCTGACAACAGTACAACGGCAACTACAAAAACAAAAACAACAATAGCAACAATAACAGCCACAATAGCAATAACAACAGCAGCGACTGATTTTGAGTAATAAGTCAAACCTAAAAACATCGAACAATTGTTATCAAAGGTTGTCAGAAAGTCCGATAATTATTCTTTTGTACCTGACGACACAAAACCCAGCACATAGATTATTCATGTATCATGGTGTTGTCAACATTCGGAGATGATGGCACATGCAAAAATAATCTTTCTAGTGCTGTTTAATTTTGCTGCTTGCAGGCCAACAAGGGGAATCGAATGTTGTTTTCTCCCATGTAGATTTGATGTCACGGTAACAGCAGGAGTCAAATTGATTACATTCTAATGAAAACCTGAAATGATGTTTTATTTTCTGTGTGAATATAGTATGAAAAAGCAAGGCACAAATGTATCGTTTTTATATGTTGTCACCGCTGCGTTCTATACAAGTTCTAGTCCTCCAGCGCAGATAAAATGATTGGATTCTTGTAGAAAAACATTCTCTTAGTCGTGTGTGTAACCATTCATGCACCACCTGCTGTACCTCTTCATCGGACCGAAAAGTCTGTCACAGAAGTCACGCCGTTATGTAACTTCCAACTCCACTCATACACTTGCTGGACTGACAAGCATTCATCACCATACAGGAACATTATTTGCCGATGAATTTCTATAGGTTTCACCCCTTCACTAATCACAAAAACGGATAACAGAACGCTCTTTGGTGCATGGTGCATTAGGGAGTCTTCGTGGCGTAGTGGTCAAGCTGTTTAACTCGGGCTCCGAAGGTTGTGGCTTCGATTCCGGGCCGCATCCTTTTCGGAGACTCGTCTGGGTCGTCGCTAGAGCTACTGAGCTCATGCTTTATGCGACGCTTTTCGCGCTGCGGAAAGAGACCGAGCCATATGGGATAAAACCCGGTGCTATGAAGTCGACCCTGTCGACTTTTAAGCGACTTTTTTTTTTTTTTTGGTGCATGCAAAAGTCGGACGGTCATCTTTAAACTGTCTTATAATGTCACCCTGTTCGACTGCAGCGTGATGTCACGTCCTTAACATCGTTGTCATTCTTAACAACAATATTGAAAGGTTAAAGGACAACGGCGTGGTTATTGTCATTTCTATCAAACTTTTAAGAGTTTCATTGGAGGACCCTCGTAACAGAACACAGATGGAAGACATGTATACATCCCATAACACACTGTCGAGAGAAGACTATGATTCAGATCAACAACTTATGACAGACTTCAAGATAAAACTGAAGAAGCTGATATAAGGAGCAAGGTCAATGCATCTCTGTATAAGCAATATATACCTGATTATAAGACAAGAATATTGCATTAGAACAAAATAAAATACATGATTGGCTATGATTCCTGTGCACCAATCAACAGGGCATGTGTAATTATATTTCTGACGTGTCGTCAGTCTGTGTGTCTGGCAATGTGGTTGGTTTTTGCAAGATTTGTTTAGTAGATGTCAATTGGGGGTTTGGGGCCAAAAAGGTCGGGGCACTACAGGAGCGCCAAAAGAAAGCCCCCGGGGACCAAAAGGGTCGGGGCACTACAGGAGCGCCAAAAGAAAGCCCCCTAGGGACCCAACCCCCGGGGGCCCCACCCCCCAGGGCCCCGGGGCGCGACCGCCCGACCGGGCCGTCCTCTGTATCCCGGAGCGCACGCATGGCGACCGAGCCGCCCGCCACGATATATTACTCAGACATATTTTGGAAAAGCTGTCATATCTCCCAACACAAGCCGGTGTTATATATCACTGCAGCCACAAAGCTCAAAAAAAAAAAACGGCGGGCTATTTTTTTTACCACCACACGTTCGTTAACAGAATGTGCTACACACAGCACGCTTATTTCCCCCGCTAACAAGTGACGTGGAAGTTAATCAATGCGCGTTGAGCCAGTGATATACTTTTATAAGCTTTTATTAATTTCTTTGCTTTTTTTATAACATACATTGAAAAAAAAACATTGTATGTACAAAAAAAATTATATACAAATGTATGTACAAAATTATATACAAATGTATACTACATATTTTAATAGTGATATATAACCACAAAATGTTGGTGTTACTTCGGTCGGTGGCGTGGTCAAGTTGGTTAAACCACATCACACTCAGCAGGTCTAGAAATTGAATGGTTTGCATGCTCAAACCCGGGTTTCCATTCAATATTCTAGGCTGCCGTAGTGCGGATGCGGGCACCTTCTAGGTTTCGCTAGTATTTCGTTTCGATTAGCAACCAACAAGGGGGTCGCCTAATCTCTATACATGTGGTTTAACCAACACACCTCACATCTCTCGGAGGATGGCAAGTTGTGTGCATAAAAACCCGGGTTGTTGTCATCCTCTGAGAGGGGTGGGGGAACGAATCACAAAGCCGACTTTTGCATTTTTTTTAATTCTTTTTTTTTTAAAATTCGCGTCTTCGTTATGGTGTTATATCTGAAAAATATTAGGGCGCGTCGAATTAGAGGCTGACTTATTGGGCACATACAGATGGAGACCTATGGATGTGAGTGGCCGAAGCTCGGCAAAGAACTTCATTGCGGCCGCCCAACCGTCGGCCTTTATTGTTCTTGGCATGAGGCAAAGCGGGGCGAGGTGATAGAAGAGTGTATATTCTGTGAGAGGGGTGTTAGGAAACCATATGAGATGTGTGAGCGTTGCACACTAGACGCACTTCATAGGATGGTTTGGAAGTTTGAAAAGACGACTGGAATCAAACTGCTACTCTATAAAGGGGTGAAGTTAGATCCTCAATATAGCCCAGAGGGCCTATAGGTGTGGCTTAGCGCAAATTTCGTCGGCCAACCACCATTGCGAGCAACCGTGTCACGCGGGAGAGAAAAAATGTTCATACACACCTTGTTTATCTGAGGAGTATATCCTTCCGCGCATTACCCAGTGGCGGATCATTCAGTGGAGTAGGGGGGTGGTTCCAAACTGTCCTGATCGTGTATACAGGTTATTTCGACCCTAAAGCTTTGACGAATTCTGCCCGTGCCGCGTCTCGGCCTTTCAGAATGAGAGATTTTTTTGTCTCTTCGTCCAGATCCGCCGGCGCCTTGCTCCGAATATCTTTTTTCAACTGGTGAAATTTATTTTCTTCAGCTGTAATTATTTTATACTCCACGTCTGAAATTCTCCCATCATCCAAAGCCTTTGAAACAAGGTCGGCTATACTAGAAAGCTTAGCCGTCGCCAGAGTGCAAATTTCATCATGCTTCTTAGCTTTTGCTGTTAGTTTGCGGGACGCTAGCTTGCTCCCAGCGGACATGATTCCACAAGCTAGGGCAGCTATCTCAAGCCCGACAACTATAGGGGCAGCGATAATGGTGGTAAGAAGCCCAACACCCCCCACCCCCATACCAACGCTAGCCGCCAGCATCGCGCTGTCCACAGCGTCTAATGCATTAACGGCACGCCGATATTTTTTATACAGTGCAGCCCGTTTGTCCCTTTCATCTTCCAGAGACTTCCGAAGACGGGTAAGCTCTTGAATACGATAGGCACCGCCGTCACTAGTATCGATTGTAGGATAGAGCGACATTATTCTTTGCGCGTCAAACCTACTTCTTCAACTGAGATATTAAATGTTCAATGCGAACGGTGCTAATCGACCCTGTAGTGAACAAAAGCCGGACAAAAGCAGTAACGGTAGTAAAAATGATTTCATCTACCGCAACCTCACCGAGCTCTACTATAATGTCCGTCTCTGTTGCCCGGGCCGCCCACGTTCCGTCGGCCGCGGAAGTAATGACGAGAGCAACATGCCTGGGGAGTGATGACGCACTCCATTTAATAGAGACCCCAGGAAGGACTGGGGCAAACTCTGTCTGTGCCACAGGCCCAATAACTAACTCGAGATAGATGGTTGACTCCTTAGGAGGCTTACCTAGCATATCAAGGTCAGCTTTACAATCTGTAACAGCCTTCAGACAATATTTAGTCCCCTGGACTTTAGCCTCAGTCACCGATACGGCATAGAAGAGAGCCCTGGCGCACTGCATTTTCAGAAATGACTGGTAGGTCACAACAGGAGACTTGTTGGGGCGTGTGACTGTCCTGCAGGCCTGATAACTCACAAACACCTTACCCATGTTAGTTAACCTGATAAGTATCCCATTGGGCTCGAGGTGAGTATATCCCGTGCGAAGCTCAAGCTGCAGATCCCAGTCATCGTCGTCGGGATGGTCTATGGCGGCACGAGCATAGACCCCCTGGGGAGTGAGCTGGAGGCCATAGATCTTGTAGTTATGACCCGGCTCCCGCCACCCAATAGTGTCGGCCAAATCAGCAAAGGTTAGGGTAGAGCATGCTCTTGGGCGATGCCTTCCTGGACCTTCTGAATCAGCCATTGTGTTTTCTGATGTGGAGTTCACAACTTAGATATGCCAGCGGCACGGCTTTGCCTTGTTCATCACAGACTGAAAGTCTAATATCGTTTAGAGTTCCTGTCTCCAACTTCTTATAACGAGGCACAGAAAAAACCTCGTGTCTCCCTTGATTACATTCCACATTTTTAACAGGCACAGCCCTGAGGAGTGTGGAGGGAAGTGAATTATGACGGTTCTCATATGATGATAGACCCTCGAGATGAATGTACAACTCCTTATATATTAGGAGTTTAGGAAATGCTGTTCCAACCATAGCCTTATTAACCGAAACATAATCGAAAATCCCAAGAGTGTAGGCTAGGCCACCCTCTATCATATCGGGCGCATACAGACCAGCGAGAGTTACAAGGCCAGTTGCGGGGTTCAGCGTCAGAGAAAACTTGCGAGGCTCAAAGAATTGCTTGTTTAGGGTACATACGTCGTAGTACCCATCGGGGATAACAATCTGTTCACCCCCCACCTGGAATTTATTATTGGACATCTCCTGGGAAATATTAACCCACGCATGGTAGAACAACAATTCCACGATAGCTACCTCTAGGTCACCATCGCGGTTGTCTAGGACCGGGTTGAGGGGGATGGGTTCCCCACGCTGGATGTTGGTTAATGTGATGTACATCTTAGCACGTCTAATAATGATAATTTACGAGTTCAATAAGGATGGTAAATACCCAACGGAGCAACCATGTCTGATGTGAAGTACGCAGCTTAGATATGCCAGTGGCACGTCGTTACCCTTTTCATCTAGGACCGAAAGTCTTATTCCCCCTACCGTTCCAGTTTCTAGCCTTTTATAATGAGGCACAGAGAAAATCTCATGTCTCCCTTGATTACATTCCTCTTTTTTAACAGGTACAGCCCGGAGGAGTGTGGAGGGAAGCGAATTATGACGGTTTTCATATGATGATAGGCCCTCGAGATGAATGTACAACTCCTTATATATGATAAGTTTAGGAAACTTCTCCGCATGGAATGTAAACACCTCATTGAACCGCTCACTTCTGTAGTCTATGCCGAAACCAAGAACCCCACCTAGCCCTCCGAACCCTAAGGCCACCCCCGATTTTATACCACTGAGACTTACAAGGCCTGTTGCGGGGTTGAGAGAAAGAGAGAGCTTCCGTGGCTCAAAGAATTGTTTGTTAAGAGCACAGACATCATAATACCCGTCGGGGATAGTAACAACTTCATCATCAAGTTTGAACCAATTGTTTTTCAGCTTCGCGGAAATATTAACCCACGCGGGGTAGAACAACAATTCCACGATAGCCACCTCTAGGTCACCATCGCGATTGTCTAGGACCGGGTTGAGGGGGATGGGTTCCCCGTGTTGGACGTTGCTAAGTGTGAAAAACATATTAGCACAGCTAATAATAATGACTGCTTACGAGTTCAATAAGGACGCCAAATACCCGGCGGGTGGGGTATACCCGTTTGAAGAAATAAAGGATCTCACAAAGGTGGACATACAGGTCAACCTCCAAGGAGCCTTTCCGACACAGTTCCCCAACATGTTTGAAAAATACCGGTTGCCATACGTGGAGACAGACCAGATCGTGCAAGCCTGGTACAGCAATCCGATGCAATTCTGGCAAAACCAACTCAACTTCGCAGTATGGTGTGCCACGGCGGGGTGTGGGGTGTCCGCGCAGGAGCATCTGTCCGGCCCTGACCCACTAACGCGAACCGTCTACATATTCCATGTCTACTACCAGATTCGTCGAATCCTCAAAGAGATGCGTGTGTCTCTACCACAAGACCAGGGTTGGAACGCCTTTGAAAATCCCTACGATGTAAGAGCCTATCAGCGTATATGCGCGGAATTTGGAATTCCCCAGAATGATAACTGGAGACGGCTCGGGAGGAATAACGGGTTGGGGAGCGTATACATTTACTGGACGAACACAGGTTATCGCGCCCTGCCTGATGGACATGATGGTGTATATGACCCAAAGCGCCATTCATTCACACAACAAACCACAAATGACATACTACACATAGATTATATCTCGCAAGACGATATTCACGCTGATTCTGGCTGGCAGGCTTTCATTCTTAACAAGTCACAGGGCTTCACACGCCCCGGTGTTGAGCGAATAAATGACAGCATTCGAACCTATGTGTGGGCCATCTTAGGGGCCCAGGCTCAGACTAGAACACGAATTCTGGGAACCGGAACGGCGTTTGATGCCCAGAAGCATTTCCTGGTATTAGTAGAAGACGCCATCTCTGCGCCCGTCGATCTCGCGGCGGCCATCAAAAGATATCAGGATGTGCTACAAAACGCGAGCTCAGAAGTTAATTATGTCTTTGGAACGGGGTTGTATATGGCCCCCAGCGACATGCTGCTCCGCATTGGCCAGATAGCTGGATATAACAACATGATCGTCATCGCAGAGCCAGGCCTAAAGCGTGGCCTGAATACAACCATTAATGCCCCTAAGCTGCCCACCATTGCACAGCCGACGGTAGAGCTGCCCAGCATTGCTCAGCCAGCGCTGCCGACCACTAGCATAGCTGATAAGGCAGCTGGGCTGCAGCATCAAAATGAAAAGATAGCACTCATTGCTGGGGGTGTCGCAGTCGGTCTAGTGGTCCTATGGTTTGTTCACCGCAATTAGCCGCTCTCTGATAGCCAGCAGCAGCAAGCCACCGAGTGCAACCACTAATGCCCAGAGATTTCCAGCCAGCCATCCCACACCCTTACTCAAGAAGTTAAGAAGCCAGGAGATAATACCGCCTATGATTCCTGGGAGTGCCTCCGCAGCCTTACCAGCTAGCCTGGCTAGAAGGCTCGCTAGGTCTTTCAGTTTCTGCCGAATCCATGCCTTAGCCCCAGGGCCAGGTGGCGGGCCAGGTGGTGGGATAGGTGGCGGGCCAGGCGGTGGGGTAGGACCACCACCACCAGTAATGGCTAGGGTGATAGTGGAAATTAAGAGGCCGATCGCTGTGAGAATGCTCGCTATGGTGATACCCTGCTCTCGGAACAGAGTCCGCAGCCTCGCACCCAGTGTGGTGTCTTCATTGACCACCCGATGAATGGTTTCACGGATCCGACTGAATTGGGTGCGTAAGTCTTCGTGTAACTCAGCGACCTCTATTAAAAGCCTCTTCTTAGCTTCTTCAATATCGGCAATCTTTTGCTCTTGAAAGTCCCTACTCTCCTCATTGGGTGCTATCAACATTTTCCGCCGCCTTATGGCGACCTCTTTATCTTGCTGGTCGAGAATAACCAGATAGTTTGTGAGTTTACCTTTAATCGTTGTCACCGCTTTGTCAAGCGCCATGAGCCCCCGGAGTTCTCTCACTGGAGGTAAGCCTTTCTCTCCCAGGTATTGGTCTACGTGTGAGGTTTCTAAAACCCGCTGCACTTCTGGACTCGACATAGCCCGTTCTAAGATGTTGCCAACATTTGAAGCTATTTGTGGGACAGCCTGAATATCTGCACCACTTAGAGCAGCTTCTTCCTCCGCCAGATCACTAGCAGTCTCCTCAAGGATGGTGACAACCTTTGGTGGTATTTTGTCCACAAATCCCAATACCTCTCTGGTACTCACTCTGAGGTTATTCACAGCTAACGGCATGCCATTATCATACTGTGTAATCCTTTGGTGGTTAACATAGAGAGCATTCCGGCGACCCAAACGAATTTTTGTATAATCTATACCAGTTATAGGTTTGATACCCCACATCTTCTCCACCCTTTTAAAATAGTCGTTAATAGCGCTGTTTTCTAGTTCTATGAATAAGTTGCGCTCCCCCTGTGACGTCTCCCCCTGTGACGTCTCCCCCTGTGACGGCCACTCGGTATTAACAATGCGGGGATTATCGACATCAAAATCGTCGTCGATGAAGCCTGTCTCTTCTTCCTCGCCCGTTTCAGGCCTCCCCTCTTCACCACCAAAATCAGTCAGCTCAACTCTATCCATATTAGATATTGCTACAAAGCAACAATAATAAACAACTAGCCATGTCTTCAAGTGCATATGGTCGTAAGCTTAACCCTTACCGCCGTCTCCGGGAGCCGCTCGGTGTGAAAGGATTGCGGCAAACGATAATCGTGACCAACAATCCTTCTACGATCGGTCCGAAGCAGCAGTTACTAGTTCGTTTTCCCAATCTCGGTGCACACGATGTTATCGTGCCTGGGTCGGTGCGGCTGGCATTCAATGTCGACCTCAGCTCCCCTGATGTCAACCGGTCCGTGGTCCAGAACCTCGGCCGAGCACTGGTTCAAAAGCTGACCGTCAGGCTATCGGGCAATGAAGTCTTCTCTCTTGTGGACAGTGACGTCTACAACGTCTATCTGGATCTTTGGAAGAGCCAATCGGAGCGGGCGAGCGCTGTGTATCAAGGCATCGATACAAGTACCGGCATGAATGTGACCAAGGCGCGTGTTGGTGCAGCGGATGCTGTTGTTCTGCCCCTCGCCAATGCGAGAGACGTGGCCATCGCGAAGGCCTTCAAAAACAGGTACTACATACCACTAGACTTTGAGCTGCTTGAAACGCATGCGCCCTTCTACCAATCTGCTCTTAGTGATCGGCTGGAGATTGAGTTGACCTTTAACGACGCTTCCCGTGTGATTCGCGCAACTGGTAAAGATGCCGGCAACTCCTCATACTCCCTAGAAAACATCTGTCTCGAGTACGAAGTAGTCACTGAACCCACGTTGGCCCGGCTAATTCGGAGCATGTATGAGAGCCGTATGGTGGTGTTATACGAGCGGGTCCTACGACATAGACGGATCCCTCAGAAAAAGGAGGACTCGATATGGAACATCAATCTGAACACACCCTGTAAGTCTTTGAAAGGCATTCTCCTATTATGGGAAGACCCCGCCCACCAAAAGGATTTTGCACGCCAACCAGAGTGGTTTTACAACCCACAGATCACCAAAGTTGAAGTCATCGTAGAAGGACAAGCCAATCAGCTATTTGCGCACGGCTTAGCACCACACCAGCTCTGGGACGAAGCGAGGAAATTCTTCGCTGGTGGCCTCAAAAGGCACCCTGAGACAAGCGCAGTCGCCAAAGAGCTAGGATTGTTCGATGTTAGTCTAGGCGAGTACTTGACGTCAAAATTCTGCTTGTGGCTGGACTTCCGGACCTCCGACGATGACCATCTTCACGGCAGCGGCCGGCGTGTAGAGAACGGCTCTGAGGGCATCACTCTCCAGATCACGAAAGAGGCCGAACCGGCGGGGCCCCTGTACTGCTACGTTTATTTGGTTATGGACGGACAGCTGAACATCGACACCGGGAGATTCGTTAGTGCTGTTTATTAATGGAGTTCCCACTTAAGCCACACTCGGCCATCATCACAGGCCCCACATCGTGTGGTAAAACAGAATTCATTCTCGACCTCCTGGAAGGCCCGTACAGGGGTGTTTTCGAGCATATTGTAATTGCTTGCCCTTCGGTACGATACAATGAAACATACCGGGCCAGGCCGTGGGTGTGGTCAGATCGCGAGGTCTTCATATTTGACCCCGGTGATCGGCTGCTCAAATGGCTAGAGGCCTTCTATAAAATGTTTCAGGGGACACCAACGTTATACATCATTGATGACTGCAGCGCAGAGGACGCTATTGCGCAGAAGCGGACTATGTTGACTTATCTAGCTTTTAGCGGGCGACATGCCCAGCAAAGTCTGTGGGTTCAAACCCAGAAGTACAACGCCGTTGCGAAAGGCCTCAGAGCGCAGACACAATGGGTGGCGCTCTTCCATTCCAAGGATAAGGATAGCTTTGAAGACTGCCTGGATGAGAACTACATCATCCACTCTAGGGAGGAACGTGATGGGGTGCGAAAGCAACTCGAAGCCAATGAGTTCTCAAAGCTGGTACTGAGGACCAAGTTCCCATTTTCTTATAAAGTGCTCAAAGCTGGTGAGGTTTGTTAGATACTAAGCATATGTTAAGCATCAGCTAAGCATATGTTAAGCAACAGCTAAGCATATGTTAAGCATCAGCTAAGCATGTATGAAGCAGTGCTTTGTTACTCCGTAACAGCCTTAGTTGTATTACAACTGATATGCACATGTTGTGTGCTTGGATGGGCTGTGCATTCCTATATTAGAGTTAGACGTTGGGTATTTGCAAACGCTGTGATGGATTGTGACACCATACTCGACCAGCTGTTACGTGAAGAGGCAAAGCCGGTAGAGTCTGCTCCGGAACCTACAACAACACCACAGTCCGGACATGCATCACCACCTACCACAACGCCACAGTCCGGACATGCGTTGCATCGTGAAAGGCTGGCAGCACTTGCGGCTGGGGGACGTGCCGGGCAGTACATAGGAGGTAAGTACTCCAAACTTACAGTGGAACAGGTTGAGGCCTTGCCTGATCAAGAAATTGAGAAGCTATATGCGAGGCATGAGGCGAGGCTTGGAGCTGCAATAACAAAGACCCTAGGCACAGCTATGCTACAGATGTACGCACAAGTGGCAAGTATGTTCCTCCCCATTGCTGATAATCAAGCTTTGGTGACAGACCTGGAGGCCGACCCGTTTCTAGGGCATGCGCTAAACACAGTTACATGTGAACTCTACCATAAGTTCGGTATGTGCTTAGCACCTGCAACTGTCGCACTAGCAACTTTTAGGCACTGCCATTTTGGACATATCTGTCCTAAGCAAGAACAAGATGGAGGAGGAGACCCCCGAAATTGCTCCACAGGAGAAACTAGTGACGAAGGACCCCAGGAAAGTTGCGGCTGGGAAGAGAGGAGCTGCTGCTCGAAAGAGTCGTGAAGCAGAGAGGCTGTCTCTAGCTCTGCAGCAGGCTGTTCGTGAGAAGAAACGAAAGTTAGCCCCCGAGCATGAGGAGGCCCCACCACCGCTGTTTCCAATAGTGCCAGTTGATTACCGTGGCTGGACTCCCTGGATTATCGGAGTGGCTGGCGTTGTCGTTGTCGTCGGAGTAATTAGGCAGAAAATGCGGCGGACTAAAGCCCCTGCCCCGCCTGCGCCCTCCAAGCGACCGGAGACTAACATATTAAAGAATAGAGATCCATTTTATATGGAATAATGGCAGGCGTTGACGGGAAAGCTATTGTTAACGCCGTTTACCACGGCGCTGTGGTGGCCGCGCTTACGGTAGGCACCGCAAAACTGACCAAGGTGATTTTCAAAGGGGCAACCTTGCCCAAGCTAGACGCTGATATGTATGATCTTGGGATGATGGTTTTAGACACGTCCATCGCCTTAGCACTCCGAGATTTGCTTATCAAAGAGGGCTTGATCCCCGCTGATATATTGCATAAACCCTTACAGTATCAGCCCCGCTAGCTATGGCCTCTGTCGCAATGATGATAGGGGGCGCTGTTGTCAATGCCCTCGCGTTTACGGGGGGCAACTACCTCTTTTCCAAGCTAGGGCATGCGGACGCCCATGAAGAAATGAGGCGGCACGATGAGGCTGTCGAGCGGCTACAAGCGGCCCAGGCTGAGTGGATGAGAAAGAGAACCGCGCGGTTGGACTGGCTTAACGATGAGCTACAGCGTGAAGGCCACGCCGTTCACTCTTTCCAGGATGTCGACCAGGCCATGCGGGAATACAGCCTGATCTCTGGCAAACGTGTCGAGCCCCTCGAGCCTGAACCTCGCCTGTCGGATTTCTATGTGCCATCAGAGCCGCAGAAAGACCGCGAGATCACTTTTATCGTTCTTGGGCTGGCAGCGACTGGTATTGTTGCTTATAAGTTGCTTTAGAGATTGACCGCTGCTACCAAAATGAAAGATCTGGAGGATATCTACTACAGCCCTCAGGGCTACTGGAAAGGCTTGGCGGCCATTAAGAAGCTAGCTGCTGCAGCTAATGTTTCGGAGGATGTTGCCCGAGACTGGCTCAAGAAGCAAGCTATTTTTCAGATCTATTTACCCGCTCCTCGTTACATTCCGCGGCCATCTATTGATGAAGATAGACCGAATGCCGTCCATCAGGCTGACTTGCTCTACCTACCACATGACCGGGTTGGTCGTAAGACATTTAAGTATGCCTTGACAGTTGTGGATGTTGCCTCACGGTTTAAGGAAGCAGAGGCTTTGACAGACAAGAGCAGTGAAGGGGTGGCTTTGGCCCTAGAGCGAATTTACAAACGCGGGCCACTCAAATGGCCACGGCTTCTGCAGATTGATCCGGGGCGTGAGTTTATGGGTGCTGTGAGCCAGCTGGCAGCAAAGCATAAGACACAGATACGGCGTGGAGAAGCTGGGAATCACCGGCAGCAGGCGATCGTCGAGAGGTTCAATCGCACTCTGGCGGAGAGACTGTTCGGTGCCCAGTACGCCCAAGAGTTACTACTGGCGGCTCGAGGGTCCTCTGAACGTTCAGCTGAATGGGTTCGGGCTCTTCCTCAGGTGGTCGCGGCTCTTAACGGTGAGGTGACTCGTTTGACGGGTCGGAAGCCGGTTGATGCCATTAAGGACACTTCAGTATCCCATTCACCGGCCGCTCCTGCTCACCGTACTATCGGCCTCAAGGAGCCTGTGATTCCGTCTGAGGCTCTAGTTCGGTATCTGTATGCAAGCTCGCCTGGGGAGCATGAGCTTGAAGGTGGCCGGCGCCGGGCGACTGATCCTTCGTGGTCATTAACAGTACACGAGATTCGTAGAACAGTATGCCAGGATGGGCGGCCTGCGCTATACTACCTGGTGGATGGGCCAGCGCGGGGCTTCGTTCGCGAAGAGCTGATGATTGTTCCTCCCGACACCCAAATGCCTCCTGACCGGATCCTCCCTAAGCGATGAGGCCCAGGCTGGCGATCTGCCCGTTATACATCCCTCGGTTCTCTACTCTATGGACTTCTACCTCGTAGATGGACCAGCTCGTGGATGTGAGGAGCTCCACAGCTACTCCCTAGCAGGATTCTAGGTAGCCGTAGGCCCTAGTGTTGATACCATCAGCACAAATCCATTTTTTCGTGTCCATGGGGCTCAGAGATGTTTTGTTCATCTCATAAACCCCTATCTGGTGGCCCTTGCTTTGTATGGCAACCTGTGTGTGCTTGTATTCCCGCTGACCGAACAGACTGTCCTTGTAGTGTTCGTGTCTGAGGTCCTTCTTCACAACTGCCCGAGCCACTCCTTTGGCTTTCTTGATGTTGGCGGCCTCCTCTAGGATTGAGTACATCTTTGGTCTGAGACCGACGAACTCAGCTATCGAGCGGCCGTTGCATTCATCTTTGAATTTGCCGACCACCTTTTTATTCGCAGTCGAATGGTTGGGGTGGTCACGCGGATAATCTGAGAAGTCGTACCAGTCGGGGTGAGTCTTCATGTCCGCGTACACATCCTCAGTCTCCACCTGAAGTAGAAGGGAGTCAGTATCAGTGTAGCAGAGCTGGAGTCTATTACCGTATTGGGGTTTAAGCCGGTTGTACCAGAAGTCGTACATGAGGTGCTTGGATAGGTCCAGGATGGCCTGCCCACAATAGACTGGTTTATTCAGCTGGACCTTGTTCTTGATGCTGTGCACCGCCACCAGTCCACCGTTGAAGATTCTACACGATTCGTAGTTGGGGCTGGCGATTAATTTTCGGAGTCGGTCAGTCTCGGTGCCTCTGATAAGGTTGACTCTGATGCGTTTGCGAACATTCTCCATACTCTTCCCAAAGACGGCATTGTTCATCAGCTTGAAGAAGTCCTTCTCAAATTCCGACTTGGCTTGGGCTCGTAGAGAGGTGTTCATCTCTATGTAGGGCTTCATCCATTGGGACTGATTGAACTTGATGGCTCGGTGGATCTGGGTGACCTCTAGACCGAGGCTGTGATAGAGTTTGAGATTGCGGTAGTGGACGACGTATCGCTCCTTGTTGTGGAGATGAGGTACCAGCTTTGTTTGCTCCGTGAACTTACCCCCCAGTTTGTTCTGGAGCTCGCGCTGATAGCTGCTCAACCAGGCCTCTGGGATGGTCATGGTTTCTGGAGCTAGCGGATAGTCACTGTGGGCTTCATGTAGGTGCGCTGGGTACTTCAAATCAACCTCAACAAGCCATCCCTCTGGGGCGTTGTCGGGGGTGTTGAGTACCTCCTCGAGAGTTGGATTGGCCCATTGGAACCCTCCGGTGGGGAGGTATTCCATCATGGCCCACCCATACAGGTTATTTGCATCTAGGTACATGATCCACGAATTGGGTGTTGTGGGGTCATAGTCTGAAGTCTTGGGGTTGTTGGCCTTAGCATACCGCTTGGAGACCATGGCCACACCCCCTCGGAGTCCCTTCTCAAAGAGGAGGTGCATATCCAAGTCGGTTAGGAGCTCGAGTTGCACCTTCGTCTTTTTTAGGAGTGCGTCCCATGCCAGGCCGGGTGCACTGATGTAGTGGGCTGGGTCGAGCTGATATACCTCCATGCAGGTGTCTCGGAATGCCTCGAATATATCAGCCAACAGACTGACGTCTGTTTTCAGGTATAGGTCATGGTAGCCTCCGAGTGTTTTGCAATCGAGCTCCTGCCACACTTTCTGGGCGTGGGCATAGTCAGAGTCACTGATTCCTTCTCGGGTGAGCTTGCTGTAGAATGCCTCTTTGGGTGGTAGGCGGTCCTCTGCAAAGCGCTCGAAGCTGTCCATATATTCGTAGGGGTATACACCCTTACGGAGAAGGAGATGTGACTGGCTCTGGCATAGCGTGGTCCTGAACTTGTTCATTAAGACAGCCCAGGGGGTGTGCTTCTCAGTGTTGCACGTCTCACATCTTGAGATTATATCGTTGCCTCTACGTGTCAGAGCCATTGATTTACCGCAGTGTGTCAGCTCGCTGAGGTTCCCTACCAGGGTGTCTAGAGAGCTATTCATGAACTGTAGACTGTCAATGAATTGCAGCTGACCGATGGTGAAGGAGGCGTACTTCTCTATGGTGTTTGGTATGCAGGTGATTGTTGTGTTGTCTTCTTGTTTGGTTTGCCATTGGCCGTTTTTCTTCTTCTTGTAGACCGTTCTTTTTCCCCAGTCCAGACGGCCGGCCGCTTGCATGATGATGTGGGAGTCGTATCCTCTGAGGTTGTGAAAGACTACAGGTATCCTCAGCTTGTCTCTATTGATGCGCCATGCTAGATTACAGACATTGTGGGCAGCGCCCCGGTATTTGCCTGTAATATGGCAGTGGTCTCTCACCTTGTCCTCCTCCAGCGGCTCTTTACAGATGTGGCAGGTGGTGGCGGAGGCAAAGTCTTCACGGTCTTTTTGCCCCAGCACCATGAGAGCCGGCCGCTGTAACTTGTGGTGGATGGTGGCCTGCTCTTGTCCCAAGCGTTTGAGGAATTCGTCTGCAGCATCCTCCCCCCGATATACGACAGGGTTTGTGGTGAGCCCGTCGCAGCGTACAATGGTGTAGCCGAAGCCGCAGGGGGGCTGCTCAGCAAGTTGGCGCGTGTTGCTCTGGCTTGGATCCATTGCCGCACCATGTACTGGAACGTTCAAGGTCTCAAAGTCTGCGTATATGATGTATGGCGCCCTCATCTGTTTCTGGAGGGACTTGAAATTCATCTTTCCCTCTTTAGGCATGACATTCACCTGGCAGGCTGTGTTGATGCCTTGGCAGAGTGGCACATGTTGGTCCAAGGTTTCCTGAGAGGAGTGTACATGGAGACAGTTGAGACATGGATACTTCTTACCCCTATGTTTGCTGTTTCCATATAGAAGCCGCCCCACATCCTTGACCCAGACATAGTGCCTATTCTCATCCTTACATAGGAGCAAGAGGTTGATTTGGTTGCGCTGGAGTGTGTTGGTCCGGAGTATGGTTGGTCCTTTGTTCCACCCAAAGACTCTGATGGCTATGGTAGGATTCTGGTTTTCAAACTTCGCAATGCTGGTCAGCTGCACTGGGAACTCGATTCCTTCAAAGTTTAGCTCTCCCAGGTGGGCGCTATAATTGTTGAGCCTATCAGGATGCTCTCCATGCGCTACTGGGTAGAGCGCTGAGAGTATGGCCCATTCAAAGCAGCGGTTGTCCTCATTCTTTACATTCACAACACTACGTGGTGGAATGAAGCTGGGAGTCGCGAAGTAGCTAGAGCCTCGGAATGGTTGGTATTTTACTATGTAGAGGTCGAGCTGCACACACTCATCATAGTGCCAATCCGAGCCCTGTTCGGTGAAGCATTCACTGTCAGCGAATATCTTGGCTCTGGCGAGCTTCAGCCCCTCATCAATTTCCCCCTCGTGCAGTACTTCATAGTTCCTGCTTCCATGGGTGGCGATTGCCGTAATCTGTTCGCCTTCTGGGGTGGTGCGATAGTATTTTAGATGGAGATACAGCTGCATTTTAACGCTGCCATAATCCCCCAACCCTTTTACCACCAGGGCTTTGATGGCGGGCTCCATCGAAAACATAAATAGTCCAGGCTCATCATAGTCGACGCTACCTTCTGGGACGCTTGCTTCATATTTTCTCAGGCTCCCCTCAATCTCCCGGGCGAGTTTCAATTCGGGTGCATTGCGAATTAGCTCAGCCAACTCCTCATCCGTTTCCTCTCGCACACTATCAGCTCGGGCAAGGAACTCTGCTTCGAGGTCGGCGTGGCGTTGAGCACGCTGCCGGGCGCGGTGTCGTCGCTCGGCGACGATCGCGGCTCGGTCCGCGGCGGTACCATATACAAATCTCAGGGCGGTGGTAATCCCTGCTTCAAGTCGTGCCCCTTGTAGGTTGGGGTTCTTCTCGAGCAGGGTGGCCCGAGCCATCTCACGCGCTCTGGATATTTCCCCCTCAAGAACGGCCTTCCTCCTCCCACTGTATGGCATGCCATACTCGCGGGCTTGCTGTTTCAACTGAATCAGCGTAGGCATGGCTAAATACACAGATCTGTCAGTCTCTAACAGGTGAGTGTGTACGTACAGTGGATAGTTCCATGTCTCTAATTGACTTTTATATTTCTGTGATCATAGCCAATCGCTTAAACTCGGCGTTAAAAGGCTTTACCTTTTCATGGTACCATGTTCGGCGATTGGCTGCGTTATAACCACACTCCTTACAAATTGATAGATAGTTTGTGACCCCCCTCCCACAGCTTCTGCACGGTTTGGTACATGAACCCTTCCGTATTAGCACTGCATGGACTTTGCAGTAGTCCCTCATACAACTCCGATTGCAGGGCTCTGTGGAACGTAGCCGTAGCCACTTACAACTGTTCTTCGCGGTGCGCATCTTGGTATGTCTGTAGATGATACACTCTAAATCGATGGCTCGGTCGCCATGCGTGCGCTCCGGGATACAGAGGACGGCCCGGTCGGGCGGTCGCGCCCCGGGGCCCTGGGGGGTGGGGCCCCCGGGGGTTGGGTCCCTAGGGGGCTTTCTTTTGGCGCTCCTGTAGTGCCCCGACCCTTTTGGTCCCCGGGGGCTTTCTTTTGGCGCTCCTGTAGTGCCCCGACCTTTTTGGCCCCAAACCCCCAATTGACATCTACTTGTTTATTTGGCTCTATGATATTAATACACATGTGCTTTTGTCTGCAGCATACACTTGACGAAACGAAGCCGTATCTATTAGCCGATTCCAGCCGTTACAATGTAGATAGAAGGACTTCCTGTTGAGTGTTAGACTTTCGTGGAAATAACGTTCTACGCATGAATACAATATCAGCGACGATGTACATCATATTTCAGCCAAAGTATGATTTATTTCTTCACCTCATATGATTTTGTCATAAACATGAGACTCCCCCCCCCCCTTCCTCCTTTCCCCCCCCCCCCCCCCCCCACAATTTTAACCACAAATGTGGAATTGAAAAATCTGTATCCCTATTCTAAAGAAAGAAGAATATTTTGAACTGCACCAACTATTCTATCATGCAACGATTAAGCCATGTTAGCAAAATCCTCATGTGAATCACCATGAACAAGATTGAAAGGGAGGCAAACTAAACGTTAACAAACAGTTAGTTGCATATTCTTTACAGAACGTTGCAGTCATCCCCAGCATTATTTTGCTTTTCGTGATTTCTTGGCAAATTTACGTTTAGTAGTTTTGCTTTCTGAACGACCGGCACTCATACGTTTGTTTGGGAAACCAACGCAAGGCGGTATGCTTTTCCATCACGGTATGCGGGATTTCGAATTGAAATCTAAAAGGAAGGTAACGTGTTAGCATTGCCATGGCCAGTCTACGTTTGGCTTAGTATGAAATCAAAACGGACAGTAAAATGGAAAAAAAAAATGAAGATAAGGAAGTCAACAGGCTGTTGCGACATACCAACGGAACTAATAGAAGCAAAAGGAACAGCAATAGTCCTGAACAATCATGCATTGTTTGTGAGAATCTAGAAAATCCACGTTTCGCCTAAAGCATGGAACAGAACAATCTGTGTCCCTCGGCCAAAGAAAGGAACATTTTTAAATGTGTACCAACTATCATACTATTCCTATAATAAGTCATGTTATAGTGCGTTCACAAATGCTTTCCCCCGAAGTATTGTCCTTTCTAGCTGTTGAATTTTGTCGTGGGCTGATGGAGCTGTATGTGGCCTGGTTATGTCGTAATCAAGCAGCATCAATCAATCAATCAATCAATCAATCAGCAGTCCCTAATAAGTTGGCATGGCTGTATTCGACACCTATCTGTCTGCTACTAAATCTACTACTAAAGCTAGATAATGCTCTCACCGAATGACACCTTTTAGAAACAGCCAACTGCCATTTCCACCGTTTCCAGACCAGTGGGTATCTTGTCTCCTGACGCTCTCTTGTGTACTGTAAGTTTGCAACAAATATCTCGTTCTTCTTTCATGACCAAGAAAAATAAACCAGGTAAAAACACAACTATAGACGAGTAGTCTAACCCCCAGCCACAAAAGAACCATTTACTTTTTAATGGCCTAAAATAGTCTCAGGCATTCAGTGTAAACCTGTCTAAATTCAGCAGCTCGCTACACATAAACAGCGCTGTTTTCCCCGTCAGGCCATGAAACCATACCCGTGGATTGATTTGACATTTAAGCTAACCATGTGTATAGACCGAGGTTAACTTCTGTGCTTCGCCGTGCAATTAAATGTTGTTTTGATTTTCCTGAATTGCACTTTTAGACCCCATATTTTTCAACTGTCGCAAAACTAAAGCGCTGGCGTTCTAAGACAGGTTGGGCACTGTAAAATAGAACGTATGCAATGAGCCGCGCATTCATTAGGTCACAGTTATTTTACAATGAACTCCTTCATTAAATCACGACTGAGCTTCCTTTCACAAGAAGTGAAATAGAATTAACGAAGTGATAATTGATTGAGCGATAGTAATAGGGTTGCTTAGAATATCCTAGTACGGACAAAAAAGAAGTTTGTTCCATGGGGCTTTCAATGGGGTATATTTTCAGATACCAACACCGTTCGATAATAACACGGCAATTAAATAACAGTCGATGTTCTTGGTACTTGTTGATGGAAATATTGAATACCAATGTTGAATGTCACAAGCTGTTATTATGTTAGGTGACTGGTGATTAGAGATTAGTGAGGATCGTCAGCATTACCCTCCGGACACGTCCATAGGTGCTCCGATCTCCTAATTAACATCTCCGTCAGTCAGGGAATTACTACATATCGCATGGCTTCTATTTTTTTTTTTTAATCTATCATTATTATTTGTTCAGAAGCAGTTTCTCGCTATTGATCTGTGATACGACGGTGCCATCATATTTTGTATGCCTGGCAGCAAGGAGGAATATGTGGCCAATCTTTCCTTTACTTTGGCAAGCGACGAGTCCAGACGCCGAACAGTTCAGGTGACATTACCAGCGCAGCTTGCTATCAACGCCGCCAGCGAGCGGACCAGGTCTGTGTTGGTTAATCAAATATCTTGTGTTCTTATCCAAATGCCTCGTGCTCTTAGCCAAATGTCTCGAGCTCTTAACCAAATGTTTCACGCCTTTTGACTCTCCGCTTCACTCCCACCCCTCTCCCTCTGGATAAGCAAGCAGATTCCCAAGCGTCCTTCAAGTCACCTGTTCGCCCAGCGACTCTTATAGCTGTCCTGTTATTCCCGAGAGGAGATTGGAATCAACAAGCACATCTTTAAACTTAGTATCTGTTGGGATTATTGACTGACTTTGGTCTACACTCCTCTCTTCTGTCTTCCATTCCATATATCTATTTCTTTCTCTCTCTCTCTATTATTCCCTCAACACATACTCCGACAACAGTTCCTTTCAACGATAAGATAAAAGATTTATTAATAAAAAAAACTATGTCTGGTGTATGTATGGATATTGTCTATGTTGTTGGTATGTTCTTCTAGTGTGGTTGCCCGATATGAACTCTGAATGTCTATCAGCTGTGTTGCTTCTCGTCCTTTCATTCTTCAAGATCACAGGACAACACATCAAACAGGACAGAGCTCACCCGGGATGATCCGTATGCTTGAATCTGATGGTAAATCCGTTATTGAATGAAACAAAAACTGTTCGCCACTGAGTCAAGGTACCGTAATAAAAGTCCCGTAAGTTTATGAATGCTCCTGAATCTGTTTCATGAAGGTAAGTATCCAACATCGAAAAACCACCACATCGTCACGGTTCTTCCTATTGTCTTTTATTATTCGCACTGTTTTTTAATTGTCTATTCTTTCTTCCGTCTGCATACAAGACGTATGTAGTTTTAAGTATCCCTGCTTGTCACAGGTTAACATCTTTTCCTTTTAAGTGTTTTAGTGGTATATTCATTTGAGCATACAGTGTTCTGTATTTGAATTGATTATTTCTTCATCTTAAAACCTGCTCATATTCTGTTTGGTCCCATGTAAGTATGTTATTTACTCAAGGGTATTCCTCTTCATCTCTTCTCTGCTTTCACTAGGAGATTGGAACCTTATAAACATCCTAGTCTGAATTGGGAGTACTAATGCACAATAGATACACAAACGTTCATCCGAACGCAGCACAACCCTTTACATAATCCTTCTCTCCCGAAACCTCAGAAACACACTCTCTCGACACAAAGACGTAGCCACTCTTTTATAGGTCATCTTTGCCGCATAGTCCTTGACATTGCTGGACACCTCACATCCAGACTTCATTATCATGGTTAGTGGAAAATTACAGCTCTGAACCGTTTCACATCCATACCTCAATCTGCTGTCCAATAATACTGTCTGCCTTTGTCGCAAACCAATTTTTCCACTCGACAGTTTACTTGGGCGGTTAGCGGCCCCTTCTGTCTTGACCTATAAACACCTGTCTGGTCAACCCGTTGTTTGTTACCCTTACTGCTTCGTTTGTTAACCCTTCTTCTACCTGGGTGGTCGGTGTATACAGTCGTCTATCTGGGAATCATTAACTCTCAGTATTTCACGACATAGGCCCCCTCTTAAGAGATTAGACCGCGTCGAATCTTTCTCACTGTAGGTTTGATTCCCATGATCCACAACCCTAGTCTTCTTCCTCCGGAGCTGGATGTCTGGATAAGAAATCTGCTCCTACATTCTCCTTTCCAGGGATGTATTCCACTGTGAAGTGGTATGGTTGCAGCAACAATGACCATCTCATCAACCTGGCATTGAGTTTCTGTGATGTAGCTAGGAACATCAAGGGTTGATGATCTGACTGGACCGTAAACTGTACTCCGTACAAGTATGGTTGAAATTTTTGTACAGCCCATACAAGTGACAAGCACTCTCTTTCAACAGTTGAATAATTTTTCTCTGCCGGTAGGAGTTTCTTACTGGCATAAGCTACAGGTTTCAAAACTGAAGCATCGTCTATTCCTTCTTGTAATAAGGCTGCTCCAATGCCGATCCCACTTGCATCTGTTCTTAGCACAAATGGCTTTGTGAGGTCTGGGAGTTGTAGAACTGGCTTGTTCACCAACGCCTCCTTTAATTGACTGTAGGCCTCCTCACATTCTGGCGTCCATATAACTGTATCTGGAAGTCCCTTTTTTAAGGTCTCTGTTAATGGATTTCCCAGTTCGGTAAAATGAGGAATGAACTTTTGATAAAATCCACACAATGATAGGAAGGATCTTAAATCTTTCTTGGTTTTAGGCCTTGGAGCTCGTCTGACTTTTTCCAGGTTCTTCGCCTCCGGGACAATTTTCCCGGGAGTGATGGTATGACCTAGAAATTCCATAGTTTGGTAACCAATCATGCACTTGGTTGGTCGCGCCGTAAGCCCGGCTTCCCTGAGCCTATCGAAAACTCTCTCCAAGGATCCCAAATGGTCATCCAATCTGTCACTGGCAATCAGTATATCGTCCATGAATGAGATAATGGCCGGGTCACGTAGAGGATCCAACAACGCTCTCATCATGCGAGTAAACACACTAGGCGCATTACTGAGTCCAAAAGGCATGACATTGAACTCATAGTGTCCAGTAGGTGTACTGAAAGCCAGCAGATGTCGAACTTCTGGTTTGACTGGGATCTGATAATAACCCCTACTCAGATCTACTTTAGAGAAGTACTTGGCCTTATGGAGCCTGGCGAACAACTGGGTTGGATTAGGCAACGGTTCCACTTGGAACTGGGTATGACTATTCAAAAGTCTATAGTCAATACACAACCGGTGTTCTCCACTCGGTTTTCGTAACAACACCACTCCAGCATTATATGGGGATGTGGATGGTGCAATCACCTCATCCTCCAACAGTTTCGGTATCTCCTCCTCCAAAGCCTTCTCTTTAGCAAAGGGCACTGGGTAGATTTTTTGGCGAACCGGATCCTGCGTAGTTAAGGTCATCTCGAACTCAACCAGCTCCGTCCGTCCTGGTTTATCCGTCAGGATCTGCTTATGGGATTTTAGAACCTGGCCAATCCTTTCCCTCTCTTGGAGAGTCAGATCCGGGTTCACCTGTACTTCCCGATAAGTTTCCTGGTTTATTAGAGGATACTCCCTCCCCTCATCTGGTCCGGTTTCAGTCTCCACTGCTACCGCCATTGCCATGAGATGGGCTGCTCCTTCCCGGGTTCTTTCTTCATATTTTCTCAAGAGATTAATATGAAAAATCTTCGACTTTCCCCGGATCCGTATTTGATAGTTGGTTCTGGATACCATCCTTTCCACGGGAAATGGTCCTTGCCAGCTTATCTCCAGTTTGTTGTTTCCCGTTGGGAGTAGCAACAAGACTTTGTCTCCTACCTCAAGAGCTCTGTCTCTAGACCTACGGTTATAGTACTCCGCATGTCTCTTTCTGGCCTTTCTCAAGTTTCGAGTGGCCAGAGCCCAGCCCGTGTGAAGTTTTTCCTTCAGTTCCTCCACGTATTTGTACGAGGAAATCACCTCTTCTGAAGTTTCTTCCTCCGTCCAACTCCTCAATAAAGCTTCCAATGGTCCCTTGATGGGTCGACCAAACAGCAGAGTTGCTGGCGGTACTCCTGTGGAGCCATGTGGCACTTCCCTATACGCAAAAAGGGCTGCCGGGATGTATTCATCCCACCTATCAGGTTTTTCCTGGGCCAATTTCCTGAGCATTGTCATCAACGTGCCGTTGAAACGCTCTACTTGTCCATTAGCTTGTGGGTGGTAAGGACTGGTATGTATATGGTTGGAGTGGAACACCCCAAATACCTCCTCCATGAGTTTCCCACAAAACTGTGACCCATTATCCGTCAGAATCTGATTAGGGAAGCCTAATCTGGTAAAAGCCTCCATCAATGCATCAGCCACTCTTTTCGAGTCAATGGTTGACAATGGTATGGCTTCACTCCACATTGAACAGCAATCCACCATGGTGAGGATATACATGTTCCTCTTCTTGGTCCTAGGAAGAGGACCCACGATGTCGATAGCTACCCTCTCGAAAGGAGAGTTCATAACGGGCATTTCACCTAACACCACCGGCGCTGTCCAGTGTTTCGGTGCCACCCGCTGGCACTCTGGGCAGGACTTTACATACCGACTCACATCTCCCGTCAATCCTGGCCAATAATAATGACAGGAAATCCGCTGCATGGTGGCGGCGATACCCATGTGTCCACTGAACGAAATGGTATGCCCCATCTGAAGAATTTGGGAACGGTAGGCCTTCGGGACTACCAATTGACCGTGTAAGTTGTCTCCCCTTCCGGCTCTCCGGTAGAGTAGCCGATTCTTCATGTAGTACTGTCCGCGTTTGGGTGGAACAGTACTCTTCTGCAACTTCTTATAGCAAGGACGTAAAGTATCATCCTCACTCTGGGCAGTTCGTAACTCCCCTGGCATTGGGTTTGAAATCCTTGCCTCTGCCTGAATCGTTTCCTTCTGAGAGCGTGTCTGCATAGCTCCCATGTGAATTGGTTCCTTTGGCATTCCCAGAAAGACATACCGGCAACCGAGGATGACTGGAAATATGGGATCAGTCAATACAGCGGCCTTGATTGTGCCGGTGACGTATCTTGACAGAATCTCCACTTGAGCAATGGGTAACTTCATGGCCACAGCACTCTTAGTCGCAGGCTGTATCTCCATGGTCTCCCCTGTGAGTTGTTCGGGGGATACTAGATCCGCCGAAATCACCGCTTCCCCATCCAGTCCAGTATCGTATAAACATTGGACTGGTTGTCCATTCACCTCAATCAATTCCACTACCGAGGGTCTCCCTTGGTCCGGAATGTCTTCCCCCTCCTCGACTTTTCCCTGGGATTCTTCGATGGGTTCATCGAGGCGTGTTTCGAAGGGACCGTCATTTGCCTTGCCTCGGCATTCTGCAGTCGTATGGGCTTTCGACCTGCAGTGTGTGCACCATGTCCCCTTCCTAGGTTTCCGTGTGTCCTTTTTGTTCCTTTCTCCTTCGCCGACCTCAGCCTTGTCTGTGATCACCTTCTTATGATTCACTTGGCATGCCGCGAAGTAAGGGTTTTTCGGTTTCGATCTGCAGTCTTTTGTGTTGTGAGAGGCCGCCTTGCAAACCGAGCACCACTTCTCCGACCACGGTCGTTTTGCGTGAGAATTCCAGGTGTTCTTGGTTCCTTCCTTCACCTTCTCGGAACTCTCCGTTGACGTCTTTTTATAAGGTTCCACTTTGGTTTCTTTTCCGTTCGTCGATTTCTTTCGGTCTTGTTTTTCCTGACCTTTTGTTTGTGTACTTAGTTCCGTCGCCTCCCCATGTACCTCTACGAATCTTTCCGCCAGCTTATTCACAGCCTCAATCCGTTCCGCCCCTTGTTCTCCCAATAAGGTTCTGAGAGGTTTCGACATTTGCTTTCGCATCTGGTCGACCACCATCATCTCTTCGAGACTCTCATAATCCCTCTTGAATTCTGCCAAGTCCATCCATTTCTGGAGATAGGATTTCAGCCTTAGACTGTTTCATGAAGGTAAGTATCCAACATCGAAAAACCACCACATCGTCACGGTTCTTCCTATTGTCTTTTATTATTCGCACTGTTTTTTAATTGTCTATTCTTTCTTCCGTCTGCATACAAGACGTATGTAGTTTTAAGTATCCCTGCTTGTCACAGGTTAACATCTTTTCCTTTTAAGTGTTTTAGTGGTATATTCATTTGAGCATACAGTGTTCTGTATTTGAATTGATTATTTCTTCATCTTAAAACCTGCTCATATTCTGTTTGGTCCCATGTAAGTATGTTATTTACTCAAGGGTATTCCTCTTCATCTCTTCTCTGCTTTCACTAGGAGATTGGAACCTTATAAACATCCTAGTCTGAATTGGGAGTACTAATGCACAATAGATACACAAACGTTCATCCGAACGCAGCACAACCCTTTACATAATCCTTCTCTCCCGAAACCTCAGAAACACACTCTCTCGACACAAAGACGTAGCCACTCTTTTATAGGTCATCTTTGCCGCATAGTCCTTGACATTGCTGGACACCTCACATCCAGACTTCATTATCATGGTTAGTGGAAAATTACAGCTCTGAACCGTTTCACATCCATACCTCAATCTGCTGTCCAATAATACTGTCTGCCTTTGTCGCAAACCAATTTTTCCACTCGACAGTTTACTTGGGCGGTTAGCGGCCCCTTCTGTCTTGACCTATAAACACCTGTCTGGTCAACCCGTTGTTTGTTACCCTTACTGCTTCGTTTGTTAACCCTTCTTCTACCTGGGTGGTCGGTGTATACAGTCGTCTATCTGGGAATCATTAACTCTCAGTATTTCACGGCATAGGCCCCCTCTTAAGAGATTAGACCGCGTCGAATCTTTCTCACTGTAGGTTTGATTCCCATGATCCACAACCCTAGTCTTCTTCCTCCGGAGCTGGATGTCTGGATAAGAAATCTGCTCCTACATTCTCCTTTCCAGGGATGTATTCCACTGTGAAGTGGTATGGTTGCAGCAACAATGACCATCTCATCAACCTGGCATTGAGTTTCTGTGATGTAGCTAGGAACATCAAGGGTTGATGATCTGACTGGACCGTAAACTGTACTCCGTACAAGTATGGTTGAAATTTTTGTACAGCCCATACAAGTGACAAGCACTCTCTTTCAACAGTTGAATAATTTTTCTCTGCCGGTAGGAGTTTCTTACTGGCATAAGCTACAGGTTTCAAAACTGAAGCATCGTCTATTCCTTCTTGTAATAAGGCTGCTCCAATGCCGATCCCACTTGCATCTGTTCTTAGCACAAATGGCTTTGTGAGGTCTGGGAGTTGTAGAACTGGCTTGTTCACCAACGCCTCCTTTAATTGACTGTAGGCCTCCTCACATTCTGGCGTCCATATAACTGTATCTGGAAGTCCCTTTTTTAAGGTCTCTGTTAATGGATTTCCCAGTTCGGTAAAATGAGGAATGAACTTTTGATAAAATCCACACAATGATAGGAAGGATCTTAAATCTTTCTTGGTTTTAGGCCTTGGAGCTCGTCTGACTTTTTCCAGGTTCTTCGCCTCCGGGACAATTTTCCCGGGAGTGATGGTATGACCTAGAAATTCCATAGTTTGGTAACCAATCATGCACTTGGTTGGTCGCGCCGTAAGCCCGGCTTCCCTGAGCCTATCGAAAACTCTCTCCAAGGATCCCAAATGGTCATCCAATCTGTCACTGGCAATCAGTATATCGTCCATGAATGAGATAATGGCCGGGTCACGTAGAGGATCCAACAACGCTCTCATCATGCGAGTAAACACACTAGGCGCATTACTGAGTCCAAAAGGCATGACATTGAACTCATAGTGTCCAGTAGGTGTACTGAAAGCCAGCAGATGTCGAACTTCTGGTTTGACTGGGATCTGATAATAACCCCTACTCAGATCTACTTTAGAGAAGTACTTGGCCTTATGGAGCCTGGCGAACAACTGGGTTGGATTAGGCAACGGTTCCACTTGGAACTGGGTATGACTATTCAAAAGTCTATAGTCAATACACAACCGGTGTTCTCCACTCGGTTTTCGTAACAACACCACTCCAGCATTATATGGGGATGTGGATGGTGCAATCACCTCATCCTCCAACAGTTTCGGTATCTCCTCCTCCAAAGCCTTCTCTTTAGCAAAGGGCACTGGGTAGATTTTTTGGCGAACCGGATCCTGCGTAGTTAAGGTCATCTCGAACTCAACCAGCTCCGTCCGTCCTGGTTTATCCGTCAGGATCTGCTTATGGGATTTTAGAACCTGGCCAATCCTTTCCCTCTCTTGGAGAGTCAGATCCGGGTTCACCTGTACTTCCCGATAAGTTTCCTGGTTTATTAGAGGATACTCCCTCCCCTCATCTGGTCCGGTTTCAGTCTCCACTGCTACCGCCATTGCCATGAGATGGGCTGCTCCTTCCCGGGTTCTTTCTTCATATTTTCTCAAGAGATTAATATGAAAAATCTTCGACTTTCCCCGGATCCGTATTTGATAGTTGGTTCTGGATACCATCCTTTCCACGGGAAATGGTCCTTGCCAGCTTATCTCCAGTTTGTTGTTTCCCGTTGGGAGTAGCAACAAGACTTTGTCTCCTACCTCAAGAGCTCTGTCTCTAGACCTACGGTTATAGTACTCCGCATGTCTCTTTCTGGCCTTTCTCAAGTTTCGAGTGGCCAGAGCCCAGCCCGTGTGAAGTTTTTCCTTCAGTTCCTCCACGTATTTGTACGAGGAAATCACCTCTTCTGAAGTTTCTTCCTCCGTCCAACTCCTCAATAAAGCTTCCAATGGTCCCTTGATGGGTCGACCAAACAGCAGAGTTGCTGGCGGTACTCCTGTGGAGCCATGTGGCACTTCCCTATACGCAAAAAGGGCTGCCGGGATGTATTCATCCCACCTATCAGGTTTTTCCTGGGCCAATTTCCTGAGCATTGTCATCAACGTGCCGTTGAAACGCTCTACTTGTCCATTAGCTTGTGGGTGGTAAGGACTGGTATGTATATGGTTGGAGTGGAACACCCCAAATACCTCCTCCATGAGTTTCCCACAAAACTGTGACCCATTATCCGTCAGAATCTGATTAGGGAAGCCTAATCTGGTAAAAGCCTCCATCAATGCATCAGCCACTCTTTTCGAGTCAATGGTTGACAATGGTATGGCTTCACTCCACATTGAACAGCAATCCACCATGGTGAGGATATACATGTTCCTCTTCTTGGTCCTAGGAAGAGGACCCACGATGTCGATAGCTACCCTCTCGAAAGGAGAGTTCATAACGGGCATTTCACCTAACACCACCGGCGCTGTCCAGTGTTTCGGTGCCACCCGCTGGCACTCTGGGCAGGACTTTACATACCGACTCACATCTCCCGTCAATCCTGGCCAATAATAATGACAGGAAATCCGCTGCATGGTGGCGGCGATACCCATGTGTCCACTGAACGAAATGGTATGCCCCATCTGAAGAATTTGGGAACGGTAGGCCTTCGGGACTACCAATTGACCGTGTAAGTTGTCTCCCCTTCCGGCTCTCCGGTAGAGTAGCCGATTCTTCATGTAGTACTGTCCGCGTTTGGGTGGAACAGTACTCTTCTGCAACTTCTTATAGCAAGGACGTAAAGTATCATCCTCACTCTGGGCAGTTCGTAACTCCCCTGGCATTGGGTTTGAAATCCTTGCCTCTGCCTGAATCGTTTCCTTCTGAGAGCGTGTCTGCATAGCTCCCATGTGAATTGGTTCCTTTGGCATTCCCAGAAAGACATACCGGCAACCGAGGATGACTGGAAATATGGGATCAGTCAATACAGCGGCCTTGATTGTGCCGGTGACGTATCTTGACAGAATCTCCACTTGAGCAATGGGTAACTTCATGGCCACAGCACTCTTAGTCGCAGGCTGTATCTCCATGGTCTCCCCTGTGAGTTGTTCGGGGGATACTAGATCCGCCGAAATCACCGCTTCCCCATCCAGTCCAGTATCGTATAAACATTGGACTGGTTGTCCATTCACCTCAATCAATTCCACTACCGAGGGTCTCCCTTGGTCCGGAATGTCTTCCCCCTCCTCGACTTTTCCCTGGGATTCTTCGATGGGTTCATCGAGGCGTGTTTCGAAGGGACCGTCATTTGCCTTGCCTCGGCATTCTGCAGTCGTATGGGCTTTCGACCTGCAGTGTGTGCACCATGTCCCCTTCCTAGGTTTCCGTGTGTCCTTTTTGTTCCTTTCTCCTTCGCCGACCTCAGCCTTGTCTGTGATCACCTTCTTATGATTCACTTGGCATGCCGCGAAGTAAGGGTTTTTCGGTTTCGATCTGCAGTCTTTTGTGTTGTGAGAGGCCGCCTTGCAAACCGAGCACCACTTCTCCGACCACGGTCGTTTTGCGTGAGAATTCCAGGTGTTCTTGGTTCCTTCCTTCACCTTCTCGGAACTCTCCGTTGACGTCTTTTTATAAGGTTCCACTTTAGTTTCTTTTCCGTTCGTCGATTTCTTTCGGTCTTGTTTTTCCTGACCTTTTGTTTGTGTACTTAGTTCCGTCGCCTCCCCATGTACCTCTACGAATCTTTCCGCCAGCTTATTCACAGCCTCAATCCGTTCCGCCCCTTGTTCTCCCAATAAGGTTCTGAGAGGTTTCGACATTTGCTTTCGCATCTGGTCGACCACCATCATCTCTTCGAGACTCTCATAATCCCTCTTGAATTCTGCCAAGTCCATCCATTTCTGGAGATAGGATTTCAGCCTTAGACTGTAGGCGGCGAATAGTTCTCCCGGCTCTCGTCTAGACGATCTAAACTTCTTCCTATACGTTTGTGCTGTGACTTCATAATGTTTCATCAAAGCGGCTTTCAATTCCTCATACTGATTTTCCTGTCCTGGTGGTAGGCGTGTGTAGACCTCGTACCCCGAACCACGTAAAGACTGGGATAATTTAAGAGCCCATCTGGTTCTATCCAGTCCCATAGCGACTGCCATAGCCTCGAACCGATCCAAAAACTGGTATATCTTCTCTTTACTTTCATCAAAGACCGCCAAGGGAAACTTCATGGCATGGTAACCCTGTCCACTCATGTGGGTTGCCCCAGGTGAAGATGAACTTCCTTCTGCTGCATCTACTTCACCCTTAGTTTGTGTCTTGAGTTCTAACTCTTTCAAGCGGTATTCATGTTCCATTTCTTGTCTCCTGGCAGTCTGTTCCATTTCCAGTTTCTTGGTCTCCTGGTCCATTTTCTTGGCCTCTTGTTCCATTTCCAGTCGCTTGGTCTCCTGGTCCATTTTCTTGGCCTCTTGTTCCATTTCCAGTCGCTTGGTCTCCTGGTCCATTTTCTTGGCCTCTTGTTCCATTTCCAGTCGCTTGGTCTCCACCTCTATTCTTCTCACTTCCCACTCGGTCTTGCGATCTTCTCGTTCCGCTTGACGAATCTCTCGCTCTCTTTCCTGGATGTAATCAGTTAAGTCTGAACCAGCCAACCCAATTTCTTCTCCGTTGGCCCTAAGTTCTGCTGTAGTTAGTTTGGGAGTGGCCATAGTTAAAGCAGGTAAGTCAGCACGTTGAGTAAAGACACCTCAAGGCAGTAAAGAAGTACTCACTATACAATTATATTCCAGTTAGACCCTATATCATTAATCTATGTCTATCTAATATTATAAATCTACAACACCACACAGTACATCACAACCACTCTCTCATCCACAAGGGGAGATATAGGATAAAGACTTATGTAGACGTGTGACCGTGTGACTAGGTATGTAATGTGTCTTACCACCTATCCACATTCACTCTGTCTGGAACTTTCTCACTGTAAAGTCATCAGCATTAATGAAATGTTTCTACCATAAATGTAATGGCACCATATATCCAATGGACGTCCTTCCCTTAAAAGTCATCAATATACACTTATATTTCTTCCAATCAGTATGTCCCAACATGCAGGTACTCCGCTATACCTGTGCCAATATGCAAGTACCCCTTTATGCATATGCCCTGTTATGCCCAGGTCATATGGGTATTTTTCCTACCTCGCTGCTCCACCAATTATGTCCTGTTATTCCCGAGAGGAGATTGGAATCAACAAGCACATCTTTAAACTTAGTATCTGTTGGGATTATTGACTGACTTTGGTCTACACTCCTCTCTTCTGTCTTCCATTCCATATATCTATTTCTTTCTCTCTCTCTCTCTATTATTCCCTCAACACATACTCCGACAACAGTTCCTTTCAACGATAAGATAAAAGATTTATTAATAAAAAAACTATGTCTGGTGTATGTATGGATATTGTCTATGTTGTTGGTATGTTCTTCTAGTGTGGTTGCCCGATATGAACTCTGAATGTCTATCAGCTGTGTTGCTTCTCGTCCTTTCATTCTTCAAGATCACAGGACAACACATCAAACAGGACAGAGCTCACCCGGGATGATCCGTATGCTTGAATCTGATGGTAAATCCGTTATTGAATGAAACAAAAACTGTTCGCCACTGAGTCAAGGTACCGTAATAAAAGTCCCGTAAGTTTATGAATGCTCCTGAATCTGTTTCATGAAGGTAAGTATCCAACATCGAAAAACCACCACATCGTCACGGTTCTTCCTATTGTCTTTTATTATTCGCACTGTTTTTTAATTGTCTATTCTTTCTTCCGTCTGCATACAAGACGTATGTAGTTTTAAGTATCCCTGCTTGTCACAGGTTAACATCTTTTCCTTTTAAGTGTTTTAGTGGTATATTCATTTGAGCATACAGTGTTCTGTATTTGAATTGATTATTTCTTCATCTTAAAACCTGCTCATATTCTGTTTGGTCCCATGTAAGTATGTTATTTACTCAAGGGTATTCCTCTTCATCTCTTCTCTGCTTTCACTAGGAGATTGGAACCTTATAAACATCCTAGTCTGAATTGGGAGTACTAATGCACAATAGATACACAAACGTTCATCCGAACGCAGCACAACCCTTTACATAATCCTTCTCTCCCGAAACCTCAGAAACACACTCTCTCGACACAAAGACGTAGCCACTCTTTTATAGGTCATCTTTGCCGCATAGTCCTTGACATTGCTGGACACCTCACATCCAGACTTCATTATCATGGTTAGTGGAAAATTACAGCTCTGAACCGTTTCACATCCATACCTCAATCTGCTGTCCAATAATACTGTCTGCCTTTGTCGCAAACCAATTTTTCCACTCGACAGTTTACTTGGGCGGTTAGCGGCCCCTTCTGTCTTGACCTATAAACACCTGTCTGGTCAACCCGTTGTTTGTTACCCTTACTGCTTCGTTTGTTAACCCTTCTTCTACCTGGGTGGTCGGTGTATACAGTCGTCTATCTGGGAATCATTAACTCTCAGTATTTCACGACAATAGCTTTGATTATATCTGGCCCATCCATTGCTCTTCCCACCTCAATCACAGCCATGTCCGACAAACGATCGTCTCGCTAGTTGTTTTTCTCGCATGAGTGCCCCGGTACATTGACGAAAGCTGTCTTGGCTAAGTGAGTCGAACCACTCATGTCGTAATGAGACCATTCTGGACTTTCTTGTGTCAGATAACTTTCTTTAACAGTACTGTGGTCCAGGTTGTCGATGTAAGGATCCACGATGGAGCCTAGGTTGTCAAATGTGCACGACATCTTCAGAATTGTCTATACGTTGATACTGAAAGCTGCCAGGAAGAGAACGGTAGCTTTACCTTCTTATGCCTTGCCCTTGAATAGGTGTACACGGAAATGAGCGGACTGACAAGCTCGCAGGTAAGGTTACTTTGGGAGGCGGACGCGCCATAGACCAGGCTGACATTCTGAATGCTTTACGAGAAGTAAGTCGTTCGCAAGCACCAAGTTATGACCGTGAATCTACAACCATGGTCAGGATGCGAGAACAACATATTAAAGGAGGTGTGGCCAAACAAGAACACTACGCAGGAAGCCAAAGAAGATTAATACACCAACACAGAACCTGTATCGTTAGCCGCTACACGCTGCGAGATTTACTGAGGAAGGGATCCGAGCACTTATGGATTGAATGGTTCGATGTGCAATGAGGATGATCTGTCGACTAACTAACTAACTAACTAACTAGGTGAAGGTCTAAAAATTGACAATAAACGGGTGATGTGATAAATATCATGTCGTTCGCCTTTACTCCTCATAACATTTCTGGTACCTAATTAAAGGAAGGGTTTACTTGGGAGAAAGTCGAGAGATTTAACCAGAGAACGCTTCAGCTTCTTGTGCGATGGTGGCGGGGTAGGCTGTTCATTCCACGCAACGGTCAGCTGGACCTAAACGTTGACATCTCGTTCAGGCGAGAAGAAGAAGAAGAAGAAGAAGAAGAAGAAGAAGAAGAAGAAGAAGAAGAAGAAGAAGAAGAAGAAGAAGAAGAAGAAGAAGAAGAAGAAGAAGAAGAAGAAGAAGAAGGGGGGAGGAGGAGAAGGAGGAGGAGAAGGAGGAGGAGGAGGAGGAGGAGGAGGAGGAGGAGGAGGAGGAGGAGTAATTGCTAACTGAAACAAAGAGGAGCTCAATGTTTTGAATTATATTCAGAATTATTATTTCCTATCCCCTCCTAGGCTTGCACGAAACTTTAAATTCTTTAGTAGGTAGCATTAAGGGCAATTCCATTGTGGATACTGCCTTACCAGTTTGTCTCTGTTAGGTCTTCGCATATACTATTTCACAACATAGTTAACTTAACTGACTAGTCCATTACACCAATTGCATTTTTCCTATTCTTATGAAACATGATGGTATTTATTTAACGAGGCTAGTTTACCATAAAAGTTGAATCTACTAACAAACTACATACTGATAAACAATCGATTTCGAGGTGAGTGGCATTCTTTCATTCAACAATAAATAAAAATATAGAGCATATGTTGGATTTCCCCCCAGGACATGCTGGTGTTGTGGGAAACGATCAGGCGGACAGATTGGCTGGGTCTGTACCACTTGGTGGGGAATTGGTGCATGATAAGGCAGATGTGAGAGAAGTGGCTGGGGGTTCGTAGCCAAAGCTAATGGTCGACGTTTGGGGCAGGAGAGCCTGGCATATGATACCACAACATCCAGTTTAAGAATAGAGGTTGATGCAGTCACTGCGGCTCTCCGCTGGATGGAGAATACGACACACACACACATCGTGATTGTAACTGACTCTGAAAGCATGCTGACGAGGGTGAGGATGGGCAGGCTTCGTGCAGAGCGGCTTGCTTCACTTCGGAGGTCACGGGTGACAAGCATCACCTGGATCTTTTCTCCGGCACATGCCGGTGTACTGGGAAATGAACAGGCGGACAGATTGGCTGGCTCTGCAAAACTTGGTGGAGTATTGATACATGACAAGGCAGACGTGGTTGCGGCCTTGTGGGAGCACGTATACACCTCGGAGGAGCAAATGGATCACCATGATCTGGCAAGAATGAGACAGCGAGGAGTGACGAGGGGATCTGGCCGACGCTCAACGCTCAGAGGAAAGGCGAGACGGACATACAATCAGATTGCTACTGGTACTATTGGTGTTGAAACTCTTCGCTGGCTGCTGAGAATGGGGACGGAGCGCTTATGGGAATGCCATGAATGCTGTGATGTCGATTCCTAAATCAATCAATCAATCAATCAAAGGCAGATGTGGTCGGGGCCCTTTTGTATCGTGTGTATAGTGCGGAAGAACAGAAAGATCATCACAGCTTGGAGAGAATGGTGCTGCAGGGAGTGACCAGAGGATCTGGTCGACACTCAGGACTCAGATAAAAGGACAAACGGACACATAATCAGACTGCAGGTGGTTAGTATTGGGACTCTTCGCTGGTGGTTGCAGATGTGCACGGTGCACGTATGGAAATATCCCGAGTGCAGTGATGTCGGTTCTTTACTCGACTCAATTCAACTCAACTCAATAGAACTCGAATCGACTCAAGTCAGCTCATCTCAACTCGATTTCAACATAGTTTATTGTCACTGAAAAGAAGACCAGGAGCAGATTGCAATAGTGACCATGTACCAGTAATTGCAAAACTAACAATAAAACTGAAGAAGTTAAAGAGGGCGCAAAACAATATCAAGCTACATTTGGCAATACTTGTATCAAATCAGGAAATGAGTGAGAAATTCAATACTATTAAAAAAAAAAAAAACAGGTACACTGCCATAGAAAAAATAAAAGCAGCATATCAATCAAACAGGTGCCGTCTCCACAATGAAGGTTGGCTGCGATGGATCTCCAAAATTGTCTGTTTCTCGCCATGATTGTAAATTCGGTCAATTTTTCGTTCGTCCATCTGTTCATGCTTTCTTCCAACTTGTATCATTGTCTACCTCCTGCTCGCCTGCCTTTAATCTTACCCTTCGCAATGGTTTTATGAGAGTGCTGTCTTTTAACGTGGTCTGTCATATATTTTGAAGGGACTGGGAGATCACTTTGGTGCATGCCCCATTTCTAATCAAAGAAGTTGGGCCCCATCCTCTTCTATCTTCAATAACCCCAGAATATGACCCTCGAGTTATCTGCAGGCCTCGTCTTATTTGATTTAGTCTAGGAGATATAGATTATGGCCCTTGTGAGAATAGTAATTACTAACTGGGAATCTGCCCCTTCTCCAAGGATTCTTTTAGCTCTTGAGTCCCCCTTTTCTTATCATTCTGAGGAAAGTCTGGAGAATTTTCTCAGCCTGATTTATGTTAAGAAGGCATAGATGTTGAGCAGTTGATAGACCTTGAGTCTCTCCCAATTTAATATTCCCTCATGAGTTAATTTGTTTTAAACAATTAAACACATAACCAATCACAATAGATCTTGACAACATGGTGTACACACATAAGATGGTGAACCACAGATAGGTTGAACTGACTAATCAACAAAAGATCAGTTAATGTTAATTATTTATTGACTGGGCCTGTGTCTTCTGGCCTGTTACATACATTTTCTATTGTGGTTTACACAAAATAAATTAGAAAAATGCATATAGGACCAATGTCACAGTCAATCAACGAATAGGCATCAATACATAAGATGTCAACAAGTATGGAAACATATTGTAAACATTTGAATGTTGTACTTGTTAAGTGTGGAGATAATGCATATACATTTATGTATCAGTTCTTGAGACTGAGTGTTGTGTGTTTTCTTAAGAGATATGTAACCTTGCGATTGGAAGATTAGGATAAGCTTGGGTCCTTCGACTGATGGATCCACTTCAGTTCTGCCCGTGTAGCTTCTCTGAAGGCTTCCCATACTCTGGTCTGGTTTGGTTGGTTGGCCAGTTGGTTGCCAGTTGGTTGCCAATTGGTTGCCAATGGGTTGCCAATGGTTTGCCACCAAGAATTCACTGTGTAAAATTCACATAAACATATACAATCCTACCAATGCAATATTCTAGAAGTAGGTCGGAAGAAACCTAAATTCCTGAAGTAGGAACTAGTCCCCCCCCCCCTCTTCTCTTCTTTTCTCTAATCTAGTGTTGGGTCAATTTGAGGTGGTCAGAGTTTATCACACTGTGTACGCCTGGTATCAGCTGGTTCCTGCTGTATGTAAGTTCTCATTGAACCTGGGGTCAGTGAGACGTGTACAGTAAGACAGTGACAAGAGTGAGGAGGTGTCAAGATGCATGTAAATAAATGGCATACATTTATAACATTTCTATCACTCCATTGGGTTTGTAGTGTGTATAAATGGTTCTCTGTGTTTTCCCAATTAACCAACTTGTCCTTCTTCTTTGTATAATAACTCCTCTCCCATTACCTGTGGTTGTGGTTGTTGTTGTGGGGTTGAGTGTTGAGTTGGGTGGTGTTGTGTTTTAAGTTATGTTGAGTAATGAGTTAAGTTAACTTCTGACGGTAGAGTTCCGCGAAGCACAACTTTTCTGATGTAATGCAGTTCATTAGTGCCCTTATCTATGTAAAATCTGACACAAATATAAATATTTATTCCATCAAACCCTATTTATTCAATACATGAAGGAGAAAGGGAAGATTTGATTTCTCTTTCAGCTTTCTAGATTGAAAATAGACATAGATAAGTCTGTTTTAAAACGAGGCATTTATTCTAGTACACGAACTGTCTTATTCGCTGTAGATAGTGATAGCATTTGAAGCAGTGTTTCCAATGAAATGCACAAGATTGCTTTAGAATCATCACTTCGTACAGTTGTCCAGAATAGAATGTAGTATTATTATGCACTTCTTAAAGTTAATAACTATCTTTAAGAATATCAGAGATTGCAGTATTCGAAAAGAGTATTAGAGTGTCAGTTTGCCCGGGAATCGGCTCTGCGTCAGAATCTACAGCCGAGCATTTTTCACTTCAGAGGTTTTAATTTATAATAATACATTTCAATTGACATTACAAACACCGGATACCATTACTTGTCACTTGATACATCTGGTCATCAGTTTAATCAAAGGAGTAACAAGCTTACCTCGGATCTAGACATTCTGCCGTCCCTATTTGAAAATGTGGTCACGCCAGCTTTTGCGTCTGTTCATCAGGCGGGTTGCAGTAGAAGTGCGCGATTAACATATTCTAAGCGGGCTTTCGAATGGAGGCGTTGTCACGTGTCTGTTCTTATCCAATGATCTCCTGAGTTTGGGCTGATGAAATATTTCCTAGAATTGTCGTCATCTGTCACTTGTTCCAGTTTCAGTTTTGATGTTGCGTTAGTTTTTAAGTTTTGGTTTCAGTTTATAATTTCCCCTCTCTTTGGCGTGCATTCTTGTCAACTGAATAATGGTGGTTAGTGGTTATGCCACATGGTCTAAATATTTCATTTGCTTCTTTTTTTTTTATTTCTTAATTCAACTCTCTTTTCATTGTCTAGTTTGTCTAGAACCTCTGTATTTGATTGTATAAATAGAATACTAGAATACTATAATAAATATACATTTGAGAAGATTCTTGACAAGTCTTGTGTCATGGCATGGAAGGGAGTCAACACACGAATTGACCCATGTGCCAAGAACAGGACCTCACTCACTCAATGTCCGACATCTTGGTTTCTCGTCTAGGGTTTATAAGATTTAGCCGAAAGATCTCAATCGGCTCGTATAACTAATGTACAAGTCTTTCGTGCTCACAACGCAAGTTCAACTCGTCCTCAGAGTACAAGATAACCTTTATTACAGCACAGTTCTCAACATGGTCGCCAACGCACACCGCCGGCCATTGCCTTTCAGCGTTCTGTGTACGACCATCCCACACACTGTCTGTCCATAAAGAATCACTGGCACCACTAATCGTTAATTGTCCCTGCTGTTGCTGTACACTATAGACTATCGCTACACTTCACTGCTTAACGATAATATCAGGTTTATTTACGTACTCACATCACACTGGTGGCGAACGTGTAACGGCGTGTCTCTCGCTCCGCCATTCTTCTCAGCTTGTTCACAAAACAGGGTCAGCTCTATCACCACAATGGGTCGATACTGACTGGCCCATCATTGGTCGTTAACTGCAGTGTACGGTTTCTTCACTCACCGCGTTCTTGACCACGAACACTCTTTCACAGTTGACTGTATCTTGAATCACTGCAAACATCGCCCAACTCTTTCAAAACTCAGAACTTTCTCCAAACTTGACCATCTTGGCTCACGCTCCAGCTCAGTCTGTCTTCATCGCAACCTTTCCGGCTTTGACCTGGGCGCGTCACGTGACCACATAACTCCGCCCCTTTCGTGCCCCGGTGACGGGTTAGGTTTTCAACTCGTGTCTTCGTGACATCAGTTTAACTTGCTTCATTTTCTTTATCCATCTCATGGCACCATGCCGTCGGAGATCACAATTTATGGAGAGGCATAATCGCTCACGCCAGCCGGCAAGGCACTGGATGATGATGATGATGATGATGATTATGATGATGATGATGATGATGATGATGATGATGATGATGATGATGATGATGATGATGATGATGATGATGATGATGATGATGATGATGATGATGATGATGATGATGATGATAAATTGATAGTTTATCATCTGGGACGGCAATAACGGTGACGCATATAATAAGTTGAAATAATTACCAGCAACGATTGGTTTAATGTAGCAAATTGCTTCATAAAAATTGTAATTTCCTTCTGAAATATTAATATGGATATCCTGAAAAATACTGGCCCACAGAAATGACCATGTTTGGGAGATCTGAGCACGTTTTTGTCATACTAGACGTCACTGCGATTTATTTCAGACCATTAAGTTGCAAACAGTCTATTTTCCATGCAATATGTACTTCCGTTTCTGTAATGATACTTTATTACGTGGGGGAAAAACAATGAAGACGCTGTATTATAAAGTGTGGTTCATATATCACAGCGGCCGAGTATAGAAATGCACCTTGAAGTATGGAGCACAATGGAGTTGCGTGAACGATTGATACCGTTTCGTTTGAATGCTGCACCGAACAAGAAATCTATCAGGCGATGCATAATTGTTGTGTGCGCAATACCCGGTATTGTGTAGTTAGCTTCTTGTTGTTCTTTGAGTGGTTGGTATTGATTTCTTTGTTAATTCTTAGGAGGTTCCTGAAAGGATAAGACATGACGCAATGCAACACAAAGCGATAACTATAGGTGCAGATTATTTTGATAACAATTATTACTCATATTATTTTTTTTTTACAAGTTGCATATTCTTTACAAGACGTTGCAGTCAACACCAGCATTTTACTGCCCTTGTTGATGTCTTGTCACGTTTTTACGTTCAGTAGTTTGCCATTGCCTTCTGAACGACCAGCTTCCATACCAACTCGTTAAAACCAGCGAGGCACGGTCTGGTGCCAAATCGGTCACCGCTGTGTTTCGAACGCGGGTAAGCGGCGTTACGAATCGCGTCCGCAACGACATCGCCACGGAGACGGTCTCATCATCATCATCATCATAATCTTATTATTATTATTATTATTATTATTATTATTATTATTGTAGCCGAGGGAGAAAAAGGGAACAAGAGAAAGAGAGCGAACCTCACACTACCTCAACTGACAAAAATGATATAGTGATTAGATAAGAAGGTACGAGGGCTTGGACAGAGACAGAAACTATTTTATAGATGTTCACACGGGAAACACCATGTTAGAGCATAAGCAATGAATTAAGGTGTTAGTTTGTGGTAGAATTAGTGGTTGTAAAAACTAAAAGAGACTAAACAAACAAATCAAGTACAAATAAACAAGTTCTTTATTTATTGCTTCTAACAGGACATGGATAACATTGTATGTCAATAACAGATACAACAGACAACTGTATATATCAAATAACAACAGTGGGCAACCCCTAACCAATCAGTAGCACTTAAGACAACAGGTTACACCAAGTACCACAACCCAGGTGTTCCAAACAATAGCTGGTTAGACTGACACAATAAAGAACTTTGACACAAGCGACACTGCACATACAATAAGGCACTACAAAAACATAAGTTACACAACATAAATCCTAAGATGCGACATAAACAAAAGAGTTGTGACCCAAATTACTACACCACCATGAACCCAGGCCTGCTGACACTAACTAGTCAGCCGCTCCTGTAACAATGGAAAACACAATCTATGATTATCATTGTAAAGAAATCATATTAAACATATGAAACAATGAGCACATACATATAGCATATGGATTAACCCATAGATCTTAAATATCCCACATCTAATTATCCATTTTGCTATTCCCTCCACTGCTATTCTGAGGTAACCCTTGATGTCTGGCATGATCATTCTTTGCTGCCTCATTCTTCTTCAAGGTGACTACATCTCTAATTACTAAACACAACAATCAATGTTGCATCATCATATCACCCACTTTATTGTCTTCTCCAGTTGTGCCACTGCTGTCATGAGATTATACTTGATATTGCTAGGATAGAACACCTTCTAATGCAACCATCTATGCTCCACCTCCCCATACAGCCCAGCATTCACTTACAGAATGCCTTCAGTTCAATGATATAGCCACAACCAAACACCACCTACCATATCCTCAGTCTAATGCTCTACAATTCTCTACCTACTGTTACGCGCACCGGCAACTGTTTTTCTAACACACCATACTCTTTTGCCTACTATAAAACATATATTGACAGGTTGTCTCCTGTGCTCCACATCTGATAGTACGCTTTACTTCTATACCACAATATACAACATTACTCCGCCACCATCAGACATTCAGTTGCCTCAACACAGGGACTTCACTGCAAAACTACCCCAACAATGTCCAAATTTGCATGAAGAATACCAGCACTCATATGATACCATGCAAGTAACAGCATTTGATTGGCATTACAAACTAACAACCAACAAGTAAAATATGAATAAAAGAATGTGACAATGTAACACGTGCACATAGAAGAATCACAACATTCACAGAAAGTTAAAGATAAAAATGTATTACACAGGAACTCAATTGAGGGACTCTCTGATGCCACTAAGACAGTTCATAAAATAAACACACAATAGTATCAAATGCAAGTACAAAATAATGGTAGGAGTGCACCATTCATATGAGCCAGAACATAGGCATAACAATGTTCATTTGTAGATACAGAATAGAAAGAAAAAGCAGCGGCTGCAGCAGGATATAACAACATGAATAGGAAACAAATAGGTATATAAAGCTCCTGCGAGAAGAAACGTACTAAACATCAAACACGTTGCACATACCTTACAAGGAGATCCATTGTATCGCTAAATACAGGTGAAAAAAAAAGCTTTTTTGCCCCACATGGCATCGGAATAGTTGTTTATTTTCTTTTCTTTGCTGTATTTCGTTGTGTTAGCTATCTGTGGTGTCCTGTCCTTGATAAAGATTCTGAGAATCGAAACGTCGGCCGTCCTGTTTGTCGTATTGTACGCGTTTGTGTGTATTTTATTTTATTTTATTATTCATTTTATATATTTATTGAGTGCTTCTGATTTCGGATTTTCACCTGTATTTCGGGATACAATGGATCTCCTTGTAAGGTATGTGCAACGTGTTTGATGTTTAGTACGTTTCTTCTCGCAGGAGCTTTATATACCTATTTGTTTCCTATTCATGTTGGTAGATACAGAATATCAGTACCAATACAACAACAAGTGTACTATATATTGTGCCATATTACACACTAATGACCAACAAGTGTTGTTTAAGGCCAAACACAATCAGTGTAATATACTTTGTTACTATAAAACAGATGTACAGTTATCTCATGTCCCCTCCATTCTTCCTACAACACACCGGTTACAAATTTTGTTGTCTTAAGTTTCATGCCACATGACAATTACATATTAATATTTTTGCGAAGGGTGGTACGCAGCACTAGATCACATTCTTTCCATGGTACAACAAGCACCATGTTTTACTACACATAAAACTCCCAGTTTGATACACTAGCACAAACACTACTGCATTCTGGTAACAGATGTGACACCAGACTTCAATGCTAAATGAGAAACCCCTTTACCAATATCAGTTCCAGATACATCTGACTGTTCTCCTTCAGTAAAGCCACACTATATCCGCAGTTATCATGATTACATTATGATTGCTGATACCCACTCCGTGTATGAAAGGTGCATTATTTCCTACATTCCGTAGCTGTCAATCTGCATGAAGTCCCTACAGTTCAATTCATTATTTCCTTCACTTCTATGTATTACCTACATGTTCTAACTACATAGCTTAACCATTAACCCATCATTGCCACATATAACATGTAAGTACTCTTCTCTGCTTCACACATGTTATAAATATTACCCATGATCATCGTTATTTTCCCCTACTCATTGTTGCTTTGGAGTGTTCATACCCAACACTTGACCAAACATTCAATCTTATGCCCATCATTGTCACAGAATAATCCTGCAAACATATCTTGCTGCTGTATACACATACACATATGATTCTCACCACTCTGTTGTTAAGTAGCCTTCATTTCTAGCAATCTCACAAGCATTCACTCCCTTGCCAACATGGCCAGTATGGCGCCATGTGGCATTATTTCAGTCTTTACTTTAAACTATATGACCCCATACATTGTATACCCCACATTTTTGCTAGCCTGGGATATTTACAGAGGGACAGCACAAAATCAATCACTGCCTATTTAGCCAGTAACACATTGTTGTCACAGGATAATCATGTAAAATACATTCTTAACAAAATAATCTTGTGCCATCATGGCTGGCATAACATGACTTCAATCCTTACCATATTTAACCACCACTAATGACCTATCTTCGTATTCCACATCACTGTGCCTGATTGCTTAATCTCTATATACTAAGCTGTTAATATCCTTTTTTTCATAAAGCTTTATGGACTTTAACTTGATCTGTAGAAAAGTCCATTTCAAGAGAATATATTCATATTATCTATTGTATTTCTTTGTTCCTACAATCTCGCCTAACTAACAATTCTTTTCACCCACGCCTGTTTCACTATGCAAACACTTTTGAGCCAGTAACCTGGGGCACGCTTCGATTTAAAATATGAGTTATATTAATTACTTATTTTCAGCTTAATCAATTAAAACTTACAGTTTTATAAAGGCATTAGTTGACCACAGATCAGCTCAGGGAATTGTTCCCACATCTCAACAAACAGAACAGCACTTTTGTTCCTATCAACAAGACGGGCAAACATCAGACAAAGTATTCACTAGTTGCTTTGTTTCCAGAGGTGTTCCGGCGCTGTCCAGATTTTTTGCTTAAAACAGGCCAAACCAAGGTGCATCGGTTTGGCGCTGTGACATTATTATTATTATTATTATTATTATTATTATTATTATTATTATTATTATTATTATTATTATTATTATTATTATTATTATTATTATTATTATTATGTTTTATTATTATTCACTTGTTTTTCTTTTCCAGAAGGTGTGGATAAGGAAGGGGGTAAGGAAGAGAAAAGAAGAAGAAGAAGAAGAAGAAGAAGAAGAAGAAGAAGAAGAAGAAGAAGAAGAAGAAGAAGAAGAAGAAGAAGAAGAAGAAGAAGAAGAAGAAGAAGAAGAAGAAGAATAAGAAGAAGAAGATGAGGATGATGATGATGATGATGATGATGATGATGATGATGATGATGATGATGATGATGATGATGATGATGATGATGATGATGATGATGATGATGATGATGATGATGATGATGATGATGATGATGATGATGATAAAGAAGACGAAAAAGAGGAGGAGGAACAACAGCAGCAGCAGAGTCCAAGAACAGAATGAGGAAAAGACGAATGAAGGTGAAAGGCTACCGTCTGGACCATCTCACCCTCATCAGAACCCAGATAGAACTCCTGGATAGGGTGAAACACCATGTGTAATAGGCAACATTTTTTACGTCATTACACCGGGTTTTGTCCCATATTGCTAGATCTCTTTCCTCAAAGCAAGCTGTGGAAAGAGTCGCACAAAGCACGAACTCCGTACCTCCAGCGACGACTCCCAGGAGTATCTGGGGGGAAAAACTCTCGAACAGAATGACGTAGCCTGGATTTGAACCCATAACCTTCGGAGCGCAAGGTTGATGGTGTAGCCACTCCGCCACAGAGACTCACACAAAAAAATGAAGCAATGAGACTCATACTTGGCTACACAAAAGATATCTCATGCCCAGGCCAAGCAGTATATCCTTGATCTACCAACAATGGCCAGCAGGCACAAAGATGTCCAAGTCATAACCTACATGGAAGCATCCGCAAACAAGAAAACCACCCTCTGAACGGTACCATCAAGGTCAGACAGGGAATGTCTTCCAGAAGAGGCCACTGCAAATTGCACGAGATCCAACACCGAGGAGAATGGACCAACACACCCGCAGACATCCATAATCATTCTAAGGTCGTCACCATACTAGGGAGATACTGCCGAGGTCATTTGTTTGCATCGGTTAACATTGAGATGAAGGAAAATTCGCTTCCAGAAGACATCATGATGTACATATATGGGTCGGTGAAGCGCAGGTCAAGGTCAGTGTGGGCATTCACAGTACAAAGGATTGGGAAGACAAAGTGGATAGCGGCGTATACCTGACAACTAACTACAAGGGGGTTTCATATAACAACCTTCAATATTTTTTTACTCTTTGAGCTGTCCACGCAGGTGGAAATCACTTTGGGCTAAGTCTGGAGAGTACGGGGGAAAGTGGTTCACACTGAAAGTGGAGGTCTTCGATGGTTTTAACCATTGTACGGGCAGTACGGAGTCGAGCATTGTCATGCTGCAACAGCACACCTTAACTCAGAAATTCACGTCGTTTTGATTTGATTCCGGGTCAAAACTTCCGACTCCACTCATACACTTGCTGGATGGACAGGCGTGGATCACCATACTAGACCATCATTCGCCCATGAATTTCACTGATCAAAAAGCGTATAACAGAACGCTGCTCCTCTTTGGTGCATGTCAAAAGTGGAGCGGCCATCCGATGAGTTGGTTATATCGATGAGTAGGTCATCGTGTTTGTCTGCACCGTGATATCATGTGCTAACACTCCTGACATACTTACCATCAATATTGACAGGTTACAAGACAATGTAGGGTTATTGTAATTTATATCACACTTTTACGGCTTTCATTTGAAGCCACCGCGTACATGAAGCATGATTGTGGAGATCACCGCCACCCCAGAGCACTTGCATGGTGTCGTATATTCCGAAGGGACTGGGGATCACTGTTGTGCACAACCCATTTTCTAGTTAAAGAAGCTGGGCCCCATCCTCTTCTAATATGTAAATCACCAAGAATACGACCCTTGATGTATTACATACTCGGTTGCATTGTTTGTCTAGGAGTTAATGGTCCTCTTTAAGAAGTAGTGAATACTAGATCTGACTCTGCCCCCTTCACCAAGAATTTAATAGCTCTCGAACCCCCGTTTGATATTCTGTGAAATGTCTGAACGACTTCCTCAGTATAAATAAGGTGAAGAATAACATGGGTCTGGAACATTCAAGAGATATAGAGTCTTCTCTTTTCCCTCTATTATTTCATTGAGTTTAGTAATTTGGTAAATACATTTAACAAATACTGGCACACATAGACTTCTTCTTTACACTAATAAGACAGATAACCGACAGGGTGGACTGAAATGAAATTATGAGATTCAGTTACTGTGTATAGAATTTATTGATTGGGCCTGTGTCTTTTGGCCTTTTCTTAAACATTTCCACATTTTAGACATCTGTTCACAATGACATATGATCAATGTGAAAAAATTAATGCCAGTCAGTACCAATTACAGACAATCAATAAATAATAATCAAAACGATGATCATGAGTGTTCTATAAGACATCTTTCAGTGTAAAGAAAGTTTTCTAAAAAATCTTAGTAAGCCTTATAGTGTTTTGTGTGGTTTTGTCTCTCATTTTCCTCTGAGTGATTTGGGTTTGTTGGCACGAGAAAAAGTCACCTCTGAGTGGTAGATTTGGGTTGAGCCTGGGTCCATGGACTGATGGATCCGTTTCAGTACTTGCCAGTAAAGCTACTCTGAAGGCTGCCCTTGCTCTGCTCAAGGCCTGGGGTTATCTTTAATCTCATGTGTGGGGATCTACTTTTCTCTGCCTCCCTCTTCTGGTCTGGTCATCACCAAGAACATCACTGTGTAAAATTCACATGGGCATGTATAATCCTACCAATGTAATTTTTCAGCATGTTATTAAGTGTGAACAAAACAAAACACAACAGGAAGGATAAGGTCGGAAGAAGTAAAACACATTAAAAGTAGGAATTAGTTTTACCCCTTCCTCTAATCTGGTGTTGTGTTAATTTGTGTGGGGTCAGAGATTATTACACTGTATGCACCTGCTATCATCTGGTACCTGCTGTATGCATGTTCTCAGTGTACCTGGGGTTCAGTGAGAAGTGTACAGTCAGACATAGATAGGAGTGATGATGTGTTGTTCCATTGAGCATTTAAGTCAAGCTGATAGTGTAAGACCAAAACAAGGATAAGATGCATTTTTATAAATGACATACAATTAACATCTTCATCAACTCATTTGGTTAGTCATTGTGTATATAATTATTTCTCAGTACCTTCCAAATTAACTACTTGTCTTCTTCTTCTTATAAATCATTTCCTTTTGCCTGCTGTTGTTGTGGTGTGGAGTGGAGTGCTGTGTTGTGTAGTGTGTAGAGTTAACTTCTGTTTCTGTTGATTGGGTTCTCATAGCTTGCACCATTTTTCCCATCTTCAGTAGTTAATATGAGTATAACTCAGCTAGACTTTTATTGTTATTCATGGCCATCATACAGAATTTCTGATGTGTAATTGTTACAAAATGTAATCCATACAAAATCATGACAACAATACATTAGTAAGAAGTTGTTACAAAATGTACCTCTCCTAATCCTCCTCTCTTACTCTACATATTAATTTATTCTTCTTCTTCTGTTATCAGTGCACATAATGTCCATTCTGTTGGCTATCAACAGTTGGCTATAGACCGAGGTTTTCTTTACCTGTTGGTCTGGACAGATTAACTAGGCCGTCTGTCACAAATGGCGTCTGTGAAGCGTAACCTGTTCTAGGCAATGCAGTTAATGAATGCTTTGTCTAAGTGAAAATCTGACACATAAATACAACTAATTTCTATCAAACCCTATTATTTCAATTCGTAAAGAGGAAAGGAAACATATAATCTCTCTCTCAGCTCCTTAGATTGCGAATAGGCAGAAATAAGTACGTTTTCAAGCGAGGCAGTGGTTCCTGTGCACAAACTGTCTTGTGATTAGCAGATAGCAATTTAAGTAGTTTTGATTAAAAGCATAAGATTGCGTTTGAATTCTCACCTCGTACATTTTTCTGTGATAGATTGTTGTAGTATGCACATAGTAAAGCTAACAGATGTATTGAAGAACTTCAGAGTTTGCAGTTTTGAGAAAGTATGAGGGTGTGAGTTTTGCCGGGGAAACGGCTCGGTGTAGCTAGAAGTTTGCAGTCGACAATTTTACATTTCAGAAGTTTTATTTTATTAGTAATACATTTAAATTGACGCACAAACACTGGATACCTCTACTGTATACATCTGGGTATCAGACAGATCTGAGGATTCATAAGCTTACCTCGGATTTCGGATCAAACTGCCGTTTGGTTCATTTGAAAAGACAGGTCTCACAATCTATCTGACCGGTCGTCAGGGCTGCTGTAGGAGAAGTGCGCGATTTTCAATATTCAACGCGTACCGCAGGTCAAAGTTATCGTCATGTGACTCGCTCCCTCCAATGATCTCTCTAGTTGTAGACGCTGTAAATTCTATATTTAGACGGCATCTGTCTATCTCCGGTGTCAAGTGGTGTTCGTCGTACTCATTAGTGCGGTCAATTGTATGACTTTCTCTGTTTTGGTGTGTAAATGTTGACGCACTGTATAATGATGGTTGGTGATTATGTCACACATGGGCAGCAGGACAAGAAGTCACACAGGCGATCATCATATTATCCTCCGTGAACCGCTGCAGAAAATTACAAACTGCAGTTTCCATGCTGAATGGATAGACGGCATTCTAAAAGTCACACCACCCATCACTTACCTGGGTGTACGCACACGGACATGCCGGCGTAAAGAGCAATGAACGCGCTAACCAACAGGAAAACAATTCACCACTACACGCAGGAAGAAGCAAGGACAGGACCGATATCGTCAATGCACTACGGACCCAGCTGGCCGATAGTGACAAGTGTCTAAAGCTAGTTCGGTCACGAACTGGGAGTAATGCCGTTCAAAAACGCCAATGCCGTCTTCGAGGGGGGAGAGAGAAGACATTACAACTAACTCCTCATTGGACCAATGAGTAGAAATACTTTGAGATGGCTGCTGTATCGGAAGACTAAGCTAGTATTGGTATATCTAATGTGCAGGAGTCACTTTAAAAATGTCGCTTAAAAGTCGACAGGGTCGACTTCATTGCACTGGGTTTTATCCCATATAGCTCAGTCTCTTTCGGCAGCGCGGAAAGCGTCGCACAAAGCACAAACTCCGTAGCTCTAGCGACGACCCACAGGAGTCTCCGAAAAATTTAACTCGTGAACCGAAGAACGCGGCCCGGAATCGAACCCACAACCTTCGGAGCCCGAGTTAAACGACTTGACCACTTCGCTACGAATACTTCTTATGTTCAGGGGTGTCGATCGTGACAACATAACAACATAACATAACATATAATTACCCAACTGGACTGATTACATTAGTAATGTGCAAGTTCTCACCAACAGTAAAGATCACATTAATAGATAACTATACAGGTATTTAGCCAAAGTTCTTTTCATCTAGAAGATACTGGCCATATGGTCATATCACCCGGAGATCATCATGACATATCAAAGACGCTCTTTACGTTTCATTCATGTCCCTGATTGTGTGGAATTTTCTGTGTTCTTTGACATTCTGTTTAACTTTTTATTGGGTCAGCGACATATTCGGATCCTCTCCCTGTAACGATATAATACGGGTAATACACACATGGAAATTGTGGTCAAATTATAATATTTAATAATACCAACCTCGTCGCATGCCCGACTGCCTCTCTGAGTAAGAACAAGACTAGTTTGGCAAACGTTCGTCCGTTAATGCGCTTTTATTCTCGAAGGACGCGACACAAGTTAAAGTAAACCAGACGAATCCTGATGCTGCTGTATGATACTATGTTCATACATGACAACGCCATTTACACATCATCATTATATTCCTTCGTCCGTGCATAAATATGACAGCAGAGACATAAGCAGCGAGATACATTTCAACGACAAGAACGTGCCCGCTTATTGTTGTTGTTGTTGTTGTTGTTGTTGTTGTTGTTGTTGTTGTTGTTGTTGTTGTTGTTGTTGTTGTTGTTGTTGTTGTTGTTGTTGTTGTTACTGAAATCCTGTTACAATTATAGAAACTGTTTAAGGGGGAGGATGAGGGCATGTTAGAAGAAGAAGAAGGAGTAGTAGTAGTAGTAGTAGTAGTAGTAGTAGTAGTAGTAGTAGTAGTAGTAGTAGTAGTAGTAGTAGTAGTAGTAGTAGTAGTAGTAGTAGTAGTAGTAGTAGTAGTGGTAGTAGTAGTAGTAGTAGTAGTAGTAGTAGTAGTAGTAGTAGTAGTAGTAGTAGAAGTAGTAGTAGTAGTAGTAGTAGTAGTAGTAGTAGTAGTAGTAGTAGTAGTAGTAGTAGTAGTAGTAGAAGTAGTAGTAGTAGTAGTAGCTGCAGCAGCAGCAGCAGCAGAAGAAGAAGAAGAAGAAGAAGAAGAAGAAGAAGACGAAGAAGAAGAAGAAGAAGAAGAAGAAGAAGAAGAAGAAGAAGAAGAAGAAGAAGAAGAAGAAGAAGAAGAAGAAGAAGAAGAAGAAGAAGAAGAAGAAGAAGAAGAAGAAGAAGAAGAACAACAACAACAACAACATCAACAACAACAACAACAACAACAACAACAACAACAACAACAAGAGACCGCGATCGTTAACGGGCAATAATTGTTGTCAGACCCGTCACACGTTACAATAAACCGGATCAACCCTGCTGCTGTATGCTGCCATTTTTATACTCGACAACGAAATTTACACATCATCATTACACTTGCTTCGTCCATGCATAAATATTACAGTAATATTACATTGGGTGTGTTCTATTATTTATTATTTTTTCACGTCGAAGTAACAAAAACGAAAGAGTTTGTGATGGAAACAAGCGCAGGTATCACAGAACTAGGCGTGACAATTTACACTATGAATAGAAAAGCCACGCGTATGAAAAGAATAAACACTACAGGCTTGCTGTGAAATCAGGTCGAATTGATTAGAAATCTTTAACTATCATTGACTGGTAGAACGGACGATTGCCTGTGCCGAATTGATATATGAAAGGCGAACGGCACAAAATCTCGTCTTTTAAGTCAATATGTGAAGCAAATAGGTCAAATAGTTCTATCAATAAATTATAATGAAATAATGATTCGATTTCTTCTTCGAGTCCATGCCGTGTTGCGCTGGTGATCATGTCTGTTCACAGCCTTCTGTCTCTTGTGCTGTCTATCATTTGATACCGCTGTGCCTTCATGTCGTGATGTCAAACTGTTCATCATCTTCTCGCTTGATATCCCCTGCCTCTCTCTCTGTCCCTACACTTTTGTGACGACATACTTCTGTTACTCAAAGAATGTGGATTGTCTGTTCAACTGGACCCTTCGTCGATTCTTCCACCACAGTCTCCTCTTCTTGTCACTTCTTCTTCTTATCACTTATTCTCGTCTACGTTCTCCTCTTCCTCTTCTCCTCCCTCCTTCTCCTTCTCGTCCTCCCCATTCTTCTTCTTCTTCTTCTTCTTCTTCTTCTTCTTCTTCTTCTTCTTCTTCTTCTTCTTCTTCTTCTTCCTCTTCTATATATAATCTTATATATATACAATCATCAAGTGCCCTACCGTTCATGACTCTCCACAGATCTCGGTCTTTTGTTTTCTGGATCAACTTTGCTGCTGATATTCCTCCATGCCACCGTCTTAATCCATCCAGTATCATCTGTCTTGGTCTGCCTCTGCCTCTCTTCCACTCGATCTTTCCAGTTGTCACGATGTTCTCCAATGCTTCTCTTCTTATCACATGTCCGAAAAAAGATGTTTGTCTTTTTCTTATTGTTGTATATAATGTTCTAGTTTCATTAGCCTGTTTCAGGCAGTCGTTGTTAGTTACTCTGGCAGTCCAGGGAATTCGCAACATTCGTCTCAGGAACCGCATCTCTGTTGCTTCTAATTTCTTCTTAATTTGTTCATTTACATTCCAAGATTCACTGCCATACAGCAAAACTGGTTTTACATAGCATTTCAGCACTCTCTTTCTTATATTCATTGATAGTGACTTATTGCATAAGGTACTCTTCATTTTCTGAAATGCGGCTTTTGCTTGCCACATTCTGCTCTTAATCTCTGTCGTACATCTTCCATCTGATGTTATAAATTCCCCCAGGTATCTAAAATTATCCAGTTGGTTAAGAATTGTTCCTTCTATTTCTATGTCACATTTTGGTGTCACCATTTTCTTGGATATCACCATTGTTTTCTTGATATCGTTTCGTTTGAATGCCGCATCGAACAAGAAATCTATCAGGCGATGCATAATTGTTGCGTGCGCAATTCCCGGTATTGTGTAGTTAGCTTCTTGTTGTTCTTTGAGTGGTTGGTATTCATTTCTTTGTTAATTCTTAGGAGGTTCCTGAAAGGATAAGACATGACGCAATGCAACACAAAGCGATAACTATAGGTGCAGATATTTTGGTAACAATTATTACTCATATTATTTTTTGTTTAAGTTGCATATTCGTTACAGGACGTTGCAGTCAACACCAGTATTTTACTGCTATTGTTGATGTCTTGTCGCATTTTTTTACGTTCAGTAGTTTGCCATTGCTTTCTGAAGGACGGCTTCCATACCAACACGTTAAAACCAGTGAGACAAGGTCTGATGCCAAATCGGTCGTCGCTGTGTTTCGAACGCGGGTACGCGGTTGTACGAATCGCGTCCGCAACGCCATCACCACAGAGGACCGTCTCATCATCATCATCATCATCATCATCATCATCATCATCATCATCACATTATTATTATTATTATTATTTAATGTTGCATATCCATCGCAGGACGTTACATTCAACACCAGCACTTTACAGCTGCTGTTGATATACTAGACACATTTTTACGTTCAGTAGTTTGCCATTGCTTTCTAAACGGCCTGCTCCCATACCATCACGTTATAACACAACGCGACACGGTCTTTAATATTATTATTATTATTATTATTATTATTATTATTATTATTATTATTAAGTTTCTATTATTATTCACTTGTTTTTCAAAATTTGGGCGGCCATCTTTAAATTGTTCTTATGACGTCACTGTGTTCGTCTGCACCGTGATGTCACTTGCTTAACATTCTTGACGTCCATAGCAAACATATTGACAGGTGACAAGACAGTGACATGGTTATTGTAATTTCTATCACACTTTTAAGGCTTTCATTTGACGCCCCCTCGTATACGAATTATAAGTTGTCCCTGAACAGTTTCTTTCCATGGGTCTATATTGTGATAGAGTTATCTATCACATTTTGTAGGCCTAGATGCGTGGCCATTGTTCAAATATAACGCAAGACATAGCGAACGACTAAATATACTTCATGTCCCTAAACCTATGGTAGATTTATATAAAACAAGCTTAACATACACTGCCGCTCAATTGTGGAATAATCTTCCACAAGAAATCAAAGACACCACCAATCATTATACATATAGTCGCAACCTGTTTGAACACTACCTCAGTACAGACTAAATCTGTCCCCCCCCCCCCCCTAGAAATAATAATGGTAAATAATTTCAAACGACAACTAGCTAATAAACATTCCCATATGTATGGCACTTTACACCTGCCGTGGGTATTTATAATGCCCGTGTTAAACATTGCCTCAGTGAGTCATATATATTGATTATTTATCATGCTGTTAAAGCTTATTGTTCTTTTGTTGTCTAAGATTAGGTTCATAAGTGATGTTGAATCAAATAATGTATGAGAGGAAATAGAGAAGCAGAGTAGAATGTCAGACAGGCTTGCATGCCCAATTCTTAACCCTTTGAAAATAAAGATTGTTCGTTTGTTCGTTCGTTCATTCATTCAACCTTCCGGAAAACTTCTCGGTCATAAGCTAGATGTCCCATGTCTGATACACCCATCTGGAGATTATCTGCCACATCCTGCACCCATCTTCTCTTTGGCCTTCCACTTCCTCTCTTCCCGGGCATATACCCCTACATTATTGTTTGCTCCAAACTTTCATGATGTTTCAAGTGACCAAAATATTTCAATTTTCTTATTTGTTTTATCACACTGGTCTCGGTGCCTGCGCTGTTATCCTCTGCTCAGAAAAACAAGAACAACTCTCTTTTCATGCACCATTAGCTGTACAGACGCAGTAATGAAAAATAATGAAAACACTTAAATTATGAAAATACTGATAACAATAAAACAATTGAAAACAATGAAAATAATGAAAACAATTAAAATAATGAAAAGTATGAACGGTATGAAAACAATAAAAACACTAGACTACGAAAACTATGAAGCCAGTGCAAAACTATAAACATTGGAAACAAGTGCAATACTTAAAACAATGAAGACAATGGAAACACTTAAAACAATGAAGCACTGACTACAATGAAACCACTACAAACAATGAAAACTGAAAAATATGAAAACATTGATACCACTGAAAAATAACAGGAAATGACTAAATACAATGTGGACACTGAAAACAATGAAAGCTATGAAAACCATTTTTTTTCTGCGTTTCCATCCTGTTTCAGGATATTGCGGTCAGCATCATCATCTTTCAGCTGTATATTAATTCCTAGGCTAGATTACGCTCATCAGCACGCCACGACTTTCTGAGCGACCGGTCCATACTCTCATAAGTTACTGGCGCGACTCGAACCGCTCTCGTCAACCACGAGAGTATTCGGGGTTACGGAGAAATATGAAAACCAAGAAACATTAAAACAAAGAAAACAACAAGAACAGTGAAAATCATGAAAACATTACAAACCCTGACAGCAATACATTTATACGTATCATGGAACGAATACAATATTCCGTATCATTTTATTTTATTTTTATTTTTCGATGATTAAACTGGCTGTCACATGTACCCCCACAGTTGTGAGCCATGTAAAACTATGTACATACCCCACATTGGCGGGCCATGTAAAACTATGTACACAATTAATTATTTATGAATGCTTTCACGTGGAGCAGATAAAACTCAATGTTGTATGTACTTTACTCCCCCGACTCCTGTTTGATGAACCTAGTGCCCCAGTTTGTAGACCTGTCTCATTAGATCCAAGACATTGGGTCTATTTATAGAAATATAATACTGATCCCCTTGCCACTTTCTCTGGATGGAACTCCCACATTAACATGTGATCTTTATGTTAGTGCTTTATGATCTATGATTAAGAACCGTCTCGCTGCTTTAGGGACAAGTTCGCAAGGGCTCTGTCTCTTTCAGAAGAAAACTGAGAACGGTGCTTTTTTTTAAATTTTAATTTTCACGAAAAGACTACAATAGACAACGAAAGCCAAGACAAAAGCTACCAGTAACACAGAGATATCTCTTAATTAGTATCATGTTAATCTTACAGTTAATTAGTTGGCTGATTGGTTGGTTAGTTGAATGGTTGGTTGGTTAATTGGCTGATTGGCTAGTTGTTTGGTCGATTGATTTACTGGTGTGTGTGTGTGTGTGTGTGTGTGTGTGTGTGTGTGTTGGTTGATTTGTTAACTGGTTTGTTGGTTCATTGCTTGGTTGGTTGGTTGGTTGATTGACTTGTTGGTTGACTGGTTGGCTGGCTGGTTGGTGTATTAACTGATTGATTGGACGTTTGGTTGATTGATTGATTGGTCGGTCCATTTATTGACTGATTGGTTGGTTGTGAATCCTCTGCATCTGTGAATTGAATTTAAAATCTCAAGTTCCATCAATTGACGTACAGATGGTGTGACTCATTAAGTAAGGTTAATGTATAAACTTCCCTCCAAACTAGATGAAAAAGTGCCGTTTTGCATTGCAAATCTCTTCTTCTCATCTAAAAACTCAGAAATCATCAAGATGTGTAAGAATGACACTCTACAAACTCAGAAACCATTAAGATGTGTAAGAATGACACTCTACAAACTCAGAAACCATTAAGATGAGTAAGAATGACACTCTATAAGCTCAGAAACTATCCATGTGTGCACGATTGTGACAACAGAACTTCATATCTGCGGGAATTCAAAATACGATGTAACTAGGTCAGTATTCGGCACAGCACGAACGGGCCGATGGTGATTCGACATAGGTTGGTTATATTTCCTCCACACGGTCTAGATGTCATTGTCGACAGACTCCATTCCAACGCCTGAGCAGTGGGTGAGTGTGATGGAGTTAAAGATAATCCCTCGGGTACTGTGTCACGTAACATATCTAAGACATATGGTGCTAGGACTATTATTGCCTTAATCATCCCCCAGTAGGTGATGTGTTGTATATATACCAGCCACATTTAACTTCGCAGAAAGTTCTGTGTTGTACAATTTCTATTAAGCTGGAGCCACCCCAGAGTACTCTGATCTATAGAAGAGACCCACCTTCAGAAGGATTTGAACCCAGGAACATCGACTGTAAGCGCATACGCGGACATAAACTGTAATATCATGTCAGAATGAGTTCACAGTTTCAGTGCTAAACCAAAAGCATGTTTCAACCAAACAAAAATGAATGAACGAAAAATGGGAAGTAGGGGTGTGTCACAGTTATGACTTAAAAGTTGATAATATGGTAGCGGACGCGTTGTATTATAATGTAATGACAACATTTCGGCGATATTTAAGCCCATGGTAGAGACGGGAAGTTGTTTACAACGATTTATCATCCCACGGTACTTAATCTGTTAAGTTAGCATTCACTATATAATTACATTCTAGCGAAGTGAATAGTGAACTGCGTTGGTAATATCATGAGCACGGTCGGAAGCGGGTTCGATGGCTGGGCTCATCGCTTGCCAAAGTGATGGAAAGAGTGGCTGCCAAATCCTCTTAGTTCTCAGGTCTACAATATATGATGGCACCATCACATCATTGACCTGAGATAGGTTAAAAAGAGGAATACATAAAGGAAAAGCACTTATTCATTCTTCCAACCCATTCCTTGCCGGCTCCCTGGCCTAGAGGTTAGCGACGTTTCTCCGTAATCTCGTATACTATCGTAAGTAACGTGACGACGGTAAGAATCAGCAGTGGTTCGAATAGCGTCGGTAACTTACTTAAGGAGTATGTGAGCCGGCCGCTCAGAAAGCAATGGCAAACTACTGAGCGTAATCATGCCAAGAAATCAACAATCAGCTGAAAGATGCTGATGTTGACAGCAATGTCCTGTAAAGGATATGCAAACAATTTTTAATTTAACCCATTTCTTAACCTACAGTAGTGTAAAGATGGATAAATATGCAACGCTGACTGCTAGTGGACCAGGGAAGAAAAGAATAACAAGGAGATAGAGATCACCCCATAATGTAGGTCCTACTCAGGGAAAAGTACAGTTTATAGATATCAGAAGAAAACTCAGGACTTTTAGCAAAGGACCATACTACAATGTAGGTCCCAATCAGTGGAATGTTCAGCTGGACTGTATCAGAACTAATGGAAGAGAGTAAACAATGACTAACAGAAGTTGAGCAACAAAAACAAAACATAACGCACAAATAACAACAATAATGATTCTTTATTTTGTCTGGCCCTACGGCTCTTATCCGACTATGCACATATATTGGGGCATGGAATCTAGAAACAAAGACAACCAATGCCTCATATCACCATCAATCATGATGATTAGCTTGCAGCATTTAGTCAAGCCTCTCAATATTCGGTTGAGCCCACAAGGCTTCACTGGCATCCCACAAGGATACTCATTTAGCCGGCTGGTCAAAACCATACAACAGGAACACCATCATGTAACCAATAACAAAACCATAACTATTATCATTTAACATGGACCTCGCAGTATGGGGATAATACAGACCGCCTTGAGACACTCAGCACAACACTATGAATCATTGTATCTCACAGAGGAAATCAGTGGATTGGACTCTAGATATTATCATATCCCTGTTACTCATATACGTTCACATATTGTACGCGGCGCAACAAATGAAAGTCTCATCTCCAAACTGACCAAGGCACATTAACACAATGGAACCACAACCCCCCAAAACAGATGAATAAACATGAGTGTGGAAACAGGTGTGTGGATGCTCCCACAGTTAACACTGACTAGAGCTGGGGCCCAGGTTTATCTAACAACCGTGGCCGAGGGCTAATCTCGGCAACACATCAGAAAAACATCTAATCATTTATTATACTCAATTAAAGCATAAATCAATGACTACATTAATAGACAGCAGACATTGCAAATCATAACAGACATTGTCAATCATAACAGATTCCTTCATTGCATCACTCACTGCACAACGCCATATAATTGTGCGATGGCTAACATAAGATAACAGTTCTTGTTGTGTGACATGATACACACATGGAACCTACACACCCCAGGGATCATCCATCATAGTATCAACATTGACAATACAAAATATCATCAATCAGTGTCAAAGGTAACACCATTCCCCATTTGAATTTGCCCAGAGAAGACAAATACTGCTCATCGCACTGGCATCATTAAAGCACACATATAGGATATGCAGTTCAACATGACATCACCAATATACATACTTCTGCATCAGTGACAGCTGGACACATAATTTAATATATCAGGGGAATTGTCATCTTTATGCCGATGATCATGGCTAAATTTATAATACAGCCACACAGTAATTATTACATATATCAACATGATTTCTACCACACTACTGCCATCAACATGATCTTCAGTATAATCATTGTCACCTTCATCATGGGATGCCCTTCACAGTCACAATCATCATCATGTGGACATCATGAATGATGGGCACAACAAATACAATCATACTGGCTCAATATCCCAGGTAATATGGTGGCCTATATTACTCACTGCACCAGCCCACAGTGGCAACACAGGTTACCGGGGACATGGGCAACCACCGGGCCTTCTCACCCCATATTGCCATGCCTTATATGGCGTATCTAAACACGCATAGGAATCTTCATCATGAGTGTATTGTCATTACATCACGCACCTTTGGTGGTGGGACAGACACAACGCAATCACACAATGACATGTTTAGCCTGCCCTTTAACCACATCAGCAATCGAATGGTCCTCTCAACATAAATACCACTTACTTTACCTCAGACAGACACAAGCATAGACAGCCAATAATCTACTCTCAGAATTTCGGAACACCTATCATTGTCGATTCTTTACGTTATCCCTTTGTCGCCTGACTGGGAGCCATTTTCGGTCAGGCTGCTAATATGACTACAAAAGAAAAAGCATTCCTGCTCCCTCATGGGAACCAGGTAGTTGTGTTTATTTTATTTTGTGTGTATTTTAAAAAAATCTATTTGTTGTCCTGTCCTTGACAAAGATTCTTAGAATCGAAACGTCGGCCGTCCTCTGTGTCCTATAATACTTATTTATTTTTTTAAATTTTATTATTTCATTATTATATATTTATTGATTGTTTCTGATTTTGGATAAGTCACACTTTGTTTTCACCTGTGTATGATGGAGTTCTTTGTAAGGTATGTACGTTGTGTCTGTGTTTAGTAAGTTTCTTCTTTTTGCAGGAGCTAAATATACCTAATTGTTTGCAATTCATAATAGGACTGCGCAAGAATTCTCTGTGATTTCCTTGGTTTGCCTTCCCCCAATTCTACTTTATTATTATTCAATCCTATGGACATTATCATTCTGGGACTTTCAGTTAGGGATTAACACAGGTACAGTCATCATACATCTACCCATATTATCTAACCGTACTAAAATCTTACCCAGAGCAGACTCATATTCGCTGGTCAGCGATTGTCTTAATACACTGGACCCATCCATGGGGGTCTCTTTATTTATCTGACCGCAGTTACGTGCTGTAGGAGTCTTGGCTTCTAATGATGATTGCTGCGAGCATAGGCGCCCTTTTGCTCTGGTCATGGCTGGGGAGAGCTGTTCAACCCCCCCCCCCCTTTCAGATTCAGATATGTGTGTCTACTCGGCCACGGGTGTCGAATCGCAGAGGCGGGAAAATGGCGTTTCTAGGTTTATATACTAACCCCAATACAATTTTCCATCACCCAATGCGCGTTTGCCGGGGATCATGGTATTTGCTACTCTATCATCTTATGGAACCATGTCGGGCGATCACAAACCCATGGCATGAAACTGCATCGGGACAATTTATTATTCTTATTATAAATGTCCTTCAATATAAATGTTATAGACAGGTTCTAAGAATATGCTGGGTCACTGATTAGTTACCAACGATGGTGACACAATGGAACACATTAAAAGACGAATATCTATGGCTCTTCAAAATCTAAAACAACTGAAAAAATTGTGGAGTGGGACAGATAGAACCATAAAACCCCCGGGAAGGTTAACCCGGTCAACAAATGCCCGTAGAAGTCGGATGTGTCGGCCTAACGGCGCAAGAACGCAGCTCTGCTGTAAACAGGCACAACGCAATCACGTCCGAAAAAAAAAGTCCGAATGAACGCAGAAGAAGAAGAAGAAGAAGAACTATAAAACATACGCCAGTGAGACCATAACACATACTAAACAAGCTAAATAGCGCATAATTGCCTTTAAATATAAATATTCTAGACGAGTCATAAGAATATCTTGGATACAGGGGGGAATTGCATCCCTACGACAAGATCTGAATATTGAAGACGTTTGGCTACTAAAGATGATAAACAGGAAAATTTAAATATTTTGGTCACTTGAAACGTCATGAAAGTTTGGTGAGAGCAATCATGTAGGGGAATATGTCCGTGAAGAAAAGAAGAGGAAGGCCAAAGAGAAGATGGGTGCAGGATGTGGCAGATGATCTCCAGATGGGTGTATCGGACCGGGGACATCTTGCTTATGACCGAGTTTTCAGGAAGGTTGTTATGGGAGCGAGGTTCTGCAAAGGACATGCTACTGAATGAATGAATGAATTATATAATTACGTTTGCTGTAATCTTACATTGGTTACAAGACGCAGTAGATTGCTCGTTGACAAAAGAAATCAATCGCTTGCGATGTATAGTTATCAAATATGTATCAGTGGGATAATACAGAATACATATACGCTGGCAAAAGCAGTAGGACAAAAGAAGAAGAAGCAGCTGGTAAACATTACGGTTTCAACAACCCATAGCCTCGTATGGGGTGGACAGATTGATCGATACAAACAAGAACAGTAAAAACTTAGATCTTATGGCCACAGAGATATGGTTCCTTACATAGGACAGAGATATGGTTCCTCAGACGAATGTTGCGACTTCTTTGGACTGCCAGAGTAACTAACAACATATGCCTTAGAGAGGAAACTAGAACATTACATGCAACAATAAGAAAGAGACAAACAGCTGTTTTTGCTCATGTGATGAGAAGAGAGGCGCTGGAGAACATCGTGACAACTGGAAAGATCGAGGGGAAGAGAGGCAGAGGCAGACCACGAGAAAAGATGCTAGATGGATTGCAAAGGTGGCATGGAGGAATATCAACGGCAGAGTTGATCCAGAAAACCAAAGACCGACATCTGTGGAAAGTCATGAACGCCTACGCCAGTCGGCACGGCACTTGATGATGATGATAGTTGCTTCGGTAGATGTGTATCCCAATGTTAGTTCTTATGGCAGTAATATAGTAACTTCGGTAGATGTGTATCCCAATGTTAGTTCTTATGGCAGTGATATAATAGCTTCGGTAGATTTATATCCCAGTTCTTCTGGCAGTGATCAATCAATCAATCAATGAGGTGCCGTCTCCACAATGAAGGTTGCTGCAATGGATCTCCAACACTGTCTGTCTCTCGCCTTGACTGTAAATTATGTCAGGCTTATGTTCGTCCATCTCTTGATGTTATCCTCCCACTTGTATCGTTGTCTACCTTTGCTCGCTTGCCCTCAACCTTGCCTTCCAGTATAGTTTTTATAAGAGTATCATGTCTTTTAACGTGGCCAAAATATTTCACTTGTCTCCTCTTTATTTCTTTCATCAACTCTCTCTTCATTCCCAGTTTTTCTAGGACCTCTGCATTTGATTGTTTTTGTTTCCATGAAATACAACCTATTCGTCTGTACATCCACATCTCCAGGGCTTCTATGCGACTTTCTAGTTGCTTGTTCAATGTCCAGGCTTCCGAACCATACAGTAACGTTGATTATACGTAGCATTTGTCAATTCTCATTTTTAATGCGTTATTAATCTCTGTAGATGTTAATACTGATTTCATGCCGCTGAAAGCATTTTTGGCCATTCCTGTTCTATTTTTGATTTCCATTTCACTTCTGCCATCATCTGTTATTATATGTCCAAGATAAGAGAAACTTGTTATTTGTTCTAGTATCTGCCCGTTTACTGTGATGTTTATTGATGACCTTAACTTTTCACTACTAATTATCATAGTTTTTTTTTTGGGGATGTTAATATCTAACCCATATTCTGCACTGTGCTTGTTTACTTGCAGTGATATAGACACTTACAAGACAGTGCAATATCCTGGGTGAACTGTCCTCTAGCTTGGTGAGACGGAGTTACCTTTAAAGTTAACATTTCAAGTTAAGTATACGTCCTTTACAAAACGTCGCAATTAACCCCGGCATTTATGTGATTTATTTTCTAGGCAATTTTATGTAAAGGTTGGCACAACCTTATTTTTATTATTGTCTAAATAATGAATTTGGGGTTGACGTGTATTCAGAACTGGTGCATAATTCAGAAGTAAGCGTCAACAATCCTACAATAGCCATCAATAATAGAAAAAGACCAACCAGTTAAATAGTTTGGCCATGTAGCTAGGCTACTATCTAACAGTATACCACAATAAACAATGGCGTAAAGAACAAAGGGAATCAGAAGAAGACGTCGAAAATGTAAACGATTGACAGATGGAATAACAGAATCCATGGGAATCACGATATATGAAGCCCATAAACTGGCACTCTCGCGCTGTTCATCTCGACAATGCAAGGCACAAGAGGAACAAGATGAGATGAGTTAAGACAGAACAACCACAAGCCAAGGCAAAGATTGATAAGTAAGATGGAGGCAACATGTTCAAGCACTCTATTATATTAACCAGAGTGTTCTTTTCTTGGTGTATATCAACTGTCATTGCCACTGTCATTTACTGCCTGCATAGTACCTTGCGGTGTGTGGCAGGGGGTGGAAAGGGGGGGGGGGGGTCTTGAACCTGATGAATTAAGGCAGCCTGGCTAGTGCAGTCGCCACGAATTGTGCAGGTTAGGATTTTCTATTTTTCCCCCGACAGACAATAATTCTACATCTTACCGAGATTAGACCCGGGTCTCCCGGCATTCTAACTACTACATCAACTAAACCACACAAAAAACAAGTGCCGCAGCATTTTCCTGCTATGGGTCTGTGATGGATTAGCACCGTCACTTTTGTAACCCTAGGAGCACGGAACTAGTGGTCAGTCTTTCCCTCTCTTAGTGGAGGTCGAGCGCAGGAGTCAACTTTCGCCCGAATGCTCTCATGACTTTATCAGTGTAGTGTCCTAACCGATACTCTCTATATAGTAAATAAATTATGTAGTAGGATTCTTATGTGGGTATGTGAACTGCTAGGACCATCACAGTTTACGGCTGAATACATGCAGGTATATGTGACCAGTCTTTCCCTCAGTTGGCGAACGGTTAGTGCAGGAATTACACTCACATCCAAAAGCACTCACACCATTGTCAGCCATTATACCAAAGAGAACCCTGTAAAACAACACCTTAACAACCCAAAACATCTCAGCATAGCAAGTGACCGAGCGGGAAATAGTTCGGAAACCAAACATCAAACAAGTCTTCGACGCATAAAAGCATAGGGCAGTGAAGGACAAAAGAAATAAAGAAGAACCCTGTAGAGCAACTAGTATTAGATAGAAAGAAACTGTAAAAAAATTTTTTAAAAAAACGTAACAGATCATGGGGATCTCTAGGGGAAAATCACAATGTAGCATCTAAGTAACTCGGAGAAGTCTTTAACAAGTGAATCGGTAGAACTATCTCGGAACAATAATAAAATCTGAAGGAAGGTACTTTGTAAAGATTAGAACAAGAATCGCTATGGCAAACGTAGCCTTCTACAAAATGGAAAACGTTGATATAATCGAATACTATAGCAGTTGAATTGATAAAACAGTGTTGGGTGTTATACAGAACTCATTCTGCTGTATGAAAAATTGACAATAAGCAGACAAGATGAGAAACCTCTAATGGCAGCGGAAACGTATTTTCTGAGGGAAATGCAAATCCGCAAATTTGATTACCGAAATTAGGCCTAGAAAATCACGAATATTTATGCATATGACAAGGAGAAATAAATCAGTAAATTTGGAGACAACCGACAAGCTTGATGGGGGAAAACCCAAGGGAATGCATAGCGATGAATGCATGAATGTCTCGGCGCAATCCGGACAAACACACAGAACAGTTTCAAGACTGGTTATCGTGTGAAATTGCGACTCATGAACGCCCATGCTTACCGGCATGGTACATTATGACGATAATGATAATTATAACGTTAACACTACAAGCAATTCTACATACGAAGAACAAGATCCAGACATTGAGAAGTTTGTATGACGTAGTATTTCCACACTGTGAAGGAATCTGAGCAGTGATGCTTCCATCTTCACATCCATACGACCCAGACCCGGAGTAACTGGTTGAGGTGAGATGATGATGATGATTTCTTTGCTTCTCTAGCGCTCCCAGTAATAAATCGGGGATCTACTTTATTAAACATCTTACCCGGCGAAATGTACACATTAATTCACCATATGTAAGGCCATTTGTGTAGACTTTCCAGCGAGAGCTGAGTACAAATTTGACTATACAAAACAAATGCATAAAAACCTGAATGCTATTTTGTAGAATATCTTCTTCCTCTTACTACTTCTCCTCCTCCTCCTCCTCCTCCTCTTTCTTCTTCTTCTTCTTCTTCTTCTTCTTCTTCTTCTTCTTCTTCTTCTTCTTCTTCTTCTTCTTCTTCTTCTTCTTCTTCTTCTTCTTCTTCTTCTTCTTCTTCTGTTTGCTTCAATCATGGTGGTATTCATAAACTTCCATGTTCTACGAACAAATCGTTTACAAAGAAATCCTCTTGAACTGTTGCTACTGTATCTGCGTGCACTTGCCGTCTGAAGTTATTTCCGTGTGAAGAAACTGTCTTAAAAATAAACATTCGTGAACAAAACAGACTTCTTGTTTTTAAGCACACCGTGTACAAACTGACAAGCTCAATGACTTATATTAGTGTTTTGCCTACTCTCTATTACCTTGGATTCCATTGTCATTGTAACAGATGCGCGTTGTTTGCAGGACCGAGTACAAAGTTTTCGCCATTCTACAAAACGCCAAGCGTAGATAAACGGGTTTGTTACCGCATTAAATGTTGCCAGGATTGGAAGAACTATGCCTACCCACTGAAAAGCCGTTTCGGCAAACAGGTTTTCAACGGTTGCCATCCAGATCCACATACCTAGTGTTGGCAGAGTCAGACCTGCATTCCAAAATGATAGAATCGTCAAGGTCACAATGGTTGTGCGCATTTTGGCCGACATACTAGGCACTGAAGTCCGACGCGGATTTCTTAACGTCTGCATTTCAGGAGACCTGAAATTATTAGTCTTATTATTAATATCCGAACATATTTTGTCTTTAGATGTAGATCCCTTTGATAAAGAGGGTAATATACGTTTTCTATGCTCACCAAAAGAAGCAGTTTGATTATATACGTTTGGTTCGCTTGACAAGTCAAACAGTACCCGAGTTTGCATGTGCTTATCACTTCTAGTACTGAATTGAGTCACATTCTGGGAGTTTTCAGTGTGTATATTGCTAGAGATTTCAGGCAATGAAAATATGTCTGTACTAGTTGAATCTTTTATATATTCTCCTTTATCACGGGGATGTTCTTCCATTTCTGCATTGTCCTCTGTATTCATTAGATGTTTTCTCTTTTCCCGAAACATCTCTTGCCCTTGTGGTGGGCTACTGTTGATGGTATCTGATACTGTTGTGTAAAATCCCGTTTTTGTTGCTTGTAACGATGTCTGGCTGCTTAATTTAGGTCGGTGTCCTTCTAGGCAGACATTTTTGTCCAAGGAATAAAGGTGGTTTGCATTCAACTCTGCAAGAGGTCTTCCTGTGGAATGAATATTTGAAGACTTATGATTGCTTTGGGATAAAGACTTTGGAACTTCTAAGAACTGGGGCAGTTGGGATGAGTGGGGTTGATAAAATGTATCTTCTGCATCCATACTTGGCACAACCTTATTTTTATTATGTATACTACTAACTGATCTGGTATATCTTAGTTTGACAGCCACTGCTATATTCAGTACCACCATGCCGAATGAACAAAAAATACAATAAACAGCAGAGATGACCAGCATAAACGAGGGCATCTGCGACAGCAGAAAGCAAGTGGAATCAGGTCTACCTCCTATTGCAATACTCAGAACCGTTGTGACAATGGTTACAATCCAAACGACAGCCGTGATGATCAGTGCTCGTGATGTGGTAACGTAGCTGCTGAAGTGTGTTGCCTTGAAGACAGCAATGACGTTGTAGCCTGCCAGACCCAACACAGCCGTATAGGAGATTGGAGAAGGTACCAGAATCATCACTGTCATTAGTGGACATACGAAAGTCAAGGTTGATCTATCCCATTTAACCACACTGCTGATAAAAACACCTGCCAGGAAGATGCAGTCACAGCCGACGAGGTTAAACAATGTTACCTTTAGTGGACGTCTGATCTTTGCAGAGTAGATGACATAGGCGAATGCAGCAATGTTGATGACAATTCCTACAGCTGCTAGAGTACCAAGTGAGAAAAATAACTTATTAACTCCAGGATTATAAACTGCTGTTAACTGGTTGGATGTGTTGAAAGACATTGCGGGTCTAAAAGTGACGTTCATGTTCTCTTCTTTTAATTCATCTGTTTCTTCTTTCTCGTTGGCATTGAGACCCCAGTATTACTGTTTGTTAAATCTGCCTCGCTGAGATATGCTGTGTTGGTCAGGATAAGTGTGTACGTTGACGGGTTCCGTGTGCCAAACATCCCTTTAGCTAGCATTTGTTGGGGTCGGCTTCCCTTCCTTAAACTAGATTTATTCACATTTCCCTGTAAGGCAGGAGGCGAGTGTCAGCAAGGCAGTCAGAATCTTTGGCTGGAAACATTTGAGCGTGGCAGCAAAACTGCACAAGGAAGATAATCTCCTGCTGCAGTCGCCATCTTCGTGACTGGAAATCTCTCCTTTTGATTAAAACAAGACAAATAATAATATTAGAACGGCATCAGAGGTAATTTTTCTATTGGTAGGTAGCACAAACAATGTTCATATCAGAAAATCAGAGATGTTTTGTAACTAACATTCGCTTCGAAGATAACAATAACTGATGATGACGATGATGATGATGATGATGATGATGATGATGATGATGATGATGATGATGATGATGATGATGACACACTGTACACAATGTGTACCATTTGCTTGCCAAATCACGGTTGCCGTTGTCAGAAAAACATATATATATATATATATATATATATATATATATATATATATATATATATATATATATATATATATATATATATATATACACAGCAGAATTAACGTGAAGAGAATTGATATTACTCTAAGCAATCCAACAAGATTGGTACTTTTGTTAGATCATCCAAAATTGCTTGCAGTTCCGAAGATGTACTTATTCTATTGACGAAAGATAAGAACATAACGGACAGATAGGAGTAATAAAGATATCTTTAAAGAAGTAAACTCAAAATGTAAAATTAATTCTCATATCAGAAGGCGACTGTGCACATTCTTTCGACATGTCATGACAATTTTTGGAGAGAGAGAGAGAGAGAGAGAGAGAGAGAGAGAGAGAGAGAGAGAGAGAGAGAGAGAGAGAGAGAGAGAGAGATGAGGTTTGTCTTGACAACACGTAAGCTGAAGGGGGAGAGAGGTAGGGGAAGATCAAGAAAGCCGATCTGAAAAGTTTGACATCATGGCATGGCGGAACATCATTATCAGAAATGATCAGAGGTACATGGGACAGAAGGCTGTGGACAGAAATCATCACCAACGCAACATGGTATTGGCTGTAAGAAGACGAAGATCGGTGCCAGCCTCTCATTCGCAACTGTGGAGCGCTATCGAGAATAAGTCACCCAAACTGTTCAAGAAACCTGATATGGGGGAGAAAATGGCACGCGGCTAGACTAACACTAGAAGTCACCCGACACACAAGACGAGCAGCGTGGAGGCCGCCAAGACCTTAAAGAATACGAGAGGAGAGAACCTGCTTGCGAGCTGCAGAAAAGAACCAGAACCTACAGTAACCTCAAAGAAAGCTCCCACAGGGAAGACCAACGACAACCCACCACAGACAAAAGCCAAGACTACTGAGAAGCATAGAGTGGAGAAAGATACCAAAATCGGAAACACCGACTTACAGACGATCAGATGGGTTATCAAGCGTATCCAAGTGGAGCTCTCAGATGACCAGATCCTGAAGCAGCTACAACAGGAGAATCTCCATATCCGAATCTTGAAGGCGGAGCGGCTCCTGACATATTCCAAGATCCCTACAACTTTAGCTGTGGTGATAACAAGATCACTGTATATATGAACAAGAAAGTTCAACAGCCGGAACGATTCATCCCGAGAATCACGCAATGCTCAAGATGCCATAGGACCAGCCACAGCAGAACAGCATGCCTCAGCAAGACAGAGATCTGCCGATACCATACCGAATACCATGCATTCAAGGAATGCCCGTTGGTCAAAAAGGACAAGGACTTCCGAGCACCCAATGATAAGAGAATATGAGCCAACTGCTATGGCAAACACGGAACAAGATACCTGGGCTGCCCTAGCTCCAAAGGCACAGAGACCGCCACAATTACAAACACCTCATTCAAGGAAGCACGGCGGAGGTGCGAGACAGCCACGGGCATCTCAGAAGCTGAAAAAGATCAGCTCCAGCGACAGATTGACGATCTGAAGAAGCAAATCAAGGCATTTCTAACACCGTCACGAACCAACGACAACGAAAGGCTACTGGCGGACATGAAGAAAATCCAGTACAGCATCCAGTAAGAAATGGAGCGCATGGCACAGACGAAAAAAAAAAGAGAATGAAGAAATTCTATATGCCATCAAGACAGAAAGAGAACTGCTAAGAAACGAAAGGGAGCTAACCCAAAGCGAGTCAGATGAAACCACTCGAAAGACCGCAGAGAAGCCACAAGAGGAAACCAAACCAAAGACTAATTCAGAAACCACAAGCTAAAGTCAGCAGTCCAACCACGATGTCCAAGAAACTCAAGGGGAAACCATTATATTGCCAGACCTCTGAAGAAAGCCTAGAGAAGGACCCCGACACACCTGACATGACCGAGGAGGAATACATCGCATACAAAACAATGACGGGAAACAAAAATAAACTCTAAAAAACATGAAAAAGAGTGCAAAAGGGGATAGGAAGCGATCGAAAAGCTTCTACGGACAATTCACAGACCATAAGGCAAACAGATCAAATAAAGAGTCCTTATAAGGACTGCACCCAGTCAAGCAAGACGTACCAGGACCCAACACTGACAAAAGAAACCACCAAAGGAGACGGACACAAAGGAGAACCCGCCTCCCAATCCCCCAACTGACGTCACAGACATAAACACTTCAGATCGAAAAGCCAGCTAACACTGGCGCAGAAAACGAAACAAACTTATCCCGCACCATGAACCATCACAACTATAACCAACACCACGGAGAATGGTTGAACGGCGGACAGTTTTTATTTTTTCTACAGCTGGAAGTAGGGCCAACTCAGAATGTTTAACAACATTGACAGTTTAGTCAGAATATTAAATACAGCTAGTAGGACCCGTGCCAGAACGTGTGAAAACTTGGGAACGACAACCTTCAATACTATCTCTTAATGACATTGCCAGTTTAGTCAGAACATTACATTTATTGGATTTAAAGATTGAGCACAACCCACTACTGGCAACGCTAATCGTATTCCGGTACGAACCTTAAGCCTTGTCTACGTCAGATTGGAAGCACTAGACTCGAGTTTCGCGCTCGTTTGAGCTCGTCAGTAGTGCATATCCCTGACTAGAACCGGGATCGAACTCCGGATCACTGGTGTGTGGGGCGGGTGTGCAACCACTGACCACACGACTCACACTGGACGCGAAAAATTATCATCCTAAAACATAACAACGTCACTCATTGTAGTATGTGGACAAGGCTTAAGGTTCGTGTCGGAATACGATCACTGTTGCCAGTAGTGGGTTGTGCCCAATCTTTAAACCTCAAATCCCAAAACAACGAAATAAATCAATTTATTGGGTTATTGTCAAAATCACAATGCAGTCAGAAATTACAAGTTGAGTTGTGCAGGGGTGTTGTCTGTGTCAACTAGTGTAGTTAAACATTAAAACCTGAGGGGGCTGACTGGTCTCGAGGTATGGTGTCCGCCTCGAGTGCTGGAGGTCCCGGGATCAGGCCCCGGTGAGGACCGGAATTTATTTTAAAAATCCGAAATAAAATTTCCCCTGGTCTCTGGGTAGTGAGATTGGACGCCCGTGTGTATTGTTTGCCTACGTAAAAAAAAAAATCCCTTGGCAGTTGGAAATCGAAAAAGTGTAGCCCAACAGCGCTGCCCGGGCAAAATTCCGAGTTAAAAATCTACCGAAAGTATTTCAGGATCCTCGCCGGTGCAACGGAGTTCGTGCATTGAGCTGAGTTTCTTCAGACTCAGGTTTGAGTTAGGAGGAAAACGGAGCACTTATGGGTTAAACCGTGTGCCGTGATGTTGATCCAACGATTAAAACTTTAAAAAAAAAAGAACATTAAAACCGTCCTGTTAAGATATTCTGATTTGGATACTTTTAATAAGATGCGCCAAACACCGGGTTCTCCCGCACAAATTGACCAATCTTGAATCCAGTTTCCGTCCATCATGTGCCACGCCTGTAAGTCATGATTTGCCATTTAACTCGATCATCAGAGTCGTGGATCAGCTCAGTTTTCTTGTCTCGACCATGCCACGTGGTCAAGCCCTCCAGGTATTAACTTCTCTCTCTTCCCCTTGTTCTCTGCCCCTCGATCTTGCCAGTTGTCACCAAGTTCTCCAATTTATTTCTTCTCCAAACATGTTGATTATCTACGTCTAATTTCTCTAATCAGTTTACGATTTTTATTTTTTTCTTGTAGGACTTGGTCCTTGGTTTTTCTGTCTGTCCATGGTATTCTTTCCATTTTCCTCAGAAACCACATTTCCACAGCCATCAGATGTTTGTCAACTTGTTTCCTCATTGTCCAAGTTTCACATCCGTACAAAAGTACAGATTACCACGGGAAATTTTAGCATTGCCAGATGTAGTACAGGGGACGCGTTAGCGAAGTAAGCGCAAACTGCGCTGATGTCATGAGCGTGATAGGACGCGGGTACAACAAGTGGGCTCGTTGTCTGTATAAAGGAGGGACAGACTGGCCACGTATTCTTCCATGCAGTCAGGCCTACAAAATGTCATGGCACTATAATATCACAGACCCATAGCAAGAAATTGCTTCCGGACTTTTGTTTTTAGATGAAGTGCAAAATATAGGTAAGGAACCAGTGACGTGTCTAACAAACCGGTAGGCAATTTACTTGATCCTAGAAAAATACCACTTATGGGGGAAATTTAAGGTAAGGTGCTAGTCACAGGGGCTGGAACTTCAATTACCCCCTCCCACGACGCCTAACAGCAGAAGAGGAAAAAAGATAGTTGCACGTCCTTTACAGGACGTCGCAGTCAACACCAGCATTGTTTTCTGTTGTGATTTCCTGGGTATCTCCTGGTTACGTTTAACCGCCACCAATACCGTGTAGTAAAAGAACCAACGCAAGGGGTTCTGCTGCCAAATCGATCGTAGCTGTACTTCGAACCATAAGTGGAAGCTAGCAAGAAATAGACAAAGCCAATAAATGATTATTTCTTTAATATCTCCTGATTGGCTTTGTTATCCTATAGTATTTGCAATAATACATGATTTGTTTGCTCCTTAGAATAACTTGTATTGCCAGGTTCAAAATACTCCCCGATTGGATTTAATATCCATGTTATTTTTGTATCGCTTTCATGTGGATCGATTGAGCCACGGTAGTGTATTTATTTGCTTGCTCCTTGTCTGCCCACCCGTTAGTCATGTATTCAAATCCGCGTCAAGGTTAAAGTTAGTTGTATATTTTTTACAGGACATCACAGTCAACCTCAGCATTTTTGGGCTGTTTCTGATTTCCTGGCAAGCTTACGTTCAGTAGCTTGCCATTGTTTTCTGAGATTGGCACTCAAACCATTGTATGAAACCCAGAGCAAGGCCGTCTGCTATCAAATCACCTGCTACGGTGTTTCGAACTGTGTTCCGAACTTATAGTTCCCCTTTCTTAATGGCAAAGATTTAGCATAATTTGTGAATTTGGCGATCAATCTTAAAGTGGAGTTACAAGCTTCAAGACCATATGCTATCAATCTCAAACTTGGACTTTATCCAAATCACTCTTTCGCAAAATCAACACCTGCGAGATGAGATGCCTGAGGAGAGCTGCCAACTTAACAATCCGAGACCGAGTAAGAAATGATGTTATCAGACAGACAGTAGGATCAAATTATCAGACAGACAGTGGGATCAACACCTTGTGCCACTTTTATTGAAAGACAGAAGATCAGGTGGTTTGACCATGTCGTTAGAATGCAACACCATCAACTACCATCAGTGGCCTTACATCAAAGATCATCTGCGACGAGACCTAGAGGACGTCCAAGAAAAAAATGGATTGGCGACATAAAAGACATTATACAGTCACACGGAATGACACTATCCAGTGCAGCCCATCGGGCGCTGGAGCGCAAATTATTCCTCCCCACGGCACTTGACAGCTGAAATGGAAGATGCTGATGACGATGATGATGATGATGATGATGATGATGATGATGATGATGATGATGATGATGATGATGATGATGATGATGATGATGATGATGATGATGAACACTTCAAGAAGATTTATCTGTGGGTAACATAGAGAACACACAGCCCAACAGAGAAAGAATATGAAAACTACATCTGCATTTTATAGTATACAAAACGACATACGACGTGATAGACAATATATCCTGAAAATATCAGTCAGATAACTTTTGATGTTCAGTCGGTTGTATTTTGTGTTAAATAATTATTTTTCCCAGACAGCCATTATTTTACCACTTCTTATCTCAAGGACTCACAGGTTACGGCAATGAATCTTTGAATGAGAAGGCGTTCAGAGAATTAGAAGATAAGGCAGAAGTAATTAAATGGAATTATCTGTTGTCTAACACCTGGTGCGTGATATCTCTATTCCTACTCCATACTTGCTGTTAGCTGTAGGGTATCATTATCATCATTATCCTGTGCCATGCTGATAAGCGTTGGTGGCCATATTTGCCATCTCACGCGATCACCAGAGTCTTGGATCATCTCTGTGTTCTCTGTGAACTGACAAAACATGATTTTGTAATAACTGTAAAGAAGGTAGTATGGCTTTACTTTCTTTGATAGCAGTGACCAAACCTGTCGATAACCGTAGCCATTGTCTTCAAAACGAGATCCTCTATCTACAGTGGTGAAATTGGAGACCGTAACTAACAACTATCTGTCGGCTGCTCTTCATCTCTATCCACCACCTACACACATGCTTCACGTTACCCTGATAGGGTAAGGGGAGGGAGGCTAACCATGGATTCAAATTTACTTTCTTCTTCTTCTACCCGTTATCCCCGTTGGAGCATGGGCTTTCAACCATCTCATGGCAAGCCGATATATCTGCTGATAACTTCTACAGCTGTAGACGGCCAGCCCATGGATTACGCCGATGTTATAAATGCCCTTGCGTGAAGAGATGTCGAGAACGGTGCACTTTGACGCCAGTGAAACCACTTCGTTGTTTAAAAACAAAATGAGTCTTGAAAGACAAAATTACAAGGCCAGACACCAGAGGCACATCAGAACAATAGGGGAGAGGGGTAGGGGAGGGGGGGGGAGTGCAACATCGTCTCCCTACACAGAATTAGCACTGTTAGCCGCCGGTCCCTGATGGTTAATTTGGGGAGAGGATCTAACCACTTGTAGACTTGTTCGGGTTGCAAGGATAATACACCAACATATAACTGACTGACTGACTGACTGACTGACTGACTAACTAACTAACTAACTGATTGATTGACTGACTGACTGACTAACTAACGAAATATCTAACTAACCAACTGAGTAACTAAATAACTAACTAACTAATTAACAAAGTAACTAACTAACTAACTATCTAAGTAATTAACTATCTAACTAACTAACTAACAAACTAACTAACTAACTGACTAACTAACTAACTAACTATCTAACTAACTAACTAACTGACTGATTGACTGACTGACTGACTAATTAACTAACTAAATAACCAACTGAATAACTAAACAACTAAGTAAGTAACTAACTAACTAACTAAATAACTAACTAACTAACCAACTGTCTAACTAACTAACTAACTAACTAATTAAGCAACTAACCAACTAACTAACTAACTAACTAACTAACTAATCAACTGATTAACTAACTAACTAATTATCTAACTAACTAATTATCTAACTAACTAATTAACTATCTAACTAACCAGCTGACTAACTAAATAATTAACTAACTAACTAACTAACCAACTGACTACCTAACTAAATATGTAATTAACTAACAGATCAACTGTCTAACTAAATAACTAACTACGTAACTAACTAACTAACTAACTAAGTAACTATCTAACTAACTAAACAACTGACTAACTAAGTAGCTAACTAACTAACTTTTTTTTTGCATATCATTTACAGGACATCGCTGTCAACACCACCATCTTTCAGCTGTATGTTGATTTCTTGGCAAAATTACGCTCAGTAGTTTGCCATTGCTTTCTGAGTGGCCGGCTCACATACCCCGTGTAGCATAATTGCTAACCACCATTATTCAGTTAACAAGACCGCAAGCCAAGAAGAGGAGACAATATGAAACAATTGACTACAGAACCGCAAACTGGAACTAGGACTTAAAAAGTTAACGCACTATCAAAACTGGAACTGCACAAGTGACAGATGACGTGGATTCTTAGAAAGATTTCATCAGACAAGGCTCAGGAGACCATTGGACGAAACAGACATGTGACTGTGGCAGGGACCATTTAAAGTTGTAAGAAGGATTTCGGAAGTTGACTACGAAATTTCTTTGAATGGAAAGTTGAAAATATTCCATGTAAATATGTTAAAACCGTACTATTCTAGAAAGTACAGTGACACGAACAAGCAGACGCAGATAACAGATGACAATAACCAGACCGACAAGAAGGACAACGAAAACGAAACGACAATTACCCAACTGAATGACACCTCGACAAACGAAGCATCATTAACGACTCATTCTTGTGACAACGAAGACGACGAAAACATATTCACAGTACAGACAATATGGGATAATGACATGGACGACCAATTTAACGACACATTGACAACTATTAGTCTCGACGACGACGACAATGACATTGAAGACAATTTACAAACAGTAGCTTCAGTAATAAATCAGACGGACGTTGACAATACAGAAATTCCAGTACCAATTATGAACGACGACAGTACGATGAAGGACATACAAATCTCTGACACTGTGACACAACAGCAGCGACAAGACATTTTGTCTCTTCTTAACGACTATAAAACTATCTTCTCAAACAAACCTGGACGGACTGACAAAATAACACACTCAATTGTGTTGACAGATCTAACGCCTATCAAATGTAGACCATATTCAATTCCTTTACATTATAGAGCAAATTTAGACAAAGAAATTTTGGACTTAGAAAAAAATAAAATAATACAGAAATCTGTTTCCCAGTACTCTTCGCCAATTGTCCTGGTGAAAAAGAAGGACCAAACTATTCGTTTATGCATAGATTACAGGAAGTTAAATACTATAACCATGACAGATGCTGAGCCAATGAACAGCTGTGAAGACCTCATTTTGAATATGTCTCAATCATCCTTATTTTCTAAGCTTGATTTAGCTAAAGGTTACTGGCAAGTACCACTAGCTCCCTCTTCAAGGCATATAACAGCATTCGCTGCACCACTTGGGCTGTACGAATGGAGATATCTTCCATTTGGTCTCAAGAACGCTCCCGCCACATTTGTCAGGTTAACTAGACTGCTATTGCACGGCATCAAGGACGTGCAATCATATATTGATGATATATGTATCCATTCTTCAGACATGACTTCTCACTTACGTACACTCCAACAAGTCTTTAATCAAATCCTTCTCTTTGGACTTACTATCAAACCTTCCAAGGTTGAAATAGGCTATAAAGAAATGGACTTCTTAGGTCATAGGATTTCCGAAGGCAAGCTATTGACAGATGATAGAATCGTATCAAAAATACTCAACCTAGAAGTTCCAACTACAATGAAACAGGTTAGAAGCCTGTTAGGTCTCATAAAATATTATGCCAAGTTTATACCAAACTGGACGGAACTCACATCAGTTTTTTTCTAATCTGTTGACAAAAGATCATCCAGAAAAATTTTGTAAGAGTATCCGCTTAGAGGATGTAATGTGCAAATTGAAATCAATTTTTTCTAACCCACCCGTATTAAGATTACCAAACATAGATATACCTTTTATTCTGACCACAGATTCGAGTGCTATCGCAATTGGAGGATGCCTGATGCAGGAATATCAAGGCGTAAGACATCCAATACTCTATGTCTGCCGGAAGCTTAAAAAGGCTGAGATCCATTATTCCACAGTTGAGTTGGAGGCATTAAGTCTACTTTTTTGTATGCGTCGATTATCTAAGTTCCACTTAGGTTCGCATTTTGTTGTTTTAACCGATAATTCGCCACTGCTGGTACTTAAGCAAGGCGTGCCCAAGAATCATCGATTATCAAGATGGTGTCTTCTTCTTCAAGATTTCGACTTCGAAATCCGCCACATCAAAGGTACTGATAATATTATTGCGGACATTTTGTCACGGCAAACTAATGCACCAGCAGACTAGCACTAGGCACATTAATCATTCGCCATATAATAAGCTGTGATATTTTAGTCTGTTGCATAGAACAGTGTACCGCTACACCTACCATATAACAGTGTACCTCTACACCTACTGTAGAACTTTCATCCAGAAGTATCACGCCCAAATGAATAATCTACTTATAACACGCACGAACATGAAACTTGAACCGAGTAAATAGTCTACTGATAACACTCACGAACATGAAACTTTGAGAACCCTATAGTGTATTAAGCCATATTACCAATGGCCAAGGCTTGAAAAACAATCCGAGCGAGATATAATATCTGTGAAGTGATTTCAACCAGTGAACTGACAGTCATCTTGTAAAGATTAAGAACACTGCATACTCGCTATTGCTAAGAAACGTCGCAAACAGCCCGAATAGAACTGCGTCGATTACAACATGCAAAGGACAGCTATATTAACTGTTAACATTGATGGCACGACAAACGGACAACAGGAGGACAACACACACATCGTCGTTGGAGTTAGTTAGTTAGTTAGTTAATTAATTTACTATTAGTTAATATGTATTACACTTGTATTTAATTATGTATATAAAATATGTCAACCTGTAACTTGTATATTTTCTACCATAATATTACAGGTATTGTCACTAATAGGTGAAATATTCTTCCTATACAAATTTGTCTATTTAAGTTATAAACCATTTTTTGATTACACGTACAAAAAGTACTTGTTACCTTAAAGGGAACATATCGCCTAATCCATTTTTCTAAGGGCAGTAAGACTTACCTTAACTTTATTTGTATATTTTAACAAAATACTATTTTGTATGAAAGAGGTATGAATGACAGATTGAATGAATTAAATGAGAGAGCGATATACTGTGCGGACAAATTGTACGCAAAACGTATTTATTTTAATTTGTCTGCGTCTTTCATGTAAAAATGTATTACCTGTCTCAATTATTGATACATGTTTAGTATTGAATACACTACATCTAAGCGCCACTGTTTGGAATGCCCCGATCATGCATTACACAGATTGGGTAATTCATGACAAAGGATATCCCAACTCGTGACGCTTGGAATTAAACCACACAGTGAGCACACACTTTATACAAACTCAAAACTGAACACTAACAATTAAAATACAGTCACTTTATTAGAAACAGGAACACATCAGTCAATACACTAACAAGCCAACAGTGACACACGTAGTCGGATGTGATAAAACAACAGCATAACTCATAGTCAGCAACATACAACATACGGAAGTAAAAATGTATCGAAATACACACGCAAGACAAGATTGGCAAGTGTACTTAAATAGCCAAGACATTTGTCTTGTTAAAACTCTCTTACACAGAGTTTTATATCTTGGTATCATATGGATACGTGAGAAGGGCGCGGTTGTAAAAACAACTGGAAACGTCACGGAACTTCGGTCAGATAAGCATGTTTAAGAACATAGAAGAGAGAGACCTCTTCAGCAATCATCTTGAAGTGGTGTATGGGAGAATACACGAGTTGTTGATGCAGATGTGTAGGTTGCCAAGTTACTATCCACCAAACTACAAAAACCGACTTTATGTGATCCTGTGACAGAATTAGTACAGAACTAATTACCATATAATAACCCATCAAAGCAGGGGGAGAGGGACTCCTGTCACAGCCTCACATAGGGGCGGTACCAACAGAAAAGTAAGAGAGACTAGCGAAGGGATAGAACTCCAGCTAAAGGGAAAGAACCGAGTCACTCGAAGGCTCAAAGAATCCAGAGCCTTCTCGAACGACCGGTCAGTGTTTCCACAGCCCCGTGGACACCGATGGGGTCCGCCGATTGCGGGATCCACGAGAAACTCAGAGAGAGTTACCACCCGTGTCGGATTGCGACACGTGTGAAAAGGCAGACACGGACTGGACATCGAGGAAGCAACAGGGCTTACCTTAAGGGGGACTTGATAGTTTAGACCCAAGTGTATTTAGGGGTCTTATGCATATGTTAGATAGCTGATAGAGTTGTTGTGATAATTATGTTTATTGTAAACTCCAGTGATATGCAACTTACAGATTGCTGGCTTGCGAAAACTCTCTTCGCCAGCTCACTGTAACATAATAATAATAAATGATGTTAGATTGCATATGAACGGAGTTTGTTGCCTGTATGAGCCCGAGTTTCAATCCCCTAGAGATCTAGGACGGTGACAGACACAACTTTCGCGCCAACGCCTGTTTAGCATATGTTAATAGCGCACTTTTCCCTTAAACATGCCTGATGAAACGACGTGAAAGAAAGTGTGACCGTTTTCCAAATAAGGACGGCAGAATGTCTGGATCCCAGGTGAGTTTGTTAGTCCTTAGATTGAAATAACCAGATGTATCAAGTCTCAACTAATGGTATCCAGTGTTTGTAATGTCAATTGAAATGTATTATTATTAATTAAAACCTCTGAAATGTAAATATGCTCGACTGTAGATTCTGACGACGCAGAGCCGTTCCCGGACATACTGACACTCTAATACTCTCTTCGATGAAACTGCAATCTCTGATATTCTTAAAGATAATTATTAACTTTAGGAAGTGCATAATAATACTCCATTCTATTCTGAACAACTGTACGAAGTGATGATTCTAAAGCAATCTTGTGCATTTCACCAGAAACACTGCTAAAAATGCTATCACTATCTACAGCTAAAATGACAGTTCGTGTACTAGAATAAGTGCCTCGTTTTAAAACAGACTTATCTATGTCTATTTACAATCTAGAAGGCTGAGAGAGAAATCCAATCTTTTCTTTCTGCTTCATCTATTGAATGGATAGGGTTTGAAGGATACATATTTATATTTATGTCAAATTTTAATTAGATAAGAGCACTTATGAACTGCATTACATCAGAAAAGTTGTGCTTCGCGGAACTACATCACACGAAGTGAACTTAACTCATTACTCAACATAACTTAAAACACAACACCACACCACTCAACACCACTCAACACCACACAACCCAACACTCAACAACACAACAACAACAGATAATGGGAGAGAGTTATTAGACACAGAAGAAGAAGAAGAAGAAGAAGAAGTTGGTTAAGTGGGAAAACACAGAGAATTATTTATACACACTATAAACACCATTGAGTGGAAGAAATGTTATAAATGTATGTCATTTATTTACATGCATCTTGACACATTCTCACTCTTGTCACTGTCTTACTGTACACGTCTCACTGACCCCAGGTCTAATGAGAACTTACATACAGCAGGAACCAGTTGATACAAGGCGTACACAGTGTGATAAACTCTGACCACCCCAAATTAACCCAACACTAGATTAGAGAAAAAAGGAGGGGAAGGGAACTATTTCCTACTTCAGGAATTTAGGTTTCTTCTGACCTACATATAGAATATTGTATTGGGAAGATTGTATATATTTATGTGAATTTTAAACAGTGATCTTGGTGGCTACCAACAACCACCCAACACATCAGCCAATTAACCACATAAATCAGACCTGAAAGAGGGAAGCCGAGAGAAAGAGATGAACCACAAGTGAGATGGAAGATGACTTGGCCATGAGCAGAGTATGGGGAGGCCTTCAGATGAGCTATACGGGCATACCTGAAGTGGATCCATCAGTCAATGGACCCTAACTTACCAAATCTTCCAGTCTCCAGGTTACATTTTTCATTGGTACACACCACACCCAAATTTCAGGAAACTGATGTTTAATTGTTGATTCATCATCTTCACGCTTAACATGTACAACATCAAAATGTTTACCATGTTTTCACACTTGTTGACATCTCATAAATTGATGCTTATTTATTGATGGTTTGTAATATTGGTCCTATATTCATGTTTCTAATTTATCTTGTGTACACCACAATAGAAATGTACATGACAGGCCGGAAGACACAGGCCCTTCAATAAATAATTACTTGGAATTGATCTTATGTTGATTATTAGTTCAACCTATCTGAAATTCACCATCTTCTTTGTACGTCATGTTGTCAAGATCTATTGTGACTTGTTATGTGTTTAATTGTTAGAAACCAAATTAACCCATGAAGGAATTCAATTGGGAGAGTCTCAAGGTCTATCAACTGCTCAATATCCATGCTTTCTTAACATAAATCAGGCTGAGAAAATTCTCCAGACTTTCCTCAGATTTGATCAACAAAAAGGGGGGCTCAGAGCTAAAAGAATCCTTGGAGAAGGGGCAGATTCCCAGTTAGTAATTAGCATTCTCACCAGGGCCATATCTATATCTCCTAGGCTACTTAATAGAACGAGGCCTGCAGATAACTCAAGGTTCATATTCTGGGGTTATTGAAGATAGAAGAGGATGGGGCCCAACTTCTTTTGTTAGAAATGGGGCATGCACCAAAATGATTTCCCACTCCCTTCAGAATATATGACACCCCGTAAGTTACCGATGCGATTCGAACCACTGCTGATTCTCACCGTCATCACGTTACCGACGAGAGTATACGAGATTACGGAGAAAAGTCATAACCTCTAAGCCACGAGGCCGGCAACTAACTAACTAACCAACTAAATAAAGAACTTACCAACTAACTAACTAACTAAATAACTAACTAACTAACTATCTAACTAACTAAGTAATTAACTAACAAACTAACTAACTAACTAACTAACTAACTGACTAACTAACTAACCAACTGAGTAACTAAGTAACTAACTAAGTAACTAACTAATTAACAAACTAGTTACCCAACTAACTAATTAATCAACAGGCTAACTAAATAACTATTCATTGGCACCTTGCCGTCTTGACAGACGATAGTTTGTTACATTGTGCTTTAAAAAGGCATAATAACTACAACCCATGGCAGCAGCGAATGTGACTGATCAGGTCAATTCGAGCTGTAAATGTTCATCCACAGTGGATGTATGTGAAAACATGGGTATTTTCACCATCACGCACCATATTACATCTCACGCGCTCAGTGCGTCACCTATCTGCAAATATTTTCTCCTTTGTGTCTATTCCATTTCTGACAGTTGCTTTCCATGTAACACGTTCAGCGGCGACTTGCTCCCGATGTGCATTATCGATGCCTGTATCAATCATGTCCTGCTTACACACATCTTTGTATCATGGTAGAGGCCGACCCCGATCTCTCTCTCTGTCTCTGTCTCTGTCTCTGTCTCTGTATCTCTCTCTCTCTGTCTGTCTGTCTGTCTGTCTCTCTCTCTCTCTCTCTCTCTCTCTCTCTCTCTCTCTCTCTCTCTCTCTCTTAAGTTGCATATCCTTTACAGGACGTTACAGTCAACACCAGCATTTTACTGACGCTGTTGATGTCTTGGAAAGTTTTACGTTCAGTAGTTTGCCATTGCTTTCTGAACGACCGGAGCACATACCAGCACGTTACAACCAGCACGACACGGCCTGCTGCCAAATCGGTCACCGCTGTGTTGCGAACGCGGGTAAGCGGCATTACGGATTTCCAACCCGTCTGTAATTCACCAAAAATGATGTCCTTTGGTATTCTACCATCATCCATCCTCTTAACGTGTCCTATCCATCTAAGTCTACGAAGACTGAACATGGAACAAGCCATTTTATAATATCATTGGAGTAAATGCAGCCTAAAGACTAAATGGCATGGCATGGCAGGGCAGGCCCTAAGCCCCGATTGGCAACTGGTCTAAGATCGAAGCTCCGACAAGCGGATTGTTAGAGCATTGCTTTGCTGATCCAGCAGATTGTGCATCTTGTCTTGTTCCAGATATACTGGTGTTATCATTCCCCTGGAGTAAACTAGGCAGGCCGAGAGAGGGATCATGTTGCATGGGCAACATGTAGTCTCTACAATTCAACCCCGGCGTTATTCTATAGAGAGGTATAATATTTGCTGTCACCATGTGTTGTAGTTATTGTGCCTTGTTAAAATATGAATTTAATTAGAGGAACTTAAGCGTTACCGCAGTTCCTCTAATTATATTACTAACTTCTAACAATGCGGCAAGGTGCCATTGACAATATCATTATATCATACACGATTACAATTAACAGAAATAGACCAGAATGTGTGGCAGGGCGAGCTAATCAGTACTCAGGATAATCCGTGCGGTGGCTGGCTATATAAGTCCAAACTCGGCCATCTCTCAAAAATTGCTAAATTGCAGTCATAAAGTTAACAAAGAAAAAGGCGATTCATGTAGTGCATTGGATAAATAATTAAACAGTTACTCAAGTACATCGTGGCGATAGCAATTACTGTATACACTAACTCGAAAAAGCGAGGTTGTGTTGGCAGAAAGAGTTCACGGTGACCGCGGGGATAATATTGCTTCATAGTCAAACAGCATCAGAGACTAGTGAAAATATTTTCAGAATTTTAGAATGTACGAGAGGAATCACCATTAGGGGACGTAGCATCAATAACATTAGGTATGTGGATCTCCTTCTTCTTCTTTCTTTCGCTTGAAATATGTCTATAACTGCAATGTTGTATGTGGATGATACAGTATTCATTGCAGGCAATGAACAGGATCTTCAAAATTTAGTTGATGCGGTTGTTGCACAAAGTGAGCAACTAAGGTTAGAATTAAATTGTAAGAAGACACATATTATGGGCATTACTATGAAGAAGGAAATGCCATAATGTAATATACATGCAAATGGAATATCCTAAAATATGTGAATCGGTACAATTATCACGGAACAGTCACTGTATCTGATGGGAGATGCCTCGAAGAGATTAGAACATGAATTGCATGTCGAAGGTAGCCTTCAGAAAGATAGAAAACATACTGACGAATAAAAATAGGTTATTTACAACGAGAAAAAGAGTGTGGGAGTGCTACATAGAACTTATGCTTTTGTATGGATGTGAAGCGTAGACAATGGGCTGAAAAGCTGGGGGGAAAAAAAAACATCTGATGACTTTGGACATGTGGTGTCTGAGGAAAATGCAAAGAATACCATGGAGAGACCCAAAAATAAAAAATGACCAAGTCCTACAAGTAACAAATGAAAACCGTTAACTGCTTAGAGAAAATAGACGTTGACAATCACAAATTTTGGACACATTATGAGAAGAAATACACTGGATAACTTGGTGACAACTGGCAAGATCTGGGGAAATAGAAAAAGGGAATGGCAGATAATAAATACATGGATGGCTTGGCCACGTGGTATATTCGATAGAAGAACACAGAGCTCATCCACGACTCTGGTGATCGGGTGAGATGGCAAAACATGATCGCCCACGCTTAACGACATGGCAGATGATGATGCTGTTAAGAGATGTGTGTTATGTCATTCAGCCAAAATAAGATTCATTCATTCATTCATTCATTCATTCATTCATTTATTCATTCATATCATATGATACATAATTCTGAAACCCGAAATTTCGAGTTAAAAATCTACCCAAAGTATTTCAGGATCCTCGCGGTGCTACGGAGTCGTGCACTGAGTTGAGATTCTCCGGACTCAGGCTTGAGTTAGGAGTAGAACAGAGCACTTATGGGCTACACCCGTGTGCCGTGATGGATCCGTCGACTAAACTAAACTAAACTGTTCGGCAACTGACGAGATGCAATGAAATATGCCAGGAAAGAAATCATGCAGGGCCTCTGTGGCTTAGGGGTGGTGAACGCAGTTTAAGAGTCCCGACATAGCGGGTTTGAAGTTAGCCGCAGGTTATTTCGAAACAAACCGCTTTGCGTTGATTTTCACAATGGTATGAGAGTCGGCCGTTCAGAAAGCGATGGTAAACTAGAATCCACTGGCACTTTGCCGTCTTGGCAGACAACAGTTTGTAAAATGGAGTTTACTTCTCCATAGCATAAAGCCTGGGCTAAATTTAGAGGCCATGTGTTACCCATCCAGCAAGGTCCTACTCTCGGCCGGCCTAGTTTACCCCAGAAGAAAGGTAACACCAAAATATCTGGTACAAGAAAAGATGAAGAAGATGCCGGACGAGCAAAGCAATACTATAACTGTCCGCTTGTCGGAGCTTCCATCCTAACCCATTTGCGGCCCAAGGTTTAGGGCTTGGTCTGCCCTACATTGTTATGTTGGATTTCCTTGCACTAGGGTAGGACTTGTAAACCTCCCCCCCCCCTTTTTCATTTGCGCCCCTACGCCCGAAGCTGTCCAGCACAATGTGGGGTGGCGGGTTTGGTGAGCGCCGCCCAACAATCGGTGCTAACAGAAAGCAGGCAGTACCGTCTACTGTCAAACGGTAACTCAGTTATATCTGACTAAGATCTGATTTACAATGGTAAACTACTGAATGCAAATTTCCCTATAAAATCACAAACAACTAAGACAAGTTGAGGTTGATAGCGATGTCCAGTAATGGACATACAGGACATACATATGCGTAATCAATCATACAGGTGCCATCTCCATAATGAAGGTTGGCTGCAATGGATCTCCAACACTGTCTGTCTCTTGCCCTGACTGCACGCTCTGTCAGGCTGATTTTCGTCCATGTCTTGATGTTATCTTCCCACTTGTATCGTTGTCTACCTCTTGCTCGCTTGCCTTCAACCTTAGCTTCCAGTATTTATTTTATACAAGTGTTATGTCTTTTAATCCGACTCCGTGGCGAAGACGTTGCGGGCGCAGTTCATAATTCTGAATACCCGCGTTCGAAACACAACTGTCGATGGTTTGGCAGCAGACCACCCTTCGTTGGTTGTTATTAAATGGTATGGGTGCCGGTCTTTCAGAAAGCAATGGCAAACTACTGAACGTAAGCTTGCCTAGTAATCACGAAAAAAAGATGCTGGTGTTGACTCCTACGTCCTGTAAAGGATATGCTAAATAACTTTTTATGTCGTTTAAAGTCGTCGAAATATGTAATTTGACTCTCCCCCCCCCCCCATTAACTATCTGTAATCGTCAACTAACTGTATATACTGCTCGCGTATTTTGTGTATTCCATTGCTAAATATAACTCTCTCTGTAGCAAACAAGAACACTGCAATCAATTTGTGTGTGTGTGTGTGTGTGTGTGTGTGTGTGTGTGTGTGTGTGTGTGTGTGTGTGTGTGTGTGTGTGTGTGTGTGTGTGTGTGTGTGTGTGTGTGTGTGTGTGTGTGTGTGTGTGTGTGTGTGTGTGTGTGTGTGTGTGTGTGTGTGTGTGTGTGTGTGTGTGTGTGTGTGTGTGTGTGTGTGTGTGTGTGTGTGTGTGTGTGTGTGTGTGTGTGTGTGTGTGTGTGTGTGTGTGTGTGTGTGTGTGTGTGTGTGTGTGTGTGTGTGTGTGTGTGTGTGTGTGTGTGTGTGTGTGTGTGTGTGTGTGTGTGTGTGTGTGTGTGTGTGTGTGTGTGTGTGTGTGTGTGTGTGTGTGTGTGTGTGTGTGTGTGTGTGTGTGTGTGTGTGTGTGTGTGTGTGTGTGTGTGTGTGTGTGTGTGTGTGTGTGTGTGTGTGTGTGTGTGTGTGTGTGTGTGTGTGTGTGTGTGTGTGTGTGTGTGTGTGTGTGTGTGTGTGTGTGTGTGTGTGTGTGTGTGTGTGTGTGTGTGTGTGTGTGTGTGTGTGTGTGTGTGTGTGTGTGTGTGTGTGTGTGTGTGTGTGTGTGTGTGTGTGTGTGTGTGTGTGTGTGTGTGTGTGTGTGTGTGTGTGTGTGTGTGTGTGTGTGTGTGTGTGTGTGTGTGTGTGTGTGTGTGTGTGTGTGTGTGTGTGTGTGTGTGTGTGTGTGTGTGTGTGTGTGTGTGTGTGTGTGTGTGTGTGTGTGTGTGTGTGTGTGTGTGTGTGTGTGTGTGTGTGTGTGTGTGTGTGTGTGTGTGTGTGTGTGTGTGTGTGTGTGTGTGTGTGTGTGTGTGTGTGTGTGTGTGTGTGTGTGTGTGTGTGTGTGTGTGTGTGTGTGTGTGTGTGTGTGTGTGTGTGTGTGTGTGTGTGTGTGTGTGTGTGTGTGTGTGTGTGTGTGTGTGTGTGTGTGTGTGTGTGTGTGTGTGTGTGTGTGTGTGTGTGTGTGTGTGTGTGTGTGTGTGTGTGTGTGTGTGTGTGTGTGTGTGTGTGTGTGTGTGTGTGTGTGTGTGTGTGTGTGTGTGTGTGTGTGTGTGTGTGTGTGTGTGTGTGTGTGTGTGTGTGTGTGTGTGTGTGTGTGTGTGTGTGTGTGTGTGTGTGTGTGTGTGTGTGTGTGTGTGTGTGTGTGTGTGTGTGTGTGTGTGTGTGTGTGTGTGTGTGTGTGTGTGTGTGTGTGTGTGTGTGTGTGTGTGTGTGTGTGTGTGTGTGTGTGTGTGTGTGTGTGTGTGTGTGTGTGTGTGTGTGTGTGTGTGTGTGTGTGTGTGTGTGTGTGTGTGTGTGTGTGTGTGTGTGTGTGTGTGTGTGTGTGTGTGTGTGTGTGTGTGTGTGTGTGTGTGTGTGTGTGTGTGTGTGTGTGTGTGTGTGTGTGTGTGTGTGTGTGTGTGTGTGTGTGTGTGTGTGTGTGTGTGTGTGTGTGTGTGTGTGTGTGTGTGTGTGTGTGTGTGTGTGTGTGTGTGTGTGTGTGTGTGTGTGTGTGTGTGTGTGTGTGTGTGTGTGTGTGTGTGTGTGTGTGTGTGTGTGTGTGTGTGTGTGTGGAGAGCAAGTCTTTTGCAAGTCGTTCGATCAACGTCAAACCAATGTTGATTTTTCGCCGTCAGCACAAACAATAAACTAAAACTGAATCATTTTATCATACACAATTATACAAGTCAAATACATAATAGAGCCTATTTTTATTAACGGCTATGAATCTTGGACAATTAGTAATTTTGTGAGAAAATCACAAACATCAGTAAGAAGCAGTCATCATTTTTGGCCTCATTATGAGAAGACAAAAACTAGAACATATGACAACTGGAAATATTTGTGGAAAGAAAGACAGAGGTAGGGTTGCCTGACGTCCGGCAAAGAGAGGACATGTCCTCCTTTTTAGCCTAATGTCCTCCGTCCGGCAGGAAAAGCTAAAAACCTTTAAAATGTCCGGCTTTTTTAAATACTTTATGTTATCATTTTTTAATGTATTGTTGTTACAACTTACAATGTATCCACACTCTACCGTGTGTTTGCATTCTTTATTAAAACCTATTGCTTAATAATATTTATTTAATTTTCCTATTTATACCAACATGAAACACCAATTATCTGTATAATTTGAATCTAACTGTTGCTCTATTCGGCAATACTAACAATGCTGTAGTCTCTATGGTCAAAATGTTAATGTTATTTCCGGTTCCGGTAGCAGAGACGCCACTAAAAATTGTTTGTTTTTTTAATTTGTAGTTTTTGCCGTCTATGTTTATGAAAATGGCTTCTACAAAGAGAAATTGCAAATTCTCCAACACTATGAAAAAAAAAGTTTCCATGCTTCGTTGAAGGACGCAACGAGAATTAGGCAAAGTGTACGATTTGCGATAGTTACTTGTCCGTTGCCAGCAAAGGAACTACTGACTTGGAGCGCCATGTTGACAGTGAGAGACAAAGAACCTAATAAAAGTGTCCGCGTCATCTAACACATTGACGTCTTTTTTTTTCAGCCTAAGTACTCAAATGTTTTGCTGAAAGCGCATGCGATTGAAGCAACTTTGACATTTCATACAGTTTGTCATCATCAGTCTTACAACTCGATGACCTGCCCAGCTGGTTTGATGCACACATTATTTGAAAATTCAGAAATTGCTGAACATATTGCTTGTGCAAAAAAGAAAGACTGAAGCAACAATAAACCAGGTGATTTACCCCCCACACTGTTGATGAATTGGATAAATCTTTAAGTGGTATTTCATGTTTCAGTCTTTCGACAGATGCTAGCAATCACGGTTCACAGATAATATTTCGGATTGTTCAGTACTTTGACTGGAAAGCAGGTGGAATCCAAACTAAGATTCTCGAGTTAGACAACAAACCAAATTAAATGAAACCTCAGAAACTATATCACAGTATGTTTTTGAGAACACTCCAAAAACATGATTTGTACTCCAAAGGTGTTGCTTTTGCTATTGACAATGCCAATGTGAATTTTGGAGGCATTAACAGAAGAGAAGGCAGAAATGTGTTCTCGCATTTAAAGGAAGCCTTGAGCAAGCCATTTGTAGGCGCTGGATGTTCTGCTCATGTTCTGCACAACTGCATCCAGCACGGCGCAGATTTAATGCAGATTGACGTTGAATCTATTGTCTTGAAGATATTCAATTACTTTTCTATATACACTGTCAGAATAGAAACTTTAAAGGATTTTTGTGACTATGTCAACATTAACTATCAGCAACTACTCTATCACTCTAAAACTACATGTCTCAGTTTGTTTCCAGCTGTTGAGAGGCTGTTGAGGTTGTTTACTGCTTTGAAAGAATATTTTCTTTCGGTAAACCAACCACATGCTATGATAAAAAATTTAATGGCATCTATTGTAATAAAATTGTACTGATTGTGGGTTTATTCTGGAACGGTTTAAATAAAACATTCAATATGTCCTCCTTTGTCCTCCTTCTTGTCTTATAATTATGTCCTCCTTTTAGTACCCACGAATCTGGCTCCCCTAGATAGAGGAAGACAGCGTGAGGAAATTCTTAGCAGTCTTGCGTCATGGCAAGGAAGGGAAAAGTCTGTTTACTTTTGTCTGCCCCAATATGAAAATCCATATCTCTGTAGCCAACTGAGGGAAAATGGTGAGATTTAGCATATAACCTTATCATTATGTTCACCCAACAAAAAATTTTTGTTCTGCAGATTGTACAGCAGATTTCAATGTTTGTTTATATGCGGTATATAATTTACGGGTCAGAGATGAAGTGCACATTATTAGATGTATTACGCCCTCACACGGAAACATTATCTTTGAATAGTTAATTTTCTCGTGGACATGGGATTGGCCTTATGACAAGAGCCTCTCGTAATGGAACGGAGCATTACTGTAAAACAAGTTTGTTAGCGATAAATCACACAGTTTTTCACCAAAACATCAAAGAAATGTCACCGCTTTCCATGGTTTAAGTTGCTTTTGGCCATATCAAAGACATATTCCTTGGGTGGGGGTAAATATAAGACAGCAGGAAAAAATTTCATAACTATGCAACAGACCGTTTTTTAAATAATTAATCGTAAATGAAAGCATTCATTTCTGGACATACTATAGTATAGTATATCAAATACAACTCGACATTACCGGGGTTTGATTGTGACGTAAATTAAACGATATGGAACTAACATTATACTTACAATATATAACAACCGAACAGGTTTACAAATTGTTGCCTTATTAACATTCGTCTCGACAAGCTTTCTGGCCGATTACAATCATTACAGACGGGATTAGTTGGCAGGCTGGCGCCACAACGGCACAGAAATCGCGCACACGACGGACGAGCGTGCCTTGCCCGCTCAGGCAGCACCACTTTAAAACAACTGCTGGATCTAGTGAGAACATTTGCGCAAAGACAACTTATCACGTGTCTGCGTGATTTGTTAGCGCTGCAAACTAACAGATTAACAAATTCAGTGGCAAAAGATAAGTAGGTTTCCACCAAACAAAAATGAGTGGCGGAAATAGGAAGTAGGGGTGTGTCTGTTATGCCTTAAAAGTTGTTAATTTGGTAGCAGACAAGTATCATACATCCGAGTCTGAGTCCATTTTGTGAATAAAAAAAAAAAAACTTCCGCCTTCTCTCAACCAGCCCATGTGGTATCGGTTATAATACTGGTCGTTCATGGTGCGGAGTAAGCTTGTCTATTTCTTTGCGCCAGTGTTAGCTGGCTTATTTCTTGAAGAGTCTATGCCTGTGACGTCAGCTGGGGGATTCGTAGGCCGGCAAGTTTGTCTTTGAGTCCGTCTCATCTGGTGGTTTGTATTGTCAGTGATGGCTTCTGGTGGTATGACGCAGTCCTTATAAGGACTATTTCTTGGTGTACTGTTCGGTGAACATAAACTCCATCATTCCCCGCACATTTGCCTCCAATTCGTTCGCCTCTTTTTCCTGTCGAGCTTGTCTTTTTTATTCAATTCGTTGAATTCTGCATCGTCCGATTCAGTTTCGGATACGTCCCTATCATATATAAAATTAAATGGGTTTTTATAGGGAAAACTAATGTATATAAGCCCATGGCGGATGTCGGAATTCGCTTAAGACGATTAATCATCCCATGACACTTAATCAGTTAAGTTATTTTTTTTTTTAGGTCCGCGTGGGTGTGAGGTTTAAGATAAGCTGTTTCCTATTATGTTGGGATCTCCGTGGCGAAGTAGTCATGTCTTCTGTCTCAAGCTCCCAAGTGGATTCGATTCCAGACTCCATCAGTCGTTACACCACGACTGTGTTCTCTGAGACTCCAGGTGGTCGTCGCTGGAACTGCCAAGATCGTGCTAAGTGCGACGCTTTTGGCAGACCGCCTTGTGGAAAGAGACCAAGCAATACGGAATAAAACCTGGTGCAATGAAATCGAGCCTCTTATCTTTAAACCTCCTATATTCAACTGCCAACAACTTAATGAAGTATTGAGGATCTAACGAGTTACATCCATTTTTAAAACGAAAGAAACAAAGCAAGTACTACATGCAGACAGTGGTAAAGAAATATGAGGGAGCTTCAAATAAAAACCTTGTGCGTGCGAGCGTGCGTGTGTATGTGTGTGTGTGCGCGCGCGCGCGTGCGTGTGTGCGTGCGTGTGTGTCTGAATATATTATAAACAAGTCAAGAACAAATGTATCATGTTTCGATGTAGTCACAACCACTGAGTTCACTCTCAGCCAGTCGGCGGTTTTCCTATGCGAGGCCTTCAACAGCTGCAGTCTGTTCTAAATTCTGGGGTAACTGCTTGGTATGCTTGATCCAGTCGTGAACAGTCTGTCACAGAAGTCACGCCGTGTTGAAACTTCCTACTCCACTCATACACTTGCTGGACTGATAGACATGCATCACCATACCGGACCTTCGTTCCCCGATGAATTTCTATAGGTTTCACCTCTTCACTGATGAAATAATGAATAACATAATTCTGCTATTCTTTGGTACATGTCAAAAGTGGGGCGCCCATCTTTAATCTGTCGTTATGGCGTCACCGTGTTCATCTGTGCCGTGATGTCACTATCTTAACACTCTTGACATCATTAACAACATTGACAGGTTACAAGACAATGGCATGGTTAATGTAATTTCTAGTATACTTTTAAGGTTTTTATGTGAATCCCCCTCCTACTGGCACCTTATCGCATTGACAGACCATACTTTGTAAAATGGATTTATAGGTATACCTTTCCTTAGCACACAGCCTGTCTAAATCCAACGATCATATGTTGCCCATGCAGCATGATCTCTCTCTCTCTCTCTCTCTCTCTTTCTCTCTCTCTCTCTCTCTCTCTCTCTCTCTCTCTCTCTCTCTCTCTCTCTCACTCTCTATCTCTCCCCCCTTTTCTTTCCTGTTTTAGTCTAGTGCATCTTCTTTCCTCCTTTTCCCGTCTGGTTCCTATCTCCTGACTTGGTCCGTCATGGGCGACCCTACCAGTAGCTGCGCTACAGTCGGCATAGCTCTAGGGGGTCACTGAAACACTCAAAACCGTCTATCACTGTAAGGTAGAGATATGGCAGACGGGATGTGCATCACAGGAGCAAACTGTTTGCGAAAAGAGACAGCGGAAAACAGACTTATTTTCTGTTGTTGTCACCTCAAAATTCCGAAACAATGGATGTAGTCACTCACTACAAATTTACTCCCCAACAACAGGAATCTGCTGAACCAGATAACCCTAGTGATAAGAGCGGATAGTTTACCGCCTTCCTCTGTCCTGTGCAGGCGTTCACGTCTTAGGGGTTAGTGAAAGTACTTTGACAATTCCACGATATAGTGAAAGCAGTTTGACAATTCCCCGGAATACTTGATTGAGGGTACGACATCTGCCCCAGGTGATTTGGTTAGCAAATTGCTTTGCGTTAATTTCAGTGGTATGGGAGTCGATGGTTCCGAATACAATAGCAAGCTACTGAACATAACAATTACCTTGTAAATCACAAATTCTCAATAAATGCTGGGATTCGCTGCAACGTCGTGTAAACGTGTATGCAACTAACTAAATGTTATCCTTTATCACTCATGGAGCATAGACCTCGACTTAGTCAATCCAGGCCCTAGAATTATTCGCCATCTCCTGTATCTGCTTCGGTGTCCTCCTCATACTATTCATGTGTCTTTAATCCTCGTCTGTGCGTGCTTTAAGTCTGCCTCCATGTGTTTGGCCCAGTAGGTTATAGACAAGAACGTTTTAAATCAGTGGCTCTCAACCGGTGAGGAATTCCCCCCCCTCCCTCGGGAGGGGGATTTTAATGTTACGGGGGGGGGGGGGAATTAAGATTATTTCAATATCGCGCTAATACAAGAACCGATTACTTGATATTGTTTTCCCTCCATTCTTTCTGTTCTGAACTTCTCGCCCTTCTGAAATTCGTTTTATAACGTACGCAGACCCGCAAAACAGGGTTTATATAGACGTCTAGACTTGTTCTAGTATGTGTTATTAAATTTAGCTTCCATTTTTACGTATATTATGTAGGGGCGGGTGTGTGTGTGGGGGGGGGGGTGAGAAGAGGGAGGAAAGACGAAAGGGGGGAGGGTGGTGACATTCTGAACATATGCTGAATTGGTGTATGGTCAAAACAGGTTGGGAACCACTGTTCTAGATATACTGTTAACGGTTGTTTTTTTTTTTTCGGTGTGAGTCCTCTTAACCCCAGAGGCTTGTTTCTCACGTCTGGACTCGTCGGAGTTTGTTTAGTTCTCACTAACAGCGCCATATTATTGATTCTGGCATTCCATTATTGTCCCTCTCACTGGCACAAGTTAATGAATATGTGTAGTCTATTTGTAATTGTTTTGTTGCTATCCTTGTTTCTCGTCAATTCAGTAGTAACGATTTACCGTTAAACATTCCAAGTTTAGCACTAAATGTAATTCTCTTTGATTTCCACAAATTTCCAATTGCCACGAAAGCAGTTCTTGCCTTTTTCTATTCTTATTTTAATATCTCTGTTTCCCTAGTTTGTCTAAATAATATCTCGGTTTCCCTTGTTTGTCTACATAATATCTATGTTTCCTTAGTTTGTCTACATAATATCTATGTTTCCCTAGTTTGTCTACATAATATCTCTGTTTCCCTAGTTTGTCTACATAATATCTATGTTTCCTTAGTTTGTCTACATAATATCTCTGTTTCCCTAGTTTGTCTACATAATATCCCTGTTTCCCTAGTTTGTCCACATAATATCTCTGTTTCCCTAGTTAGTCTACATAGCTACCTGTTTTTCCATGCGTTCACTCGCTTTGAACTCAAACGTTGTCCATACTTTTGCTAGTACTTTTAGTGCAATGGACTGAATTTTGCGTGTGGATTAGCTTTCCCTTTTATCATCGTCCCTCGCTATCAAGCGAACCCACTCTGACTTCTGAGATACTTGTAATTTACGTCCCCAAGTCAATAACGAAAAGTCAACATTTTACTGCAACTGACCGGTGTAGGGGTTGAACCCTCTACCTCGGCATCAGCACACCGGATGTTTAAGAATGTGAGCTCGTATCTCGTCGGCCATACTGACCTCTCATGGCTACGTAATCATGTCAACGATTTCACCTCTTGAAGCGAGACTTCCCCACATATCAGGTCATCATCTGCTTGGTTTATTCCCTAGATCTTTGGCTTTCCTCCTTTGAATTGTAGGCCCGATTATTGTGACTTTATATTTAGTATGTTTATTTTATGTTTTATCTGATTTCATGTATCGGCATCATTTACTGCATCATTACCCCATTTGAACAACAACCACCTTCACATTAACATCCGAACTGTGGCCGACTCGATCACAAGATTATTAATCTCAGCCAGGCGACGGACCCTAATATAACTTCTCTTCTGTAGGGTAGGGGTAATGGTAGAATGTCGTCGATTTCATATGTGGGACGGGAGGATAATGTCAATGATAGCAGCGAAGTCCGGATCATCAAGCTGTTCTGTCAGATTCCATTGAAGTCCATTTCTATCGGTAGTTATTGTTATCTTCATAATCCAGTCTATAATAAGGCAGCCGGTCTCTGTGGCTAAGGGCATTGCTCTTTGACTATGCGTAATGTAGCTAACTGGTCATGTCACGATCTCTTTGATTTGAAGACTTATTTTAATTCCTTAGTTACGTGACAATTCCATCTATTAATCTTTCCAAAATGATTTTGCATAGCATTATTCCAGAAACTTATACATAAATACTCCCTCTATAATACTCACATTACTGCAGGTCTATTTCGTTGGTAGCTTCCGGTCCCCAACATTGCGGATAGGCCCTGAACCGTTAAGGCCTCTGGAGTGTTTATTCTTGTGGCTACGGTTTGCATTCGCATTTTCCTCATGTTGGACTGGTAGTACATGTTTTCTTCGCCCTGCTACTGAGTGAGTGCGTGGCGCGACACTGTGAGCTGTGAAACTCGAGTTGAATGCTTTAACATCTGTCCGCTTTTGTTTGTACAGTGAACTGCATGTTCGGAACAATTATTGCCGGCTGTTGCTGAATTGACTGGTTTGCCTTTTTGATTTACGAGTGCATTTTTCAGGAGATTCCCCGGAGTCGTCGCTGGAGCTACGAAGTTCGTGCTTTGTGAGGCACTTTCGGCGGGTCACCCTGCCGAAAGAGACCTAGCCATGTGGGATAAAACCCGTGTTAATTAAGTCTTTCTGGTGATTGCCGATTCCATCGACGATGAACTGTGTTTTCCGTGGAGGATTTTTGTGTTGGCATTCTGGCGGCGGCATTATGCACAGTGTACCTGTGCGGGCTGTTGGCTTGCTGATACTCCTGTCTATTCCATTGTTGACATAGTGAGGAGCATTTTGTTTGATATTCACTGCCACAGGAACTGGTCATAATTGGGAGGGCCCGTTGCCGTGAAGTTGGAACCGCGACTAACTAACTAACTTCGTTGGTACGTTGTATCTTACCTAGATGTCATTCCTCTCATATGTTGATATTTCTTCAATATCTCAGACTCTGTTACATAATTTGTGACGTAGCTTATATAATGTGTTTATATTGATTTTAACAGCTAATGCTCCTGCACTGTCTGGACCAGCATCTTCCCATTCCTAGAAACTGTGATAGCTTTTCTAAATTCTTATCTAGATTTTTTTCCCCTCACAGTTGATATCCAGCTCAACTCCTACTAATTGGATATCTGGATAGGGGAGGTTGTTGTCAATTAAGAATAGTCAATTATTCGCCAAAGTATTTAGCTTGCTTGCTTGCTTGCTTGTGTTCGTTGGCTTAAGCTCCAACGCGAAGTCCTGTATGTCGGATGAAGACATCCTGTTGTCCAACATCAGTGTGATGTCATACAGGACCTGAAGTTTGCGTGAGTATCCGTTGTCCCATGTCTGGCTTATTGGTGTGCAGACTGGTGGTTCCTCGCCATGCAGGCAGATACTCTCCGACTTCGGAGGAATCGGCGATCCTATTGACTTCAGCCTGGACCCCGAAGGGACCTGTTGCCCAGGACGCTCGACGAGGACGCGTCAATAGGTCTTGGCCAGTATAGAACCTGGCCCTGGTGCCTTGGAAACACCTCTGCGTCCCAGTATTTAGCTAATCTTTAATGTCGATGAGAACTTTTCAATTACTATGGTTATTATGTGTGCTTGGTTGATTTTGTTTCCTACTAATATCCTTACGATACTGTGAATGTCTCTGAGGTTTCCTTTTGCTGCTGCTTCTTCTGCTGCCTAACATGTTTCATTTTAACTTCCTTCTTAACTAATGCATCCATATCATTTGTTTATGCAACACTGGATGACTTTCATGCGTATTTTCTCTTAGGTGGCACATTACTTTGTTCTCGATATTCACATTACTGTGTTCTCGACAATAATATGACTATGTTGTCGACGTTAATATTATTACTGTGCTGTTGACATTCACATTACTATATTGTCGACATTCACATTACTAAATTGTCGACATTCACATTACTATATTGTCGACATTCACATTACTATATTGTCGATATTCACATCACTATATTGTCGACATTCACATTACTATATCGTCGACATTCACATTACTATATTGTCGACATTCACATTACAATGTCGTCGACATTCACATTACTATATCGTCGACATTCACATTACTATATTGTCGACATTCATATTACTATATTGTCGACATTCACATTACTATATTGTCGACATTCACATTACTATATTGTCGACATTCACATTACTATATCGTCGATATTCACATTACTATATTGTCGACATTCACATTACTATATTGTCGACATTCACATTACTATATTGTCGACATTCACATTACTATATTGTCGACTTTGGCATTACTATATTGTCGACATTGGCATTACTATATTGTCGACATTCACATTACTATATCGTCGATATTCACATTACTATATTGTCGACATTCACATTACTATATCGTCGATATTCACATTACTATATTGTCGACATTCACATTACTATATTGTCGACATTGTCATTACTATATTGTCGACATTCACATTACTATATCGTCGATATTCACATTACTATATTGTCGACATTCACATTACTATATTGTCGACATTCACATTACTATATCGTCGAAATTCACATTACTATATCGTCGACATTCACATTACTATATTGTCGACATTCACATTACTATATTGTCGACATTCACATTACTATATTGTCGATATTCACATTACAATATTGTCGACATTCACATTACTATATTGTCGACATTCACATTACTATATTGTCGACATTCACATTACTATATTGTCGACATTCACATTACTATATCGTTGATATTCACACTACTATATTGTCGACATTCACATTACTATATTGTCGACATTCACATTACTATATTGTCGACATTCACATTACTATATTGTCGACATTCACATTACTATATTGTCGACATTCAAATTACTATATCGTCGACATTCACATTACTATATTGTCGACATTCACATTACTATACTGTCGACATTCACATTACTATATGGTCGACATTCACATTACTATATTGTCGACCTTCACATTACAATGTCGTCGACATTCACATTACAATATTGTCGACATTCACATTACTAAATTGTCGACATTCACATTACTGTGCTTTTATTACATGTTTACTTGTAAGGTTTCCGTGTGGCATCTGTCAGCGTGTGTGGTCTAGGGAGGGGTAGTGAACGCAGTGCCAGAATTACCCTTTTAGGAAGAGGGTTCGAAGTCAGTCGCAGGCGATTTGGAAGTTGATCACGTTGTGTTAATTTCGATGATATGAGCGTCGGCAGTTCAACAAAACATTGGCAAACTACAAAAACAGCCAATGAACGTAAGAATATATGCTAGAATGAAGCAAGAAAACGAAATTAAAAAATACTTCTTTACCTATTACTACCTGTGGTGCCGTCGCCCAGCAACCGAGTTAAGTGCTTGTAGCGACACTGTGAGCTGTGGATTTCATGTGGAGTGCTTTTACATCTCTCAGCGATTGTTTGTATCGTGAACTGCATGTTCAGAAAAATGGCGGCCGGTCGGTTGCTGAACTAACTGTATTTACCTTATTCAGTAATGTGTGGCTAATGTTGTTGTTTTTTTTAAAGTACTGTCACTTCCATCGACGATGAACTTTATTTTTCATGGTGGACTTTTGTGTTGGCATTCTGGCAGCGGCCTTATGCATTGTATGTATATGCAGGCTGTTGGTTTGTCGAGACTCCTGTCTGTTCCACTATTTACACGTGGCAGTGAGGAGTATTTTGTGTGGTATTCATTGGCACAGGGAACGACCTGTTGCCGTGACGTTGGAACCGCGATTAACTGACTAATTCTCAGAGTTCCGGTTCTGTATTAGTTAGTTATTTGTTGAGTAACATCCTTGCCCTCCGGACATGCCCATACGTGCTCATATCCCCCTCCCCAATATACCCATCAGCGGTGGCGAATAATAGTGCTCGTTCTGTGTTGGTTGACGAGGCCCCTCATTCTCTAAATGTTCCTCTCGTGTCTCTGCGTGCCAATTTTTACTATTTTTTTTTTTTTTTTTTTTAATATAAAATTCAATATCTCAGTAACCAACTGAGGGAAAATGATGAGCTTTAGTATATAACCTTATCATTATGTCCACCCAACAAAAAATATTTTGTTCTGGAGATTGTATAGCAGATTTCAAAGTTTGTTTATATGCCTTAGAGATTACGTCCGTCATTTTAACAGTATTACAGCTTCTTCACGACACGTCCCCGTATTTTTTAAAATTTTCACGTGATTTCCGTTTTGAAACAAACAGCGCGAAGATTCAGAGGTGTCTCCAAATGGGTGTTCTTTCATGAAACGTGATTATATAAATAAACTAGCTGACAAGGCCCGGCTTCTGGCGGGGATGGATCTATCTATCTATCTATCTATCTATCTATCTATCTATCTATCTATCTATCTATCTATCTATCTATCTATCTATCTATCTATCTATCTATCTATCTATCTATCTATCTATCTATCTATCTGTCTGTCTGTCTGTCTGTCTGTCTGTCTGTCTGTCTGTCTGTCTGTCTGTCTGTCTGTCTGTCTGTCTGTCTGTCTGTGTCTGACTGTCTGTCTGTCTGTCTGTCTGTCGGTCGGTCAGTCGATTGGTCGGTCGGTCGGTCGGTCGGTCTGTCTGTCTGTCTGTCTGTCTGTCTAGCTAGCTAGCTACCTACCTACCTACCTATCTCCTGCCTGCATGCCTGCCTGCCGGCCGGCCGACCGACCGAACCACCGACCCACCGACCCACCAACCGACCCACCAACCGACCCACCGACCGACCCACCGACCGACCGACCGACCCACCCACCCACCCACCTATCTTTCTGCCTACCTACCTACCTACCTACCTTTCTGCCTACCTACCTACCTACCTACCTTTCTGTCTGTCTGTCTGTCTGTCTGTCTGTCTGTCTGTCTGTCTGTCCGCGCTATTAAATATTGATAAAGGTTGCTGGAAAAAATGTGAGGACCATGTGTTGAAAGAGGAAGAGGACTATTGGAGAAAGGATGGATTGAATTTTATGCAATCGAGAGCAATCATCAACCTACTGGAATCGTCCGACACAGATTAAGGTCTGAGCAGATCGCAGACCTTAATCTACGTACACACTTACTGGGATATTTTGCTCCAACTATTCAGACGAATTGCAGGCCCTAAACATTACAGCATCAGCATCAGCTCTGAAGAAACAAGAAGGAAATGAAAAATAAGGTAAGAAATATAGTCCTTCTGCTTTCCTGTTAATTTACAAATTATTTACCCCGTGCCTCTGTAAATTCTCTGTCTTTACTAATATTACACATTGCACCCCTCTCGGGATTCTCCGTGGTGAAGTGGTCAAGCCGTCTGACTCGGGCTCCGAAGGTTGTATGTTCGATTCCGGGCCGCGGCTTTCATTTCAAGAGTGCATTTTTTTCTGAGACTCCCGAGGGTCGTCTCTGGAGCTACGGAGTTTGTGCTTTGTGCGACGCTTTCCTCGCTGCGGAAAGAAACTGAGCCATATGGGATAAAAACCCGGTGCAATGCAGCCGACCCTGTCGATTGTAAGCTACTTCTTTCATTGCACCCACTCCCATACGAATCCGGATACGCCTTTGTGTGTCATCTGAATTTGCAGGTCCCCATTACCGTAAACATAATTTTTTTTAGCGAGAAATCACTAGTTGTTCAGCAAAACATCAAAGGAATGTCGCCGCTTTCCATGATTTAAGTTGTTTTTGGACCTATCAAAGACATATTCCTTGGGTGGGGGTAAATATAAGACGGCTGGAAAAATTTCATAACGATGCAACAGACATTTTCAAAATAATTGATCGTGAATGAAGGCATTCAAATCGGAACATACTATAGAATGTTTCTCATACTGGACAACGATGTGGGTTCACTGGAGTTTCGGTTCTGTATATAAGTATTCTCCTTACTTTGTATTCAAGGTTTAATCAAGTATATTTAATAAAGGATTGAAAGTAGAATGCAAAATACAACAGAATACCTATATACACGATTGAAACGAGAAAACTAAACATAACAGAATACCTATATACAGGATTGAAACGAGAAAACTAAATATAACAGAATACTTATATACAGGATTAAAACGTAAACACAATATACAGAAGCATATTTAATTACGGGATTGAGACATGGATACAAATTACAGGAGAATATTTAATTACGGGATTGAGACATGGATACAAAATACAGGAGAATATTTAATTACGGGATTGAGACATGGATACAAAATACAGGAGAATATTTAAAAACGGATTTGTTGTTGTTCTTTTGCTTTCGCTCGCTTTGAATTGAAGCGTAATCCATACACATGCTTCTACTTCTGTTGGATTGAACTGATTTTTGCGAGTGGATTAGTTTTCCCTACTACCAGTGTCCCTTGCCATCAGACGAATCTACTCAGGCCTCAAAGGTACTTGTAATTTACATCTCCAAGTCAAAGATGAGACGACATTTTAGTCCAACTGACCGATATAAAGACTGAACTCGCTACCTCGGCATTAGCACATCGGATCTTTAAGAACGGGCGCTCTTATCTATTCAGCCATGCTGACCTCCGAATACAGGAGTGAAACATAAACACAAAATACAGGAGCATATTTAAATACCGATTGAAACATGAATACAAAATAGAGGAGAATATTTAAATACATATATGAAACATGAATACAAAATACAGGAGAATACTTATATACACGACTTAAACAAGAAAATGAATTACATATGACGAAGATAGAAGTTAAAGTGTGGTATAACTTAAATAATGAAGAAAATGCGAACAAATGAAACCACTAGTATGTGTGTTGGTATGTGTGTGTGAGTGTGTGTTTTGCTTGCAACTAAAAATTATATAAAATGCGGTGGAAGACATATTTATATAGAACAATAACAAAGAAAGGTTTGCATTATTAAAGACATAAAGAAATCATCAATGACTTCAGATAAACAACAACACAAAAATTAAGAGCCAAGCTAGACAGACAAAAATAAAGAATAACAAATGTAAAGTAAAGATCAAAGAAATGTTCAAGAGAGTTAATCCCTCGGAGTTCTTCCAATTACTTCAACAGACACTCCACGTACATAATGGCATCATCACGGGGCAAGAAAAATGTGATATTTATCCCCCCCTGTCACAAATACATCTCACTTTACGATAGATACCTCGAACACAGGCTCGTCTTTTTGTACTGCCGAGCACCGAACATTATCCATCTGCTATCTGCCCCAATCTCCAGCAGGTTCTGCTGAGGTAATAAGAGACTTTGTTGTAAGCGATAAGCTGCCCGTTCTATTTTCAAACTCAATATATTTTTGTGTTAAGATGAGAAGACGTAAGAAAAAATAGCAACACTTTAAACTCACGAAGTTCTGCAGCTCATACCTGGTGGAAGATTCCTTGCTGCGCAAGGAAAACGAGAACGTGATAGATATATTTAACAAACCAAGGTATTGCTTTATTTCATATACCAAGGTATTGCTATATGTCATAAACCAAGGTATTGCTATATTTCAATTACCAAGGAATCGTTATATTTCACAAACCATGGAATCGCTATATTTCACATACCAAGGTGTAATTATTACTTTTCGTGAAGACTTCTTCAGAAGTACACTTGGTGATTTGAGGTGTCTTCATCATCATCATCATCATCGTTCACTTTTGTAAGGAGGAATAGTGGACGCGCCAACATCCGATTGATGGCACTGGATAGTGTCATTCGACGTGATTGTATAATGTCTTTGACACTGCCGATTTATTTCCTCAGCCGTCCTCTTGCTCTCGTAGCAAATTTTCTATGATGTAACGCCATTGCGGTTAGTTGATTCTTCATAGTTTAATAACTCGTTAGTTTCATGTCCTTTACAGTTTTACAGGACATAACTCGTTGTCGAGAGGGCTATTTATAACTTTTTTTGGGCCATCTATTAGTAGTTGGGGCGGATGATTTAGGATTTATAATTGTGATCATCATCCTCTGTAGTATAGTGGTGAGTATCCCCGTCTTTCACACTGGAGACCGGTGTTCGATCCAAACGGAGTTTCAGTGGCGAAGTGGTCAAGGCGTCTGCCTCGCAGTCCGAAGGTTGTGTGTTCGATTCCGGGCTACGTCTTTCGATTCACGGGTGCATTTTGCTTGAAGACTCCGGGGATCGTCGCTGAAGCTACAGAGTTTGAGCTTCGTGCGACGACGCTTTCGACAGGCCGCCCTGTGGAAAGAGATCTAGCCATATGGGATAGCACCAGGTGGCATGAAGTCGATCCTCTCGAATTTTAAGACTTTATTTTTATTTTATTTTTTTGGCAAAGACGCAACCCACAAACTTCTATGGCGCAGGTATTGAGGGACTAATAGAATAATGGGGCACAATCATGAAATAAATTCATCAAACATTGCATCAATGCTCGCTTAGTTGATATTGAGAAATAAACAGAGATAACATCATCATCATAATCATCATCTTCATCATCCTCATCATCATCCAGTACCTTGCCGGCTGGCGTGGACGATCATGCCCCTCCACAAGTTGTGATCTCCGATGGCATGGATGAATTGGTGTGTTGACTCCCTTCGTGCCATGACATAAAACTGTCAAGAAATGTTTCACGTTGTCTTTCTCTATCCCAGCTTCAACAAATCGTTCCGGTTGTCACAAAGTGTTCCAGTTTTTGTCTTCTCATAATGTGAAAATAAAAAGATGGCTGCTTCTTTCTGATGTTTGTAATAAGTTGTCTTTGCGACTAAGCTTCCTTCAAAATGTCCAGATTCCTCATTTTAGCTGTCTAATTAATTTTAAGCATTTTTCTATAAAACCACATCTCCAACGCTTCTAGGGATTCTTTCATCTGTTTGCCAACTGTCCAGGATTCGCAGTCGTATGATAAAACAGGTTCCCTGTAACATGCAAGAACACTTTTTCTAACTTTAAGGGACAATGACTTATTGCACAAAACGTTCTTTATTTGATAGAATGCAGTTGTTGCTTGTCCTATTGTGTTCTCTGCCTCTCTGATGCATCTTCTATCTGAGTTTATCCATGTGTCTAGATATCTACATTTTTTAACTTGCCCCAAAATAATATCATGTACTTTAATTGCACATTTAGGCACAATCTGTTTCTTTGATACCACCATGACTACTGTCTTTCTATTATTCAAGCTATTCACTTTCTACAACCAATTATCTATCATTTCCTGTGTTCAGTCTGACTTGCTGCTACTAGGATAGTGTCATCAGAATAACGTAAGCTATTTATAATTTATATTATGTTCACTGTACAATGAGAATAAATCAGGAGACATTACACAACCTTGTCTGACGCCCTTTTTTATACACGGAAATGTTCCTACCAAGTTGTTGATTCTTATGGCTGCTGTTTGCTGCCAATATATGTTCTTTATTATTTTTAGGTTTTTGTCGTCAATGTTCAGTTGCCTTAGTAATTGTATTATTTCCTCAGGTTTCACAAGTCCAAATGCTTAAACAGAAATACATACAATAAAATCATGTCCGGTCAAGATGACGGCAGACGTTTGTGTTGTTTTGTGACCGTCCCCTTTTTTCGCGCCCAATCTGGGACCGATGTAGAGCAATAGCTAGTAAACAATCTGCGAAATCCGAAACCGAAGAAAACCGAGGCAATTATTTCCATATGAATCAATCCAAATCCAATTAATTCGTTCTAGACACTCCAAAATACATACCAAAAACACATTTTATACAGAATAACTATAGTGTTTAATATTATTTTTCGGCCCCAGACTTGTCCGAACTCGCACCTTCGCCGTGCCTAGTAACACTGTCTATGCCTGTCAACGTCTCTATGGGTTTATAAACAAAGGTTCAGACAGGCAGTTGATGCGAGTATAGACGAGGCATGAGAAGCATGAATATATCATTGAACATCTTTAATGGTCATACATCGTCATAACATTATCTATAGAGATCATTTCACAAAACTCGCACAGCTCTCGCACTAAGCTCGTACCACACTTGCTCGGCGTATCACATAATTGTGCTTCAGCATAACACTAACACACAGCTAGCAGCGGCCCATTCGTTCTCACTATCGAAGCTTAAGTCTAAGTAAATGGTCTATTTATCTCTCCCAAACACAGTCACGCATCCTCTCTCATCCACGTCCGAGTCCCGTCTCCGTTTCCTACTCAGTTAGGTGGTCACGAGGTACTTGACCCTCGAGGAGTCCGTGGAGATCGTGCTAGTCGAGTCTGTCCTGCACTCGCCTGTTGAGGCAGGCGTACTGCGTCATCCCGTCCAAGGTGAACCTGTCCTGTCACTCAAGGGCACAGTCCTGTCTCTAACCCTCTGTCATGGGCATATGGACCGGTCTACTATACGCGTATTATTCCCATGTCCTATGTCTGTCCTCTGTCCTTTCTGTCATGTCCTATTGGCAATGCCAGTATGCCTCTTGTTTTTGTCAAACCAACCTCTGCTGGCCTTTAAATTGCCAAGCACACTAGCTCCCTACCCAGGCGATTTCTTAATGAGATCGGCATACAACAGTCTGACCTTTACACATAGTATTGCCACCGAAACATAATCGTCATCTAACTGTTTTTGATTTACCCACATTATTAATAAATGTTCGACATCTTCAATTGTTTGCGATCTCTGTTTCGTTATCACATTCACGACACTCATTAATCTCCTTTATTGATTCCTTTTTTTTTTTTTTTTTGGTCACAATGGAACTTATCGTAGGTGGCGACTTTGTGTACGTGCGGCGGATTTCAGCAATCTTAATGCCGCTCTGGTATATTTCAATGACTTTCTTCGTCAACTAGATCGTTTTCCTGGCCTTCGTCTTCTAAGGGCTGCTGGCTCTGGAAACTTTCTTTGGTCCCATGATGGATCTAACAGGAAAGGGCTGACGTATTAGCAAGTGATGCTCACACAACGAGAAACAACGTCAAATTTAGCAGATGAACGCCTGGGTACTTTCTTTTCTCAAAATTAGCAGCGAGGTCCCGTGGACATGCCGACGAAATCCGAGGCAACCGTCATAAGGCGAAACACATTTTTCGCGGAAAAATTGATTGTATGTGGAAAATACAAAGGGAGTTTCCCTTGCCTTCTGCCGGTTTATGTATGGTTGACTCCACTAAGCTTTGTCTAAAAGACAGACACTGCATGGAGGCAGGGGAGAGTTTATACCCGCCGATGGCCACGTCATAGAGTTTTGAGGTGTTTTACAGAGATAGCTGCGTCACCAATTAACTCGCATCCTCTCAGTGACCACCACCTGTGCTAATCCACGATTGCTCGTGCAAAATATTCATAGCTGATGTCAGAGTCCACAGTACGGCAGTGATGCAGGGACATCGTTACGCCGCCAGGTGACTCAGTCCCTAGCAGGGATGAAGGAACTTCGTTTCGCCGCCAGGCGAATGGTAGTCACCTGCCTGCGAAGTTGCCGGCTGGCGAGACGGCCAGCGGTCACACCAAGGACGCACGCATGTCTCGTGAAGCCACCTCGGGTGAGGAGGCGAGTTGCAAACCATAGGCAGACAGCTCTGGGACGTGGACTGAACAGGACGCATGTTGCGAGAAAGGTTTCTGTGGCCGAATGTCGAGTGCCTGAACATCTTGAGAGTCAGACTGTGTTGCTGTATGGTGGATGTAAGTGTATTGAAGTATCCAGTATATATTGTTGTGATCATCGTACTGTATATGATCTGTAATTAAATCCGTTGAACGTTGTGTCGTTGAGTCTTGAGTCAAATCACGTTGTACTTGTACTGTCCCACATGTGTTAGGTAGCGAGCCAGGTGTAAGACCCTGACATGTGTGGACGTGGGGGGAAATCGTCCAGCTTTAAAATGAACGTATTTATGTCATAAATGGTTAGAACTAGAGGTTGTGAACTTAGAATTTTTGTTAAAATTGTTTGTACATGTAAAAGTGATCATGGAAGGCTCATTTTGAATTATTGCTACATTGTTTAAACATGGAGACTAGTTGTATACGTACAGTGCATTCATATTGTTTGATCGTGTAAACGTGTAAAACATTCGTGATTGTCAAATTTTTGTCACCGTTTTGACCTTGTCGACATTGTGATCTTGTCGCCATCTTGTAAACTTGATGTCTATGCCCTTACTGAATGTCATCTTGATGTAAGTGATGTGTCATCAATGTTATAGCGTGTTGAGATACATTTAGATTGTCTTTGTGAGTTGAGTTTGTGGAAAGCAGAAAGGTTTTGAAAGAAAGTGACTTGTGTTGAAAAAAAAAAAAAAATTTGTTGACGGACAAACTTACGACATACAATTACACTCAACGCCATACAAACCTACTCAATACTTAGTGACAAGCAGGCACACACCAACAAATAGACGCTAATTTATTTCCTCCAAAACAAAGCAGGTTTTTTCCGTACCATCTGAAACCGTATGCGTAGAGGTCATTTGTGATTCGAAGTGACGACCCTACAGTTTCCTAGCCCGATTTCCAACCATTCTTCACCGCATCCAGGGCACTTGAGTATATTTTTCATTCCATTTACTTTAAGGATGCAATTTTAGGCACAGATTGCATAAAGGAAAATTGTAAATTGTTTATTATACTAACCACTTATAACTAGTATTACATTGACATTTTTCATCATGTCTTCATTATTTGATTTCATTGATATGGGGTTAAAGTTGAAGTTAACAGGTGATGAGTTAACAAAATGGAGTGAGAACAAATACGCTGAATACCTACTAGTACAGGAGAAAGCTAATGAACGCGATGAAAGAGCAGCTGAAAGGGCGGCCAAGCAAGTAGAGGCAGATACAGCCTTAAAGCAAGCCGAATTAGAACTGGCTGCAAAGACAAAGCAAGCCGAATTAGAACTGGCTGCAAAGACAAAGCAAGCCGAATTAGAACTGGCTGCAAAGACAAAGCAAGCTGAGATAGATAGTGAACTCAAGAAAGCAGAAATAACAGCTCAGAGTAAGAGAGAAGAACTGGAGTTGCAATTAAAAATAAAACAACTCGATACTGAGACTGCTATCAATAAAGAGTATAAGAAATCTGAGAGACTGGAGAAAGAAAACCAGTACAAGAAATATCAGGTTATTGTACGTAATTATACCTCGGGTGACTGCATTGCAGCCTTTACCCAAAATTTTGAAACTTTAATGGAACATTACCAAGTTCCACTGTCTGAATGGAATATTGTGTATATGAGGAGTTTATCAGGGGAACCTCCTAAAGTCATTGAGACTATTCCCAAAGACCTCAGAAAAGACTACCATTATCTTAAATCAAAGATAATGGCACATTTTATGTTAGATGAAGCAGGTTACAGAGAACAGTTCAGCAAGTTGAGCCCAAAACCGACTCAAACGTTCTCTGACTACCTCTGCTTAGTCCGAGATATATTCACCAAATGGACTTCAGCAGCCAAAATTGACAGAAATTATGATAGATTAGAAGATCTAATCATCAGAGACAAAATCATTTCATCCATTCCACCAAAAGTTTCCAAATTTTTGCAGGTGAATGAATGCACTAGTATAGATGAGATTGATAGACGAGGTACGGCGTATTACACCGCCAACAAACACTGTTTTGTGACTGAATCTACGGACATTGATTTTGTAGCTGCGGCTAATTTTGACAAACCCTATAGTAGGCAGAAACCTCATAGGCCTACCTCTGAGAAATTTAAGCACTGTAGTCATTGTAAAGTTTCACATCAGCAGAATGAAATGTGCGATAAAAACCCAAAATATGATATTTATCTACGAGATATGATAAACAGACGAGAGCACGAACGTAGATCTTTCAGGTCTGTGCGTAAATGTTATCTTTGTAAAGCGCATGGACACCATCGCAAGGATTGTAAAGGTAGACAAATGATCAACGAGGCAAATGCCGCCTTGTCAAACAGTTCAGAGTCAGAAGAAGAAGAATCAGAGAAACATCCTGTGAACTCAGCACAGACTTTTGACATGTATAACACTTTATGTACTGTTTGTAACACCTTCTATGAAGATGGGATTTTGACGTGTGGTCACGCCATCCCTATTGCCAATGAAGAAGCTAATTTGGTAGTAGATTCAAAAGGCAAGATAATCGTCCATCACGGATATGTGAACGGCAAGTCTACTACAGTTCTTCGAGATACCGGCAGTTCACTTATTGGCCTTAAGAGAACGTTCATATTGCCTACAGACTATACAGGCAGTCACGTAACATGCAGAACATTCTCAGGCAATATTGAGATATACCCATTAGCATGGGCATATTCAAACACCTTTCCTCACTGGGAAAGTAAAATGCGCTGCGTTAACAAGCCCAGTGTGTGATGTAATAATTGGAAATTTGCCAGAGGTGAATGATAAACCTCATGACATAACATCTGTGTGTATTGATGATAACATAACATCACCATCCAATGTCATCATTGATAATGTCACACCACCTATTGAATGTATGGTAGCTAATGTAGCACTAAGTTCTCACCATATCATTGACAACATTGTTTCATCACCATCTGACATCATTGATTGTGTGAACGCAGTAACCAGATCTACTGCTAGAGTGCAAGAGAAAAGTAATCAAACTGAGGCTATTCAGTCACTTAGCCCAGTATCACTACCTACTAACACCATGAAGGAAACGTTTGTAACAGCTCAAAAGGCTGACCCTTCATTGGTAAAATATTTTAATCTGATCGGCCAAAAGCCAAAGGTAACCAAGAATGCAAAATGGCATTTTGCTTTGAAAAATGATATCCTCACCAGGTATTATACCAGAGGTGACAACACCACAGAGCAAACTGTTTTGCCAACTAGTTATCGTAAGCAAGCCTTACATCTTGTCCACGATATACCTCTTGCAGGGCATATGGCATACGTTAAGACCAGATCTAGATTATTAACACAGTTTCATTGGCCCAAATTTTGCAATGACATTAAAGAATATTGCAGAAGTTGTGACACCTGCCAGAAACTAATAAAAAAAGGTAAACACCCACAGGCAAAGTTGCAAGTCACTGACTTAGCCAGTCGACCTTTTGAAAAACTATCTGTTGACATAGAGGGCCCTCTCAATCATACAACAACTAAAGGGAATAAATATATTCTAACTGTCGTTGATCAATGTAGTCGCTGGCCGGAAGCTATTCCGCTAAAGAACATAACTGCCAATGATATAATGGAAGTATTCTTCCATATTTTTTCTCGGATAGGATTTCCAGACACTATCCAATCTGATAGGGGTACTCAGTTTATCGCCGCATCTACCCAAGCTTTCACCAGAATGTTGGGAGTGAAGCAATGTTTCAATTCACCATACCATCCTCACTCAAGTGGAATCGTGGAAAAGTTTAACGGCGATCTGAAGCACATGCTTGCAAAAGTCACGCAAGAACACCCTAATAACTGGGATGTATATCTACCAGCTATTCTTTTTGCTTATCGCGAGGTACCACATTCTAGTACCGGTTTCTCTCCTTTTGAACTTATTTATGGTGCCAAACCACGTGGCCCATTGACTATTTATCACCAAATGTTAACTGAATCTACTCCAGTACTTAAACCCATATCATCATACGTATATGTTACATCATTGCGTGAAAGAATCATCAAATCATGTACGATTGCAAAGAATGCACTAAAATTATCTGGTGTTACTTATAGACAGTATGCTGACAAAGGAAACAGAACAATAACTTTGACACCTGGACAGGACGTTCTTCTTCTGTTACCTAGTGACCGACATTTATTGACTGATTCTTGGCAGGGACCTTTTAAAGTGACAAGACAGATTTCACCTGTAGACTATGAGATCCTAATAAAAGACAAACACAAAATATTTCACATAAATATGCTAAGACCATACCATAACAGAGACAACGAACAAGACGATACGATAGCTTGTACAGTGATAATAGATCACGAAGATGACGAGGTTAGTGACGAAATTCCAACACCTACATTAGACACGACAGACTGCTTGAAGGATATCAAGATCAATCCAAAGCTAACTCAAGCAGAAACAGACAGTTTAAAACACCTAATACAACAGTACAACACCATTTTCTCCAACAACCCAGGACAAACAGAATTAGTACAGCATCACATCACACTCACATCAAACACACCCATACGATGCAGACCATACACCATCCCATTACATTACAAAGAACATTTACATCAGGAGATCATCAACCTAGAAAAGAATAACACCATAAGACGATCCCAATCAGACTTCTCATCTCCCATGGTCATTGTACGCAAAAAGGACAATACAATAAGACTGTGTATCGACTATCGAAAGCTAAATAAAATAACTGTTCTAGATTTGGAGCCAATGGCAAACGCTGACGATCTTCTGACAGAACTGACAGACGCTAGATTCTTCACGAAGATAGATATGACTAAAGGATATTATCAGATAGAAGTAGACGAACAGAGCAGACATCTGACAGCTTTTGCCACACCTTGGGGACTGTACGAATGGTGCAAACTTCCATTTGGGCTAGTCAACGCCCCAGCCACATTTGTACGTATGACACGACTTCTTCTTGTAGACATTCCTAACATAATCTGCTATATCGACGACATCTGTGTTCACACAGAGACAATGACAGAGCACATAAAGACATTAGAACTGACATTTGAACGCATCAGACAGCTCTGGGACGTGGACTGAACAGGACGCATGTTGCGAGAAAGGTTTCTGTGGCCGAATGTCGAGTGCCTGGACATCTTGAGAGTCAGACTGTGTGCTGTATGGTGGATGTAAGTGTATTGAAGTATCCAGTATATATTGTTGTGATCATCGTACTGTATATGATCTGTAATTAAATCCGTTGAACGTTGTGTCGTTGAGTCTTGAGTCAAATCACGTTGTACTTGTACTGTCCCACATGTGTTAGGTAGCAAGCCAGGTGTAAGACCCTGACATGTGTCAGAGTCCACAGTACGGCAGTGATGCAGGGACATCGTTACGCCGCCAGGTGACTCAGTCCCTAGCAGGGATGAAGGAACTTCGTTTCGCCGCCAGGCGAATGGTAGTCCCCTGCCTGCGAAGTTGCCGGCTGGCGAGACGGCCAGCGGTCACACCAAGGACGCACGCATGTCTCGTGAAGCCACCTCAGGTGAGGAGGCGAGTTCCAAACCATAGGCAGACAGCTCTGGGACGTGGACTGAACAGGACGCATGTTGCGAGAAAGGTTTCTGTGGCCGAATGTCGAGTGCCTGGACATCTTGAGAGTCAGACTGTGTTGCTGTATGGTGGATGGAAGTGTATTGAAGTATTCAGTATATATTGTTGTGATCATCGTACTGTATATGATCTGTAATTAAATCCGTTGAACGTTGTGTCGTTGAGTCTTGAGTCAAATCACGTTGTACTTGTACTGTCCCACATGTGTTAGGTAGCGAGCCAGGTGTAAGACCCTGACAGCTGACCTCTAGAAAAAATATCTAGAAAGCACTCCCTATACGCCACTCGGTGGACGCTCCCAATAGTAGGACAGTCTCCTACCCTAGGCATGATGCCCCATATATATATATATATATATATATATATATATATATATATATATATATATATATATATATATATATATACGCGCGCGCACACACACACACACACGCACGCACACACACACATGAGGGGGCTTCAAAAGAAACCTTAAATGTTTTTGTTTTATTAGGTGATCATATTCTGAGTAAATAAAGAACAAATGTATCATTTTTCGATGTAGTCACAACTGCGTTCAATGCAAGTCCTCCAACGCCGATAAAGGGCTTGCATTCCTGTAGAAAACAATTATGTTGGTCGCGTGTGGAACCATTCATGCACCACCTGCTGTACCTCTTCTTCGGACAGAATTTTTTTTACTCCCAATGACACTTTGAATTGTCCATGCAGGTGGAAATCACTTGCGAGTACGGAGGATGTGGTACACGCTGAAAGTGGAGGTCTTCGACGCTTTCAGCCGTTGCACGGGATGTATGGGGGTTGAGCATTGTCTTGTTGCAAAAGGACAGACACATTTACTCAGAAGTCCGCGTCGTTTGGATTTGATTGAGGTCGAAGATGATTCCTGGGAAGTCACAGACACAAACGCTACATCACCAGTCCGAGATAGGACTCACAAGACAAGAATTAGGTCTAATAAACCCACAAAAACCACGATCCTCAACAATAACCACAGCTGATGAAGCAGGTTAGACGAGGACGAATTTGGAATTTTTGTTTTTGAAATTTGGAATTGGAATTGGATTCCTGGGAAGATCTTTATACGTATCATTGGTGGCAGTTTTCAATCTTGGCACGTAGTGCTCTAAAATAACGCCTCGTTCATCCCACAAGAGAGTCATCATAATCGTTTCTGTAAATGGCTGCCTGCGAAACTTATTTGGTTGAGGAGGGATGGCACCATTCCATGTTCGCTCTCTTCGTTTCCGGCTCGTGATATTGAACCCAGGATTCATCACTAGTAACAATTCTTGATAGGAAACCATCACCTTCTGCTTCAGAGCACCGCAAAAGTTCTTGACAAGCATCAATGCGTGGTTGTATCAATTCTGAAGTAAGCTGCCATGGCACCCACCTTGCAGACACTTTGCGGTACTGTAGCAGATCATGGATGATGTGGTGTACTAACCCTTTACTGATGTCAAGATGTGCTGCAATGTCACTCACAGTCAATCGGTGGTTTTACTTACGAGGCCATGACGGCTGAAATCGACTCTATGGCCACTCAATACTCGATGTGCCTGGCCCAGTCGTGAACAGTCTGTCACAGAAGTCAGCCGTTTTAAACTTCATACTCCACTTAAACACTTGTTGGGCTGACAGGCATGCATCACCATACCGTACCTTCGTTCACCGATGCATTTCTATAGGTTTCACACCTTCACTGATCAAAAATGGATAACAGAACGCTGCTCCTCTTTGGTGCATGTCAAAAGTGGGACGGCCATCTTTAAACTGTCCTATGACGTCACCGTGTTCGCCTGCACCGTGATGTTACGAGCTTAACACTCTTGACATCTGTAACACCAGTATTGACAGGTTCCAAGACAATGGCATGGCTATTGTAATTTCTATCGCACTTTTAAGGTTTTCGTTTGAAGCCCACTCGTGAGATAGACACACAGAGAGAGAGAGAGAGAGAGAGAGAGAGAGAGAGAGAGAGAGAGCGCACGCGAGAGAGAGAGAGAGAGAGAGAGAGAGAGAGAGAGAGAGAGAGAGAGAGAGAGAGAGAGAGGGGGGGGGAGGGAGCAGACAGATAGACACAGACAGGCAGACAAGCGAGCGAGAGCACATTCATTTCAGTATAATGGGTGTACAAATTGTTAAAGAATTCCCTTCATTTACAATAGTTAACATTTGTCGGTGGATGCCCCTTCACTTGCAACATGTAACACCATACATTTCTCATTATTTCGCCCGCCCTGGTTCACTTTGAACTCAGACCCACAGCGCTCACCTGAATTTGCAGCTCACGCCAGCGGAACGAAATCTTGCAACTTGTAAACGAAACATTTATCGGTCAGTTCATTTAATCGGCAACCTAATCTATTAATAATTCCCACTTAGTTTATTGCTGCTGGTATACGGGATCAAACTAGGGATGCGGGTACAGAGGTAGATACAATCGTTACCACGGAACATTATCTCGTACTTTGTATTGCTGGCGAAAATGTGTGCGCATCACTTTCTGTCAGCTAGAGATTCCATATAAGCAGGTTAGTTAGTTAGTTAGTTAGTCACCTAGCTAGATAGTTAGATAGTTAGTTAGTTAGTTAGTTAGTCACCTAGCTAGATAGTTAGATAGTTAGTTAGATATTTAGTTAGTAACCTAGCTACATAGTTAGATAGTCAGTTAGTTATTTAGATAGTTAGATAATTGCTTAGGTAGTTAGTTATTTTGTTAGTTAGTTAGCTAGTTAGTTAGATAGTCAGTCAGTCAGGTTAGTTAGTTAGTTAGTTAGTTATTTAGTTAGTTAGTTAGTTAGTTACTTAGTTAGTTAGTTAGTTAGTTAGTTACTTAGTTAGTTAATTAGTTACTTAGTTAGTTAGTTAGTTAGTTAATCAGTCAGTCAGTAAGTCAGTCAGTCAGTCAGTCAGTCAGTCAGTCAGTTAGTTAGTTAGTTAGTTAGTTAGTTAGTTAGTTAGTTAATCAGTCAGTCAGTCAGTCAGTTAGTTAGTTAGTTAGTTAGTTAGTTAGTTAGTTAGTTAGTTAGTTAGTTAGTTAATCAGTCAGTCAGTCAATTAGTTAGTTAGTTAGTTAGTTAGTTAGTTAGTTAGTTAGTTAGTTAATCAGTCAGTCAGTCAGTCAGTCAGTCAGTCAGTCAGTTAGTTAGTTAGTTAGTTAGTTAGTTAGTTAGTTAGTTAGTTAGTTAGTTAATCACATCAGTCAGTCAGTCAGTCAGTCAGTCAGTCAGTCAGCCAGTCAGTCAGTCAGTCAGTTAGTTAGTTAGTTAGTTAGTTAGTTAGTTAGTTAGTTAGTTAGTTAGTTAGTTAAGTATTAGTTATTAGTTAGTTAGTTAGTTATAGTTAGTTAGTTAGTTAGTTATAGTTAGTTAGTTAGTTAGTTAGTTAGTTATAGTCAGTTAGTTAGTTAGTTAGTTAGTTAGTTAGTCAGTCAGTTAGTTAGTTAGTTAGTTAGTTAGTCAGTTAGTTAGTTAGTTAGTTAGTTAGTTAGTTAGTTAGTTAGTTAGTTAGTTATAGTCAGCTAGTTAGTTAGTTATTTAGTTATAGTCAGTTAGTTAGTTAGTTAGTTAGTTAGTTAGTTATAGTTAGTTAGTTAGTTAGTTAGTTAGTTAGTTAGTTATAGTCAGTTAGTTAGTTAGTTAATTAGTTAGTTATAGTCAGTTAGTCAGTTAGTTAGTTAGTTAGTTAGTTAGTTAGTTAGTTATAGTTAGTTAGTTAGTTAGTTAGTTAGTTAGTTAGTTAGTTAGTTAGTTAGCTAGTTAGTTAGTTAGTTAGTTAGTTAGTTAGTTAGTTATAGTTAGTTAGTTAGTTAGTTAGTTAGTTAGTTAGTTAGCTAGTTAGTTAGTTATAGTCAGTTAGTTAGTTAGTTAGTTAGTTAGTTAGTCAGTTAGTTAGTTAGTTAGTTAGTCAGTCAGTTAGTTAGTTAGTTAGTTAGTTAGTTAGTTAGTTAGTTAGTTAGTTAGTTAGTTAGTTAGTTAGTTAGTCAGTTAGTTAGTTAGTTAGTTAGTTAGTTAGTTAGTTAGTTAGTTAGTTAGTTAGTTAGTTAGTTAGTTAGTTAGTTAGTTAGGTATTAGTTATTAGTTAGTTAGTTAGTTAGTTATAGTTAGTTAGTTAGTTAGTTATAGTTAGTTAGTTAGTTAGTTAGTTATAGTCAGTTAGTTAGTTAGTTAGTTAGTTAGTTAGTCAGTCAGTTAGTTAGTTAGTTAGTTAGTTAGTCAGTTAGTTAGTTAGTTAGTTAGTTAGTTAGTTAGTTAGTTAGTTAGTTAGTTAGTTAGTTAGTTAGTTATAGTCAGTTAGTTAGTTAGTTATTTAGTTATAGTCAGTTAGTTAGTTAGTTAGTTAGTTAGTTATAGTTAGTTAGTTAGTTAGTTAGTTAGTTAGTTAGTTAGTTAGTTATAGTCAGTTAGTTAGTTAGTTAATTAGTTAGTTATAGTCAGTTAGTCAGTTAGTTAGTTAGTTAGTTAGTTAGTTAGTTATAGTTAGTTAGTTAGTTAGTTAGTTAGTTAGTTAGTTAGTTAGTTAGCTAGTTAGTTAGTTAGCTAGTTAGTTAGTTAGTTAGTTAGTTAGTTAGTTAGTTAGTTATAGTTAGTTAGTTAGTTAGTTAGTTAGTTAGTTAGTTAGCTAGTTAGTTAGTTATAGTCAGTTAGTTAGTTAGTTAGTTAGTTAGTTAGTTAGTCAGTTAGTTAGTTAGTTAGTTAGTTAGTCAGTCAGTTAGTTAGTTAGTTAGTTAGTTAGTTAGTTAGTTAGTTAGTTAGTTAGTTAGTTAGTTAGTTAGTTAGTTAGTTAGTTAGTTAGTTAGTTAGTTAGTTAGTTAGTTCAGCTGTATTGGATGTAAAATGGACTGTGCTGGGTGATCATGTGTTACCATCTACCGTGTTCAGTAGTGACTGCTAAACTCATCAAGACCGTAGCTGTGAGATCACGTCAGCACTTTAAATATGAGAGGGAAAACATCCTTTTAGGACGCCTCAGACAGACGGCATGCAGTGTAACTAGCAAACCTAATTATGCGCAGCCTTCATGGTGAACTTCCGAGGTAGAACGGGCATGGAAATCAAGGACAGCGGCAGTCAAACAGATACAGAAAGTGCAGCGGATATCCAAAAGCTCACATGAGGAAATGGAGAAAGCTTTAAAAGAAAATAAAGACAAGGTGGAGAATTTCTAGAACTGTGCTGTAGAGGCCAAAATAGCGAAATGGCAAAACATTATGGATGAGATTGGAGGCGATAAGATACTGGGAAAGTTCTGGACTTTGCACAGATAGATGCAAAGGAAAGATCATGGTGTTCTCTGGACAATAAGATTGTTAAAGCTGGCCTCCCAAGTCTCACAGTAGATGCCAGAAATGTTAATAGAGAGAGGAAGCAGATTGAAGTACATGGGAATCACTTTTGATAGAAGCCTGTCCTTCGGGGATCATGGTGAAGTGGTGGTTACAAACTATCAGACGGGGCTCAATGCACTGAAGAATATGGCACCAAGGGACATGGAACAGATAATGCTATTCCTCAGCACTTGATCATGTCAGTGGTAGAGTATGGACTGGGAATGCTCACTGTCTCATAGAGTCAGCTAGTGAAACTAGAGCACATATAGAATGAAGCCATCAGGGCGATTCTGGGATTTACAAGGGACGCCCCAATAATTTGTATGCGATACATCCTTGCGTTGCCGACCATTGCAGACAGAATCAAGGTTTTCCCGGTAGCTGCAGGAAAGGAACACTTTCTGCCTGAATCCCTGGATGCAGTCAATGGACACATGCTGTTAAGAGGAAGATCATAGATGGCTCAAGCAGAAGATACCATGCTTGAAGTGCGCACACTTGAGAAGATTGGCAGAGGTAAGGAGTGGATCAGAGTGCCGAATAGAAATTCAGACGTGTGGGGTTATAATCACACTGGGCCGTGAGTGTAGAGAGTGGCAAGCAAGCGCTGCGGAAGTATAAATTCAGTATTTAATTCATGAATACTCTCGTCCTGGCGATGTGATTATCTATACTGATGGCTCTCTGTCAAGAGGCAAAAAGAAGTGCCTGGGGATTCATAGCAAAAGCAAATGGCCACTGTTTAGTAAAGGTGAGTTTGGCATATGACACCACAACCTCAAGTCTGAGAATGAAGATGATTGTGGTTTCTGCAGCTTTCCACTGGTTGGAGAACAAACTGTATATGCAAGTTGTGATTGTAACTGATTCACAGAGCATGCTGTCAAAATCGAAGACTGGTTGCTTCGTGCAGAATGGCATCGATCGATTCAGAGGTTGCAGGGGTTGTGAGAATTCGCTGGATCTTTTCTCTAGTACACTCTGATGTGGTTGGAAATGAACAAGCAGACAGATTGGCTGGTGTTGCATCATTGAGGGGTGATTTGATGCGTGATAAGGCAGATGTGGTGAAGGTCCTCTTGGAGCATGTAAATAATGCAGAAGAACAGATCCAGTGTTTCCCAACGTGGGGCCCACGCCCCACAGGGGGGCAATTTGACTGTTAAAGGGGGCAATTCGAAAATGGAAGAAATCGGCTGAATATAACAAAACGGGGAGACTTGAGACTGAAGTTAACTAAATTGGAACCTGACATAAGATCTCTTTGCAGCAAGCATCAAGCGCAAGGATCTCACTAAATTTAAATAATAAATAATTACTAATAATTAAAATAATATAGAAAAATCTTTCATTAAAATTGTTTTGTACTTGAATTTCAGTTCTCCATTATATGTTTTGAAAATTTACTTACTGTGTTTGCTCAATAATTACCTAGTGATTTCTTCCTAAAACCTATCATTCAATTTTCTTTAGTGAACATTTCAATTTTTGAATATTAAAAATAATGTATATGTTGAGGGGGGGGGGGTGGGGGGGGGGGGGCATGGGGTGGGGGAGGGGGGCAATATGAATTTTAGAAAGGCTTAAGTGGGGCATGGTACAAAAGAGGTTGGGAAACACTGAGATAGACTATCATGGTATACCCCTGAGAGAATGCAGCAGCAAGGGGTGCTCAAAAGATCTGGTTGACAGTCGAAACTCGGAGGAAAAGCAAGATGGACACATAATCAGATTGCAGCGGGCACCATTAGTATTGGAACTCTTCGCTGACTGTTGAAGATTAGGACTGAGCACTTATGGGAAAGCCCCGAGTGCAGTGATGTCGACTCTTGTCTCAACTCACCTTAGTTAGTTATTGTTAGTTATAGTTAGTTAGTTAGTTAGTTAGTTAGTTAGTTTGTTTGTTTGTTTGTTTGTTTGTTTGTTTGTTTGTTTGTTTGTTTGTTAGTTAGTTAGTTAGTTAGTTAGTTAGTTAGTTAGTTAGTTAGTTAGTTAGTTAGTTAGTTAGTTAGTTAGTTAGTTAGTTAGTTAGTTAGTTAGTTAGTTAGTTAGTTAGTTAGTTAGTTAGTTAGTTAGTTAGTTAGTTAGTTAGTTAACAGATCATCCTTATTGCACAAAGAACTATTTGTCAATAAATGCTCTGACCCGCTCCTTAATATCTCCCTCCGCATGTAGCGACTGGTGACTCCAGTGCTGTGTTGATTGACTATTCTTCTTTGGCGCCCTGCAAGGCGCCTTTGAGCAGCATTACCTGGTTTGACTTGATGTTCTTGCAGTCTGGTCAGATCTGCACAGCCACATCCATCCCTGGAGTCGTTTACTGATCACACCGCCCTGAGGGCGTTTAGGATGCCAGCCTGGTTCATTGCACGTCGGCTCGTCGCGTATCATCAGTTGGTAGAATACTACTTCAAGAACCTGAATGACCATGGAAAAGAGGCAGGATTCGACTTTGTATTCTATTTTCACAACCAGATGTCAGCATGGGTAGATCCAAAGAAAGCAGCAGCCAACTTGAGCTTGTGGTGGCTCTATAGCGAGTGTCTTTAAACGGAATGGATATAGGCCAGAATAATTATTTCTTCTCTGTATTTCTTGGACATTCCCGTAACAAATGTCATTTTACCATTTCATTTTTGCATTCATTAGTATCCCCTATCTTTAGTTTATTAAACTAAAATTATATATCTCTATAGATATCAGTTTAATATGAAGTAATGACGTGTCTGAAATTGCAACTGTAGTAGGGCTTCTTTGAAACCTAGTGACTCGCAGCAATACGTCAATTTTGGGATTTACATTGTTCATCACTAGAAGTGAAATTTAAGTATATAATCAAAGTATTATGCACAAAAAAGGAATGTTTATTTTTCTTCAAATGTAAAGCTTTCATATTAGACGAAAAATCGACTGGAGATCAGTGTGTCGTATGATGTTGATGAAGGCTGGCTCATCCATTGCTTTTCCTTCCTCTATCAGTGCCATGCCCACCAATCTAAATAGCAGAAATAATTATTTGCTCTTCCTTCCTCTATCACCGCCATGCCCGCCAATTGAAATTTGTTTTTCTTTTTAATTCGCATATCCTTTACAGGACATCGTTGTCAATAGCAGCATCTTTCAGCTGTCTGTTGATCTCTTTGCAAGATTACGCTCAGTAGTTTGCCATTGCTTTCTGTGCGGCTGGCTCAGTTATCCCGCAAGTCACCAGCGGGGGTCGAACCGTTTCCAGCTCTCGCCCGCTACGAGACTCTGCGTGATAAACGGGATTACGGAGAAAATTTTGTAACCCATCGGCCAGAGAGACCTGCGCCAATTGAAATAGCAGAAATAATTATTATTAGGTTTCCAAGGACGTAATATTTCTGTGTGTGTTATGCTAGGCGGTACTGTCCCATTAAGAGTTTCTCTTAGTTGAAGTTTTCCTTGTAGATTAAGTTTAATATTTCTCTAGTGTTCCTTATCTACTTCGCTTACGCGTCCGCTAATGCGGTTCCTATTATCGACCCCTTATTACTAGCTCCTGGGTTCTAAAAGTTTATTTCCATTGAGATATATATGTTATTTATAGAAGACTTTAATGAACTTCAAAAATGGACGCCGAAGTGACACAAAATAGCACACTAAATCTGACAACAGCCAAAATGACAAATATAGACTATGGTTATATGTGGTACTTCATCAACGGAATAGCAGGCACTACCATTGCCCTGTTTGGGTTCTCGGCAACGTCACGTCCGCCATTGTTCTGCTCTTTCCCGCCATGAGAAACACAACTTCGATGCTTCTAGTGGTGTTGGCTGTGTGCGATATACTGTTTCTTATTTTTTACGCCCTGCTGCAGACTCTACCACTGGTGTTTTCAATGAGGAATATTTTAAATGAGGAATGTTTATATGAGGAATACCTGGATTTCAAAGAGTTTATGTTTTCCAAGTATTTCCATGTCGTAACATACATATCGTACAACGGAACTATTTATATGACAATATTGGTGACAATGGAGAGAGCTTTGGTCGTGCTGCTACCTTTAAAAGCCAAACTTTTATGTACGAATCACCGAGCGTGCATAGCGTCTTTGCTAGTTTTTGTATGGTCTGTGATTTACTGTATTCCTCGGTACTTCGAATTCGCTGAAGAAACAAATAGCAACATAACATTACCTGAATACAATGAAGCTGAATCAAAGTTCGGGAAGAGTTACATATTCAATGTTGTGTATCTTGTATATTTAAACAGCATTTTTCATTTTATTATACCAGTTGGCATAATCATCATACTCAATACGGCAATGATACAGAGACTTTGTACTCGGGGTAGAAGTACAATCGCCATTGCCAGCACAAGAGGAGACAGCCAAATGCGATTAACAGTTACGATTATAGTTCTCACCGCCATATTCTGCGTCTGCCGACTCCTGGCCGTCCTATAACTAATCCTCTACCCATCGGAACCGTCCAGCCCCATTGGGGTAGAACAGTTCCAGTCCACTTGCTCTCTCGCATGCAATGTCGTCACTGTTGTGGCAGAAACCAGCACGCTGCTCAACTCAGCTACCAACTTCATTGTGTACAGCATCTTTGGGCGAAAGTTTCGGCGCTGCCTGAAAGATCTCTGTCGCTTCTGCGGCTGAAACAGAAATTATTATGGAGTCAAGGCCTTATAACTAAACTCGACGAACTGTGTGTCGGAAGAGCAACGATCCCAACAGTTTTGTGTCTTTCTATGCACACATTTCAGTTCTCTTTTTTATTTCGTTTGTTGTAAAGAATCGCTTTCCTTTTACATTGATGCTGAAATATGTGCAACAGTTACCTACCACAGATAACACAATGAGCATCTTACCACAGTACACGAACATCGCAACCCGTGCGAGAATACAAATGTTTGTTTGCCCGAATCAGAAATGTAATAAATATTATCTTCTGGGAAGTTTTCATAATGTGGTCCAAGCATTGTTGGGCGCGCGCGCACACACACACAAACACACACGCTCACACGCACGCACACACACACACACACACAACGCACATCTATGGTATTGTACCATGAACGATGGGACGGCATGCAAGCGCGCTAGTCAGTACGGCACGTTGGCGCCCTTTCTTTAGTGATAGCAACATCCAAAGATCCTCTTGTTGTTGTTGTTGTTGTTGTTGTTGTTGTTGTTGTTGTTGTTGTTGTTGTTGTTGTTGTTGTTGTTGTTGTTGTTGTTGTCGTCGTCGTCGTCTTCCACTTATGCCACTAGGCCTCGTGGAGCGAGGTAAGTGAAGTCTCAACTTCTGTGACTAGCACATTACCTCCAATTTCCTCCATGAATCATGGTCACTATGTTTCCTAGGATCAAGTAAATTCCCCAACGGTTTGCCAGGCCTGTCGTAGGTTCTTACCTACTTAACGAACCCCTTTATAGTTGTTCCTACCACCGTGTTACACCCACCACTGGACAACCGCCGACGAACAACAGGCTACGCCAGGAAGGTCTGACCGAAAAGCTATTCCCATTTATTGACTTTAGGTCAACTTCTCATCATGACGGGGCTTATCAAGTGTAATCATTATGCCACCAGACTTGCCCTCCAATTTTAAAGTGTGAGAGCCTCGTTAAAGGCTTTAAGCAATTCGTATTATTTCACGCATCATGTACATCCTCTAGAAGCAGATACCCGTGTGAAATAATATTAATTTATTTTCAAGTTATTGTGTACGTGTTGTTCTTTATAATAATAATTTAAAAAAATAAAGTGGATACATTATGATACATTATACAAGAAGAGCTACCATTCATCCAATATCCATCATATTCCATGCCGATAAGCGTGGGCGGTCATGTTCTGCCATCTCACTCGATCACCAGAGTCGTGGATCAGCTCCGTGTTCCTGTCTCGACCATGCCACATGGCAAAGTCATCCAGGTGGAGTGTTTGGCATCTGGCATTCATACATTTATGACGCAACCTTATAAAACAATGAGAGAAGACAGCACAAGTAAATGACTCTGTCTGCATTCTCTTCGTGTGAAAGTGTGGAGAGGTTCGCATGAGTGGTAAACCAATCGTGTTCTTTTGCGCAGTTCTACCTTTAGAGTGGAAGACTATAGCACAGTGGCTAGACGCTCGGCTGTCGTACCTGTGATTTTTGGGTTCGATTGGCATTGGGGCGGTTTCGAATTTGTCAAAATTGACCTGGGTTCCTGGGTCGACCCAGCCTAAAATAGGTACCAGGAAATATCTTGGGTGATAACGGTGAAATTGCTCGCTTAGTACCATTTGGTCTATAAAAATATGGGTTTCGCACCATAATTTACTTTTGTTTTCAACCTTTACTGAGTGTTAAAACCATTGCTTTGTGTTGTTAGTATTTTGACAGGCATGTGTATAGTATTTGTGTAGGTCTGAGTTAACAGAGCGTTCATTTGTCGAATTGGGTGTGTGTGTGTGTGTGTGTGTGTGTGTGTGTGTGCGCGCGCGCGCGCGCGCGCGTGCGTGTGTGTGCAAATGCATTCCAAAAGAAATTACGAAGCAGTGTTTACACAATGTACATAAAATATGAATAGAAACTAATATCACTAACATACTCACTCAAAGCATGTTTTGTATCACCACCCTTTATAACTACCCATGACCATGGGCTAAGCAAGGGAAACATTCGTACCTGGCTCTCATACAAGTTAATTAACTATCATCTCAAAACTAAAACAGTCCGGGGTGAGTTCCTACCAAATTGTTCCTCACATACTTTCTCATTCTGCAGCATTATGAGAAAATTAAACGCTAGCCACCCTTCCTCATTTGTTTATCAAACCATACATTTTTAAGCTGAAAAGAACAATTTTCTTTTTCACACATGGGTAATAATGTTTATTGACAACAAGAAGAAAGATAGTATATACAAATTCATATATTAAATGATAAAGAAATGCATATACATCCACATAAACAATATACATATATATTCATATACTAGACAGCTCTCCCGTGAAACGGATATCAATAAGACGTCAGAGGATCTCAGCCAGGGAGAACCCCACAGAACTGAGAAGATTCAACTCGATGTCCACTGTTACGCACCCGAGCAATCCTCCGAGAGTCTCAGAGCGAAGATCAAGTTCCCCCCTGCCACCGAGAGGGCAGAATGTGCGCGATTAGATGAGACGTTGTCACGTGTTTTAGAGGATGTGCAAAGAGAGGGTGCAAAGTTCGGATAGGTTGTATACCTCCACTCACTGTGTAAATTTGGTACCAGCGGAAGAAAATAGTCCGCAGAAGACCAGGTGGCAGAAGCTGCTAGAGGAAGTAAGAGCACAGAGGAAAACGCTCGGAAACGGTATAAAGCCGCAGCCGAGCATGAGAAAGAGGGCTTGTGCCAGGTGTGGCAACATCTGAAAGCCAGGCACATTGCCATCTATCGAGCGGAAAGGTTCTGCAGGAACAGGCAGAAAACCCGGAAGGCACGTGAGAATTTCTTCCGGGAACCACACAAGTTAGCACAGGGCTTGTTCGAGCAGCCTCCATCCGACAGCAAAGAGGAGCTGGAGAATCACCTCGTGAAGACTTACTCAGATGCCCAGCGGGACGTCCCATTCATATAGATTGAGGGGCTCAAATGGCTGGAGGAACCAACTGTGAGTTTCAATGCCAAGCCTTCGTTGTGGAGCGAAGTAGTGGCAGTGATTACAAAAAAGGCACGTGTAAAGTTAGCCGGTCTCTGTGGTAAGGGCTTGCGAACGCGGTTTGTGAGCCCGTATACCCGGGTTCGAATCACAGCGGTGCTGGTTTTTTCGAAAAAGGTATAGGAGCCGGTCGTTCAGAAAGCAATGGCAAACTACTGAAAGTAACACTTGCCTAGTACATCAATAGCAGCTGAAAATGCTGGTGTTGACTGCAACGTCCCGTAAGGGATACGCAACAACAACAACAACAAAAGTTAGCTACTGCATTTTGTTGTTACCGTACTTTAACGGCGACGTTTTTACGGCGATTTTCGATTTCTTGTTCTTTTTCCCCGATATTAAGGATATATAGAGTACTCGTGATGTTAAATTCCCCGATTATTTCAAGATCGCATTAAAACAGAAACCGACTAATGAGTATTGTTATTGGCTTCATTGTCTGCAAATGTATACATCTCGGCTTCTCAAATTTTTCTTCTAACGGAGATAAAGAGACTGTCTTCTTAAGACGTAAGTTAACTCGTAAATTTCATTTTATATAGACGTTGCGACTTGATTTAGTATGAATAATTAAATTGAGCATCCATTCATCCATTCTTACTCGTACTGTGAAATTTTCAAATATTTAAGTCGGCGGGGTCATCCCAAACAAAAATCATTAAGATCGTATGCTATGATGCCGTTATGTGAAATTTCAATGGCGGGAATATAGCGGTTTTCCGTGTCATAATACAGCGATGATCATTTAATATTCTTATGGATTATTCAGAGCGACGAGATGATAATGAATGCATGTTTGCATTCACCACCCATTCTAGTATTTAGGTTTAAAGTTGTATCACTCTACGCGGCCGGTGTCAATTGTTTTTGGTTAACTTTTTATCACGACTTTTACTCAGATATACCAGCTCCGGCAGACAGTAGACATGACATTGCATCGACACTGGCGTCATCACAGCGTATATATCAAATATCTGTGGGTGTGAGTGGTTATATAATAGTGTATAAAGTTAGTTTTATGTATATATATATATATATATATATATATATATATATATATATATATATATATATATATATATATATATATATATATATATTGATATCAGAAACATGGAGCTGATCCACGACTCTGGTGATCGAGTGAGATGGCAGAACATGACCGCCCACGCTTACCGGCATGGCACATGATGGATGGATGGATATTGATATCCATGGGGCAAGGAAACAGAACAGATGGTTTCACTATTTTATTAATATCATATGATTTGAATCCATAAAAGATTTAATAATGTTAGTTAGTTGCATATCCTTTACAGGATGTCACAGTCAACACCTGCATATTTTGCTGTTGTGATCTCTTGGCAAGTTTATATTCAATAGTTTGTCATTGCTTTCTGAATGACCGCCCCCCATACCATTTAAAAAAAAAAAAACAACGCAAGGCAGTCTGCTGCCAAATCGCCCACAGCTGTGTTTTGAACACGGGTATGCGGGGTTAAGAACTGCGTCCATTACCTCTTTGCTAATGAGCTGGCTTTAATAATGTAGTTGATTAATAACAATTACTCAATTAATATAACTCAGAATAATATTTTTGTATATGCAGACTATCAATCTCCGTGGCGAAGGGGTTACAGATACGATTCGTAATCCTGTATACCCGGGTTCAAAAGACAGCGGTGCTGGGTTTTTTTTCGAAAAAGATATGGGTGCCAAACATTCAGAAAACAATGGCAAACTACTGACTATAAGATTTGCCTAGGAGTCACGAACAGCCAAAAATGCTGCGGTTGACTGCTACGTCCAGTGAAGGACATGTAACTAAAAAATATGCAGACTAAATAACTCATGGTTTTGTTATTTACTTTTTCTAAAGTGCATGATTTGGCATTTTATAAAAGTTGAAATTCACCATAAATCCTAGGGCTTATTACATTATTCACAATTTTTATTATTGCATGACAGTCGTTGTGCATATTTTTGCATATGCAAAAATGTGCCATATTATTAAAATGGTTTTAGGAAGAAGGAGGAGGAGGAAGAATGAGAAGGAGTAGGTGGAGGCGGGGTTGGAGTGGAGGAAGAGGCAGGAGGAAGAGGGAGTTTATGGTTTCCATTGGAATTTTGCGTTCTAACGGTGGCTCTCAAAATAACAAAATGAGTTATCTCCCTTAGCGAGGAAAAAAAAAACAAAGAGCAGCTATCTGCACTTAGCTTATGTGTTTTGTGGTCACACTTTTCCATATGGGATTTTGACCATTTACCAATATGTCAATTTTACATAATAAACTGACATACAAATATTAATATCCCAGCTTATAATTGAAATACAGACTTGAATAAGGTACCGTTGGATTTGTTTTTTCAAGAGGTATCCAACTTTGCAGCTTATATAATTAAAAAGCAATTTAGAAAATGTTATTAAAGTACCTACTAGCCATAACTGGGGCACAGCTAGAGCTGCATGTGGACACGTTACCTATAGTTAATGTAAATGAACATAAAACATTATGTCTTTTAATTGACAGACATTTAAACTGGAGCTCTCATGTTCACGCCCTTACCAAGAGAATAGCACAAAAAGTTTACCAACTTGCTACAGTTCAGCACTTCTTGGATGAAAGCACACGAAAACTAGTCTTTGCATCCTATATCCAATAACCTCTCGATTATTGTTCCAGTCCACAATGGGTGAGGGATGTGTGGGTGGGGATGTGTATGGGAATGCGTGTGTGGATGTGTGTGGGTGGGTGGAGGGTGTGGTTGGGTCTGGGATGTGCAGGTGGGTGAAGGATTATGTGAGGGTGGAGAATGTGTGTTTGGCTGGGTGGTTGGGGTGTGTGAGTGTGGGTGGGTAGATGGGGGATGTATGTGTTGATGGGTGGATGAGGGATGTGTGAGTGTGAGTGGTTGAGGGATGAGTACGTGAGTGGGTGGATGTGTGTGAGAGATGAGTGTATGGGTGGGGGATGTGTGTGTGTGTAGTAAGATATCTGTGGGTGGGGGTTGTGTGTGGGTGGGATATATGTAGGTGGTGGTGTGTGGGTGGGTTGGAGGTGTGTGTTTGTAAATGGGGTAAGTGTTGGTGGGTGGGGATGTGTGTGTGGGGGTTGTGTGTATTGGTGGGGAGATGTGTGTGTATATGGGTGGGGGATGTGTGGTTAAGGGATGTGTGATTGGTGGATGGGTGATTGGGGGTGGGTGGGTGGAGGATGTGTGGGTGGATGAGTGTGTGTAGGTTGGGAAATGGGTGGGGGATGTGTGTCTGTGTGGGGGTGTGGGATGTCTGAATTGGTGGGGGGATTGTGTGGGTTGGGGATGTGTGTAAGCAGGGGATGTGTCGGTAGGTGCGGGATTTTTGTGTGGATAGGTGCAGAATGTGTGGTTTGGCGGGGAAATGTATGTGTGGGTGGGGGATGTGTGGTTGGTGGATGTGTATTTGGCTGGGTGGTTGGGGATGTGTGGGTGGGTCGTGGAGGATCTGTGGGTGGGTGAGTGTTGGAGGTTTATGGGATGGGCTGAGTATGAGTGTGGGTTGGGAGATGTGTGTGGGTTGGGAGATGTGTGTAGGTGGTGGATGTGTGGGTGGGTGATGAGTGGGTGGGTGCATGTATGTGTGCCTTAGTGTGTGTGGTGGGTGGGAGATGTGTGTGTGTGTGGGTGGGGAGATGTGTGTAAGTCGGGGTGTGTGTGGGATGTGTGGGTGGAAGATGGGTCAATAGGTGGGGTTATGTACGTGTGCCTAGAGGTGTGTGTGGTTGGGTGGGGGATGTGTGGGGGGGGGGGGGTATGTGTGGATGGATGGGGGAATGAGTGGGTGGATTGGGGATGTTTCTCATAACATGGTAACATGCATTTCTTATGTTTACAACATTCATTTGACAATGAGTTATTTTTTTTCCTATGTGAATGTGAATGTCCATAGGGTATGGACTCCCTGTGGTCAGATTTGTGTACTAAACCTGCGACTGACCTAGCAAGCCGGCAGGGGATCTTCATACTGCTCGCAGAAACACTAAGAAGTATAAACGGGCTGACACAAAAAACAATGATGTACAGACCAGATAGAAACAGAGGAAAAGGCCGATCACTTAAAAGTTGGACGGAGGGAATAGCAGAGTCCATGGGAATATCGATATATGAAGCCCACAATCGAGCACTCTCACGATGTTTATACTTCACCTCGACACCGCAAGGTACAAGAAGAACAGGATGAGATGAGATGAGATGATGTATTATGCACTATTGATGAACAAAAGATGTGTGATTGGAAGGGCCGAATGTAAGACGGACCTGCGTGCCCAATCTGTTACCCTTTGAAAATAAAGTCCGTTCGTTCGTTCGTTCGTTCGTTCGTTTCTGTCCCCCCCCCCCTCTCTCTCTCTCTCTCTCTCTCTCTCTCTCTCTCTCTCTCTCTCTCTCTCTCGCCCATATATCCTTATTTGTACATACAGTACACACATAGCGATACATACAAACGTTCACATACGCAAATTCACAAATACTCACACATACAGTCACACACCCACACACACTTCCTTACACACACGCACATAACCCCAATCACAATCAAAAACTTTAAATCATTCACTCATTCATGCTCTCTCTCTCTCTCTCTCTCTCTCTCTCTCTCTCTCTCTCTCTCTCTCTCTCTCTTTCTCACTCTCGATCGCTCTCTCTCTCTCTCTCTCTCTCTCTCTCTCTCTCTCTCTCTCTCTCTCTCTCTCATGCCCTATATATTCAATCATAAATAAACGCACGCACGCAAGCGCACTCTACTTCACACAGTCACTAAACCTAATATACACAGTCTCCCACACTTTCACATACATACATTGACAACCGTCATGAGCATATACACAAGAATGGAAAACTATGGAAAAATTATACATACAAATTGCATATCTTAAAGTATATTAAAGCGATGCAACAGAATAATATTAGCTAAAATTGATTTTTTTTTAAAAACCTCCTCCCTCTGGGCCAAATGCGTGTGCTTGAATATAGGACATCTTGAGCTATGGTTACCTCGGCAAGTTCTCTTTAGGTTAGCTTCTGAAAAGTTCCTGTCCCTTTTTGCGTACTTGCATCGCTCATTCAGTGCGGCCCCCGACAGTAACTGCAGGTTAGTTTATTTTGCCTGCAGGTGCCCAGTGTGGCATATCCGGCATTGTTAGACAGTTGGCACTTATGTATAAGTAAACATTTGTTAGTGAATTCATGATTGTGAGTGAGTTGCTACAGATAAAGATCACCCCTTACATGAAGCCATGGATATAGTCAATGGTCATAGACTAAGACTCTATACGTCAGGTTTGTGATCTAGAGACCATCAATTGTGAAAAAAGAGTGGGTTGAAGTACCGGCAGACAGGACAGACTTGCACAATATAATAGTAATACTGGATCGTAAGGGCAGAGAATGGGTAGCGGGCAGCACAGAATTTGAGGTGCACTAACTGATCCAAAGTAATACACATCAAGGTGACATAATGATCTATACTGATGGGTAAGTGATGCGAAACAGGCGGGGTGATTGGGGTTTCATTGTGAAGGCTAATGAACGATTCTTGAAAAAGGGGAGTATGGCATATAAGGCTACGACCTCCAGCACGAGAATTAATGTAGAAGCAGTCACAGCGGCATTCCATTGGTTAGAGGAGACTATTGCAATACACAGTGTCTTCATCACGGACTCAAGGAGTATGCTTAGTAAAGTGGAGAAAGGAATGTTTCGTGTTGAATGGCTCACCTCGCTTCAGAGGTCACAGATTGTAAAAATTGTATGGATTTTTTTGCTCTGGCCATGTGGGAGTGTGGGAGAATGAACAGGCTGATAGGCTGGCAGGGAATGTACCTCTTGGTGGTCGATTGTCTATGGACAAGGACGAGGTGGAGACAAGGTGGAGAAGGTGGAGGAACAGACTGAGAACCCGTGGAAAGGATAAGATTGCGCGGGATTGGCAGCGGTTCTGGTAGAATCTCAAAACTGATAGGGAAGACCAGGAGAACTTTCAATCAGATATCAGTGGGAACGATTAGTAGTGTGACTCTTCGCTGGCTGTTGAGCAAGGGGGCGGAGCGCATATGGGAATGTCCTGAGTGCAGTAATGTCGGTTCTTAGCTCAACTCTAGTCAACTCTCGAATTATGTTTGCTTCCCCTTGAAGGTGACGTGGCTTGGCGGTCTTTCCCTAAGCATTTAATGATGATTATAGGCGTGGGCTGCCCATGCCCGTTGACAAACCTTTCGCCCCCTATTATTTGAAAGTGAGCGTTCTCTTTTTTTTTTTTTTTAGATCGTCTATGACAGTGTTTCCCAACGTGGGGACCATGCCCCGCAGGGGGGGGGGGGGCAATTCGACTGTTAAGGGGAGCAATTCGAAAATGGAAGAAATCGGCTGGATATAACAAAACGGGGAGACTTGAGACTGAAGTTAACTAAATTGGAACCTGACATACGATCTCTTTGCAGCAAGCATCAAGCACCAGGATCTCACTAAATTTAAATAATAAATAATTACTAATAATTAAAATAATATAGAAAAATCTGTCATTAAAATTATTGTGTACTTGAATTTCAGTTCTCCATTATATGTTTTGAAAATTTACTTACTGTGTTTTCTCAATAATTTCCTAGTGATTTCTTCCTAAAACCTATCAAACCAGTTTTTTTAATGAACATTTCAATTTTTGAATATTAAAAATAATTTATATGTTTGGGGGTGGGGGTGAGGACGGGGGGGGCGGCGGGGGGGGGGGGGGGTGCGTGAGAATTTTAGAAAGGCTTAGGTGGGGCATAGCACAAAAAAGGTTGGGAAACACTGGTCTATGACCTTTCGAATGTCACTGTGAGGATTGATTTCCTTCACTACTATAGCACTGGCCGCTTTTAGGATACTGAAGTCGACGCTGTTAATATATGGCAGCGAGACTGTCACTGGTTGCTCTGATTATATGAGCTTTTGGACAATCTCTATCATCTTTCCCGTTTTATTGGGAGTGATGAAATTTGATCCGTGTTGACTTTTATGCAAGTTCCTGATGGCTCCATGTCTTAGGACATTTTCGAGGAGAGCTAAGATCTCGTGCCTGTTCAGCTTCTTGGTGAAAACTTCGCTGGCTTTTATTTGGGTCACTTCCAGGCGAAGGTCCTATAATCCTAGATTGTCCACGGAGTGGTTGTCTCCAGCCGGTGGCTTCTCTTATTGTCTGGTGGATATACTGTCTTACTCTAGACGAGTTTTTTAGGCGATGCCGTTTAAGATGTACAGTTGTCATCTTTATAGCTGCCTCTGGTAGAAACAGTGAGTGTCCTCCTTGGCATGCTTGCTGGTATGTACCAGTACCCCTGAGTCTTTGACACGTAGGGTACACTTATAGATCCCAGCCTTGTCCGGACCAACTCATAAGAATTATCCGTCTACTAGGCCCCAAAAAAGTCGGGACTCCACCTGGCCTTCCCTTCCCACTTATGGACACCCACCCACAGGGGGCTTGGACCAGACAGCAGTTGTACTCTCACACAAAGACATGGTAACAACAGCAAAAAGTTTATTGTACAAGATAATCCAGATCTGAAGGCTGAAAAGCCGGGAAGAAAGACATAGCATGGATGACAGAGGCAAGAAGAACTAGAGATGATCCATCGTCCATCAGGCAGCATGTGATATCTATTCTGTGCGTCAGTCTGGTCGTTTGCAGTGCACTCACCGGGATATCTCCAGGTACAGCGGTCTTCCAAGATGTAGACTCTTCCTGCGTTCTCTAAGTCTCAGGTGATTAATAAATCTGAATAGCCATTCTAAGGTCCTACACCATACTGTCCTCACTACAAAGTTCACTGCTGCCGTCATCTCGTGACGTAACTAACACCACGAGATTCTCACAAACTGTCTGTCAGGCGATCCTAGGACTCTAGGCGTCCCCTAAGATGTTCATTACTGCAGCACAAACCCTAGATCGTGGGAGCTCCCCTCAATCAACAAAGTCAAGTTGACCCGGCTGGGTCTGGAAAATTCTCAAACATTCCATCGCCGTTCAATAATAACAAATAGTCAATTAGCCGATACTTAACCTGAGTAGTGTACCATCAATCACACAATAAGTCTTACCTCTTGGCAATAGAGTCTGATGTCATCTTGAGGAATCGTATAAGACTCATAGAATCAAAGTCTCTGTAGACGAACAGTTGTAGTTCCCAACTGGAACATTCAACTAAGACCTTCGTCGGACTCTCAACTGCTGCATCCGATTGGACGGGCAGCTATATCTCATATATATATTCACTGGCGTGCTTTGATAGTTGAATAACTCGTTGGAGTGCTCCCAGTATAGAAATACTCTAAATCATATTTGGTTTCACTGGAGTGAGCTGTTCCATAATCTTCCATCAAAATATTATTTCTTTAGCATCACCTGAAAGGCAAGTCCTGAAAGGAGAGTAAGTCTGTCAGAGCATTCGGCTGCAACTGTGACATACATGCACATAAATATCATCTCATGCAAATCAGAAATTGATCCCCTATCAGTAAGGGATATTGGATCTTTTCTCTCAACAAGATGGTCAGGCATGCAGGTGTATCAGCTGTCACAAAGCCATTCGAATAGCTCGTCTGGGAAAGCAAGGCTTCCGCAAATATAGGTGTTGTCCGTCTGATCCTTGTCATCGGATCCTGTAACCTCGTGCTATCCCTCTCCTTCATCCATCATCAACCTTATTATACATCTAAATCTCATTTAAATGTAGTGGTTTCTCACAATTGGAAATGTACGTTCGGACAGTTCCTCATCATCATCATAACTAAACAATCAATCAATTAACTAAGCCATTAATTATTCTATTAATCAATCATCAAACAATAAATCAACAATCAAGCAATAGCTTCTCTTCTGGGATCTCTGTCCCAGAAAGTAGAGAACTTCTCTTTGTTAACCCCCTCTTGCTGAAAGAAGAGTATTATTCCATTTCTACATGTAGTTCAATCTCATTAGCTGGTGTAACACCAACCCCGCAAATATAGGTGTTGTCCGTCTGATCCTTGTCATCGGATCCTGTAACCTCGTGCTATCCCTCGCCTTCATCCATCATCAACCTTATTATACATCTAAATCTCATTTAAATGTAGTGGTTTCTCACAATTGGAAATGTACGTTCGGACAGTTCCTCATCATCATCATAACTAAACAATCAATCAATTAACTAAGCCATTAATTATTCTATTAATCAATCATCAAACAATAAATCAACAATCAAGCAATAGCTTCTCTTCTGGGATCTCTGTCCCAGAAAGTAGAGAACTTCTCTTTGTTAACCCCCTCTTGCTGAAAGAAGAGTATTATTCCATTTCTACATGTAGTTCAATCTCATTAGCTGGTGTAACACCAACCCCGTTCTCTTACCCAAGATTAGCAATGGGCAATGTCTGAACGGTTTAAATGGCTTGTTAGGCCACGCAGCTCCCTTTTAGAATGACACATAGGAACTCATCCCATAGTTCTTGAGATATCTCTCTTAAGTGTATCAAAGCCCTCCTCTTTATCACCCTACCCCCTAGTAGATGTGTCCCTCACTATCAGGATAGAGCTTAGAGAGAGGTGTAGAGTAGTTTATCGAACGTTCTGCTCGACTTCTCGTCGCCGTTACACACGCTAATGCACTCGAATGCGACCCGTCGTATCACCATACGCCGTCCCATCGCACTCGCGAGTAATATCTACACCATGATCACACATGAAATAAATCACCATCACAATCACTGTAAATACCTAGTGTCACATTCCTTGAAAATACAGAATCGGTATATTCACATGTTAATCAGTTAACTGCACCTTCCTTTTGAAATAGAACACCACACTTCCATGAAATACCACAGCACCATATACACAGAAAATGTTGCACACCACTAGCTACGTAATCAATAAACATGTAGGTCACCTTACAGGTATTCATAAGCTTACTTTATTTAACACACACAAACAAACAAACAAACAAAAAACACTCAGAACAAGCAAAGTTTTTCTTCAAAGTAATTCTACCAAATAGAACACTCAGAACTAACAGTGCTACTATCACAGCAATTCTACTGCTTTCACTAATAAATGTAGATTTTAACCACACACAAATAATATGTCTATCAAGAAATACATTTGCCTGTGCAAAGGACTTTGCTATAGACCTAAATCTACATACAATAGTTAAGTATTACAGTTAGAATAGAGAAAACCAACACACACCGGTGTTCTAAATTTACAACCCGCCGATCGACAATGGTAATTAATATTCATGAAGTCGGTTCGCGAACACAGTGCGATCGACATTCGCGTAATACGGCTTAGTATAACCAAAGACTAAGTAATCTTTCATTTACCTTCGAGTGAGAGTCACAGCAGAATTCAGCCATCTCATTTTCGGGCGCTGGCCAGCTCCTAGGAGACAATAATGGTCAGAGCTGTATGACCGTTCTGGTTGATAGCAATGTAGCAACAGACTCAAAACATGGCAAGCCGGCTGAGTTGAGTGGGACTCTCTAAACTCGAGAAGTCTGTTGTTCACGGAGAAAGCAACTTTCTCCGACTTCTAACCACGAGAAACTCCAGTTGAGTGAGGTCTTAGGTGGTTGAGTACATGTCGCCAACCCAACCGATCATCCATGCGACTATTCGAGAAATTACTCGACAGGCCAATCTAATCGGCTTCCTCCGAGTTATAAATAGCCTGTGTTGGAAACAACTCTGCTAAGACCGGCCTGCTGGGAATTCCCTACTGAGAGTACATGCAAATTCAATTTGAAATTGGGTCACCCTGCGACATATGTCCAATTGTCATCTTTATAGCTGCCTCTGGTAGAAACATCGAGTGTCCTTCTTGGCATGCTTGCTGGTTTTGAGCCTGCTGCCACCGTCTCAGATGTCTAATTCTGGTCCTTATAGCTACCTCTGGTAGGCAAAATGACTGACTTCCTCCCGTTGATAGCTAGTATTTTGCGGGCTGCTACAGTTTCAGATGTCAAGATGTTAGCTTTATGTTAAAGATGTTAGCCTCTTGTAATTTGTGTCATTTCAAGTATGAATAAAATAGTCACCCGTTTATTGATGTGATTTCTTTAATTGTAAATCGAGATGTTGACTAACTAATAAACCCACGTGAGATCTGTAGAGTATTTGATTTATTCGATAACACACAAAATATAACTGCTTATCACTCTGTAGATACACGTTATTACACTCGTAAACTGGCGTTCTTATAAATCAAAAATGTAAAAATTGAATGTTCTCAGCACATAAGGATCAAGAAAACTGCATCAGTTTTATTGAGAAATGTCAATTCGTGGGTGCCGCCATTTGTATCATGACGTTAACGTCAGTAAAGTACTTGATTTCTTCGATACACGATAATTGACTTGTAGACTGGAGTCCTTGTAAAACAGAATTGTAAAAACATGAATGTTGGCAGCACGGGGTGATCATCAAGAAAGTTGTATTAATTATATTGAGTAATTTCAATACGTCGGAGCCAACATTAATATCATAACGTAAATTATAAACGATTTGCTGATGCCGAAGATGTTGGTTGTGAGGTGCGAATGTGGCAAAGACGCAACCGAAAAGCAAGCGCTATCTCTTGCAGCTCCTTTCACATCTTCCTCATATTACTCATGTCTGTCTCTGATTCTCTTCTCTGTGTTTTTTCACGTCTCCTTCTATGTCGTTGGTCCTGTGGGTTATAGACAAGGAGTATCTAGTTATATAATTATCGAGCTTTTTGATTGTTTTGTTCCACACATAGCCTGCATCTGTTGATTCACTATTATTTGTTTCGTTCTCTCTGTGAAATTTATGATTCTTTCATACCATTTTAGTCCTTCAGTTATGTGCAGGTACCAATGAATGAATGTTTGTAACCGATGTCTAATTGTTTTCTAATTGCTTTAATTGCTATTCCCCATGTTTCACAAATTATAGGTCACAACATATGAGATGAAATTTCTAGTTCCCTTTCCTTGCTATTCAAATTCAAGAACACTATTAGAATTGTCGGGGACCCATTTTTATTAGCTTGAATCGATCCCAGAACAGAAATGGTGTGTGTGGAGGTGGGGGAGGGGGGAGGTGGGAATAACTTGCCTCAGCTGATTAGTGAACCCTGACCACTAACTTCGCAGGTTAAGGAACTAACCATTGTGTCAGTGTGGCTTTCGAAATCAATACTCTTGCTACATATGCATGGAGGTGAGGCGGTGCGCTGTTAAGACCTCTGGAGTGTTTATTCATGTGACTGCGGTTTGCTTACGCATTTTCCACGTGTTGGACTGGTGGTGCATGGTTCCGTCGCCCTGCTACTGAGTTTAGTGCATGGAGCGACACTGTGAGCTGTGAATTTCATGTGGAGTGCTTTTACACTTTTACGGAAAAATGGCGGCCGCCGATTGCTGAACTAATTGAGTTTGCTTTATGCAGTAATGTGTCGCTGCTGGTTTTTTTAGTGACTGCCGCTTCCATAGACGATGAACTGTGTTTTTCGTGGCGTACTTCTGTGTTGGCATTCTGGCAGCGGCATTATACACAGTATATATGTGCGGGCTGTTGGTTTTTCCAGACTTCTCTCTGTTCCACTTTTCACATTTAATTTGCATACAGTTTATTGATGGCGATCGGGTACCACCAGTAGCACATAATGCTCCCTACCGGACGAAGAGACTCCAATGGATTCCCCGTTAAGCTCGTTGTCTTTAACAATTTTGCTGAGAGGCATGATTGTCTTTGGGAAAATACAGACCTCCGCCGGTCTATGTATGTTGACTCCACTACCCTTTGTCTAACAGACGGGTCCTGCAAGGCAAGCAGAGAGGGGGGGGGGGTGTATATATATGGAGTCTCTTGTCCGCCAATCGGCACTCGGTGGGGTCTGGGGTCAATATCTCACGGGCCGTCGTGGGTTTCTAGGGCCTACACTGGTCACCGCTTTTATAAGGCTGGTTCGATCTGATATTCCAGGTTTGAGGTTACAAATTTGAATCCTCCCAGATGCTGATCAAACCCTTGTTGTCCGGACAGCTGGTAGGCTAGCGTCTAGCTACAACACCACAGCAGCTCACATTGTGCGTGCGTGCGTTCGTGCGTGCGAGCGTGCGTGCGAGCATGTGTACGAGCAAGGAGGGTAATTTAGCCAAGTTATCGGCGGGTTCAAATTGAGGGAAAGACTGGCCATCTATTCCTCCTTGCTTTCATGCCTGCAGTTTGTGATGGCGCCAACACCTCACAGACCCACAGCAGGAAATTGCATTGGGTCGTGGACACAACCCCCCCCCCCCTTTCCACACACACACACACACACACACATATATATATATATATATATATATATATATATATATATATATAGAGAGAGAGAGAGAGAGAGAGAGAGAGAGAGAGAGAGAGAGAGAGAGAGAGAGAGAGAGAGAGAGAGAAACAGACAGACAGACAAACAAACAAACAGACAGACAGACAGACAGACAGACAGACAGACAGACAGACAGACAGACAGACAGGCAGGCAGGCAGGCAGGCAGGCAGGCAGACGGATGGACAGACAGACGGACGGACGGACGAACGGACGGACAAGAGAGTGAGAGATCACTCATTTCATTATAATTTGTCTACAAATTGTTGATGAATTCCCTTCACTTGCAATATTCAACATTTGTTGTTGAATTCCCTTCACTTACAATAGTTTACATTTGTTAATGAGTTCATTTCCCTAACAATATTTGACATTTGTCGATGATTCCCTTCACTTGCGATATTTAACAAATGTTGATGAATTCCCTTTCCTTACAATATTTAACAAATGTTGATGAATTCCCTACATTTGCAGCATGGAACACCATACATTCCACATTGTTTTCACCGCTCAGGTTCACCTTGACCTCAAACTCCTGCGATTACCAGCTCTCATCGGAATTTACAGCTCACGCCAGCGAAACATGTAAACGAAACAATATTCGGTCATGTGTTAGGCATGTGTTGGAAAGCGGTCATTTCATTTATAGAGACAGTGCCTTTCGCGTGTTGTTCAACACAAAATAGTTGATTGTTAAATTTTGCAGAAGCCATAAGGATTAATCTATATAGGCCAGTTTTGTGCAAACAGAAAGACATGTTAACCAGATTAAAATTACCGTGGTAGACAATTGACATTACTGTGCGAACATTTGTATATTTCAGATTGAAGGATTTATCTAGTAATTTTACTTTATGTTGTGTGAAATCTGTAGTATGTACCTGACGAGATGCAGCGAAATATGCCAGGCAATAAAGCGTGCAATCTATTGTTTCTGTCTTCGTTATTAAAATTCACTACCGGAAAACATTGTTTTAATATTCGGTCAGTTCATTTAATCGTCAACATAATCTATTAATAATTTCCCCTTGGTTTATTTCTGCTGATATACGGAATAAACCTGGGAATGCGTATAACGAGATAAATACGGCAGTTCTCACAAAACGTTTTGAAATTTATAACAGTGGGAGAAACTATCTCGCACTTGCATTACTGAAAAACGCGTGTGCGTATCACTTTCTGTCAACTAAGATTCTATATAAGCAAGTTAGTTAGTTAGTTAGTTAGTTAGTTAGTTAGTTAGTTAGTTAGTTAGTTAGTTATTTAGTTAGTTAGTCAACTAGTTAACTAGCTGGACAGTTAGTTAATCAGTCGGTCAGTCAGTCAGTCAGTCAGTCAGTAATTTAGTTAATTAGTTAGTTATTCGGCGGCAAATTTTGAGCAGCGCCATCTATGTCTTCTTTACGAGGGTCTGGTCCTTTCTGTTTTGGAATATGCGATGGCGTTCCTGACTCTCAGCCATAAGCAGATAGAAAGGATGGAAAGGATACAGAACGAAGCTATGCGCATTATTCTTGTATGTACAAGAAATATAACATGCAGAGCGATGAGCTACCTTCTTGATATTCCAACCATGAGGGATAGAATACAAATTTGCCAAGCTCGTGCCTGTCTCAGAGTCAACCCAAACACACAACATCCACTGCATAACGAGATTAGGAAAGTGTGTTCACTTCAGGACCTGGCGAGGAGTGGGTACAGGTGCCAACAGAGTTATGTACATCCTTTTCAGTGTGCATCCAACTAGACAGGAAGTGCAGACAAGAAAATCCAGCTGCTGTGGAGGCAGAAGTACAGGCTCTGATCTTCGAGAATTCTTTAGAGGATGATGCTGTCATTTACACGGATGGGTCGGTCGTCCGAGGAGTGGGAAGTTCATGGGCCTTTACGGCTCAGGCCAGAGGGAAAACTGTGAAGGAAGAGTCTGGCGCTTTGACACAAGCAACCTGATTATGGAAGTCATGGCAGTAAGTAGAGCAATAACATTGCTCGAGACACAGACATTCAATCGGGCATGTGTCCTTAGTGACTCAATGAGTGTGCTCAGGAGGCTAGAGATGGGGTAGGTCCGAAGAGAGTGGCTACTGTCTCTGGAGCGGTCTCAGCTGGCAAAGATTAGTTTCATCTTCGTGCCAGGGCATGCGGGTATACAAGGGAATGAGCAGGCTGACAGGCTTGCAGGCAGGGCTATTGTGGAAGGCGGACGAGCCAGGGACCAGGCAGACATCATGAATGCTCAACGAGAGGTAAGTCGTTTACGAGAACCAAGTGATGACTGGGAATCAACAACCAAGGTCAGGCTGCGAGAACAGCAAGTTAAAAGATGTGTGGCCAAACAAGAACACTACGCAGGGAGCCAAAGAAGAGTATTAAACCAACACAGAACTGGTGTCGTGAGCCGCTACACGCTGCGGGATTTGCTGAGGGGGGGATCCGAGCACTTATGGACTGAATGGTTCGATGTGCAATGAGGATGATATGTCGAGTAACTAACTAACTAACATGGTTAGTTAGTTAGTTAGTTAGTTAGTCAGTCAGTCAGTCAGTCAGTCAGTCAGTCAGTCAGTCAGTCAGTCAGTCAGTCAGTTAGTTAGCCAGCTAGTTAGTTACTATTCAGCTAGTTAGCTAGCTAGACATTTAGTTAGTTAATTAGTTAGTTAGTCAGTCAGTCAGTCAGTCAGTCAGTCAATCAGACAGTCAGTTAGTTAGTCAGTCAGTCGTTAGTTTATTAGTTGTTTAGTTAGTTAGTTAGTTAGTTAGGTAGTTAGTTAGTTAGTTAGTTATTTAGTTAGCTAGCTAGCTAGTTAGTTAGTTAGTTAGTTAGTTAGTTAGTTAGTTAGTTAGTTAGTTAGTTAGTTAGTTAGTTAGTTAGTTAATTGTGTCATTAAGGTTTTCTTGAAGGTGCAGTTTAGTGTTGGTCTGTTTTACGCTAGTTGTCGATGTGGACATTTCGTTTTCCTTGTAATTGAAGTTCTGTTTTTCCCTATATTTGATTATATGGAGGTGCTGTTCCATTTTGTTTTCTTTTTATATTAAGCTTTGTATTTCTTTTGTGTACCTTATATACTTTGCTAACGCGCCGCTAATGCAGTTCCTATTACCGACCCCTTATTACTGCCTCCTAGGTTTTAAATGTTTATTTCCATTTTTATATATATATATATATATATATATATATATATATATATATATATATATATATATATATATATATATATATATATATATATATATATATATATAACACATATTATTTATTATATTTATTCTATTATTTATAGAAGACTTTAGTGAACATCAAAAATGGACACCACAGTGACACAACATAGCACACCAAATCTGACAATAACCTATGTGACAAATATTGACTATTATTACTTGTGGACCTTCATCAACGGAATAGCAGGCACTGTCATTGCCGTGTTTGGAGTTGTCGGAAACCTCACGTCGGCCATTGTTCTGTTTCTTCCCGCCATGAGAAACTCAACTTCGATGCTTCTTGTGGTGTTGGCAGTGTACGATATACTGTTTCTTATTTTCTACGCACTGCTTAAGTCCATACCACTGGTGATTTCGATGAGCGATGTATTTGAGGAATACAGGATGATAGACATATTTTTGGTTAAGTATTTCTTTGTCATAGTGTACATATCCTACAACGGAACTATTTATATGACAATGCTGGTTACAATGGAGAGAGCTTTGGTCGTATTGCTACCTTTAAAAGCCAGACTTTTATGTACTTTTCAACGGGCGTGCATGGCGTCATTGCTAGTTTTGTTATGGTCTGTGATTTATTGTATTCCTCGATGCTTGGAATTAGACAACAACACGAAATTAACTGAATACAGTATAGTTAAATCATCTTTCGGGAAGAGTTACATATTCAATGTTGTGTATCTTGTATTCTTAAACAGCATTTTTCATTTTATTATACCAGTCGGCCTAATCATCATACTTAATACGGCAATGATACAGAGACTTTGTACTCGGGGTAGAAGTACAATCTCCATTGCCAGCACCAGGGGAGACAGCCAAATCCGATTAACAGTTACGATTATAGTTCTCACCGCCATATTCTGCGTCTGCCGACTCCTGGCCGTCCTAGAACTAATCCTCTACCCAGCGGAATCGTCCAGCCCCGTTGGGGTAGAACAGTTCCAGTCCACTTGCTCTCTCACCTGCAATGTGGTCTCACTTGTGGCTGAAATCAGCACGCTGCTCAACTCAGCTACCAACTTCATTGTGTACAGCATCTTTGGACGAAAGTTTCGGCGCTGCCTGAAAGATCTCTGCTGCTTCTGTAGCTGATAAAGAAATTATAATGGCGTCACGGATTCATACCCTCGACGAACTGTGTGTCTGAATAGCAAGGATCCGCCACATGTTTGAGTCTTCCTGTTCACATAGTTCAGTTCTAGCTTTTATTTCGTTTGTTGTGAAGTATCGCTTTTTTTTCACATTGATACTGCAATATGTGCAAAAGTTCCCTGCCATAGATAACACAAGGAGAATCCTACCAAAGTGCACGAACCGTGCGAGAATCCAAATGTTTGCTTGCCTGAATCAGAAATGTTATAAATATTCTCTTCTGGGAAGTTTTCATGATGTAGTCCAGGCATTGTTGCGCGGCGCGCTCACACACACACACACACACACCACACACACACACACACACACACACATACACACACACACACACACACACACACACACGCACATAACCTGCCTTTGTGGTATCGCATCATGAACGACGGGTCATGTTGTTCTATATAATAAATAAATAAAATGGATACATAATACAGAGATACACGCTGTAAAGTATATATCCGGCAAAAATTCCCCACTTGAATTACGCTGTGGAGTGCCGGCATCTGGCATTCATACATTTATGACACAATCTGATAAAACAACGAGAGAAGACAGCGCTAGAAAATAGCTCCATCTGCTTTCTCTTCGGGTTAAAGTTTGAACAGGTTCACATGGGTGGTAAACCAATCTTGTTCTTGTGTGCAGTTCTACTTTCAGTGTGGGATATTCTATAGCGCAGTGGCTAGACGCTAGGCTGCAGCACCGCTGCTCTTTGGTTCAACCAACATCGGGGCTGTTCCGAACTTTTAAAAATGTACATGGGCTCCCGAGTTGCCCAGATTAAAATATGTACCAAGACAGTGGAACAAGAAACCCAGACACAGACAAACACCGGTATTGTAAAAGAACTAGAAGAATACAGATCGTCCACTAAGGGAACTAGCGTATCGGGATAGGAAGATGGTTCTTATAGAAACACTAGGATAGCGATGAAGCGACGACTATATGAGAAAAGACAGAATGGAATGCTGTTGTTCTGTTGTCCAACATCGATGTGATGGCATACCTGTCTGAGGTTTGCGTGAGTATCCGTTGTCCCATGTCTTCCTTATTGGTGTGCAGAATGGCGGTTCCTCGCCGTGCAGGCAGATACTCTCCGACTTCGGAAGAATCAGCGATCCTACTACGTTAGCCAGGACCCCGAAGGGACCTGTTGCCCAGGATGCACGACTAGGATGTGTTAGTAGATGTTGAACAGTATAGAACCTGGCACTGGTGAATTGGAAACACCTCTGTGTCCCACAGAGTGGAATAAAAAGAGCGAGAAAAATCGGAGAACGGCTGCCTAGCAAGGAGTCCATCCTTATTTTTGAAAGATTACAAAGATTAGATCTAGAACAGAAAAGCAATTAAACAGATGGGTCAGAAGATCGGCAATTAGAGGCGAAAGATCAACAGCTTAAACCTCTGATTGTGGGTCAGATGATGCAAATGGTCTGTATAAATATAATTGGTTGGTGACAGCGTGACAATCTGAAACCCAAGAAGCAATGAATATAATGAGGGATACTAGACATGGAGTTATGCCGGTAGATGTGTAGAAAATTAGCTATGATAACAGTGCAGAAGAACAACTACTTACAATAACTGATAGGGAACAAACGAAAAGAAGCAACGGCTGCAGCAGGATATAACAATGTGAAATGCAGACAATTAGGTATATTAAGCTCCTGCGAAAAGAGGGCGTAATGGAGTTGTTAGAGAAGCAATTTATTATATAGATCATTGAAACTTTGCTTCTCTAACAACTCCATTATCCTCAAAATTGACAGCCAATTAATAAACTCTCCGGGATGCATTTACCTAGCAGGAATCAATACTGTTGTTGATGCCACGGAATAACTATTCTATATTCCCTGTAATTTATCCATATCGGACTGTTTACACACCATTTGGCAACACACATCCTATCTGTCACTCTGGCAGCTGAACTGTACTTTAACTTTGTAGCCCCAAGAGCGCATTTCTAAACCGGTTTAAACCACCATTTCCTTTTCCCGCCTGTCAACAAGGAGCTGTGTTAATTTTATTTTGAGTGTTTCATTTCGTTGTTTATCTGTGTTGTCCCGTCCATAACACGGGTTTTTAGAACCGAAACGTCGGGTAGTCCTTTGTGCTTTTATTATATTACTCCATTATTATATAATTATTTATTGTTTCTGATTTTTGATGTTTTCACTTGCATATGGAGTCCTTTGTAAAGTATGTACATTGTGCCTGTGTTTAGTATCCCTTATTTCGCAGGGGCTTAATATACCTAATTGTTTGCATTTCATATTACAATAATTTAGTCGTCAGATGACGAAGGTACAATCTATAACAAAACTTAGCAAAATTAAACAAGAATGTAGAAAATGTAAGAGAAAGCGGTACAAAAAGGGGATAATTTTTTTTTTTCTCGATGTCTTATAAATTATGGGTCAAAATTTAGTTCAGATAGAAGTGCTGAACAGAAAAAAAATCTTATTACAATAACTGACTCGTCATACGAAGACGCAGGTATCTATAGAAGGGAACTAGAACAGTTAGAAAGAAACGTAGAAGAAATAAGAGAAAGAGATGCAACAAGAGGAAATGTCCATGCTTCATAAATGGTTAGGACAGGTCGAAAACTACCGATAAAGAGAAGTTAGTTAAAGCGTGTCTTCTTGTGTTAATGAGACGTATAGGACACTGTGTATTCACTATTGAATCGTCAGACGACGATGGTGCTGTCTATACAAATGTTGTTGTTGTTTTTTTTTTTGTAAGTGACGTAGTGTTTTGATAGTTGGTGTGGGGTAGGAGAGATAAATATGCTATCTAAACATGTAATCAGTTTGTGTTACATGTAATTATTGTATGTTCCTGGAATGGGCGAGAATGCGCTCCACAAACCATTGTTTATAGTTGTGTGTTGAGAAGTGTTTTTTCTTTCTCCTTGGAAGAGAGCATGTTCATGTAATTGTGCGGTGTTACGCACAGAAGGAAATTGAGCTTCCCCATTAAGAGGTTATTGAGTGGAGAATAGAATGTTACAGGAAATAACAGCGGTCGTTGGAAGTTCGACCCCAAACAGCCACCAAAAAGACAGTTGTCTGAAGAGCAAAGGCGGATTTGACAAAATGCGTGCAGTCCACCTAAGGACACGTTGAAACTTGCCGTGAGTTACCTTGTATGTACAACGTAAATGACATGTGATGTGCAAAGATTTTGGAGAAATTGCGGTTGCAACCCCAAATATAAGGTTTATAGAGTATAAGGAAGAATTAATGTTCCAGTGGTCATTGACCAGAAAAGTAGTTGATGGTGGGCCGACAGCGAATGCGCTTTATCTGCAAGGGAGTAGAATGTTGGGCATTCAGGTCGTTGTACATTTGACCCTTTTGCATAAACTTAGACACTAAGACATTCAGAGCTACACACTGACTCACCCCAACCAAGACCCGAAAAATAAACACGTTCATACATATATACGCGCACGCGTGTACATCTACATGTGCACACGACTACACACGCACCATATACCAATTCAGCAGCTAATTAAGTTGACAATGTTGTCATAAGCAGGATAGTAGCAGGAGAGAATTCCGGATAGGAAGAAATGTCATTGAGTCGGTGGTTTACACTCAAACTGACCTTCAGTGAGGAGAGTTTAGGGAGACAGTCGGTGACCCAAGTTAAATAATCATTCGCGTACTGTTTGAATTATCTAACCTGATGTTATTAATCTGGTTTGTTTTTCCTTTTTTTATGAATGCCCAGCCTGTTATAAATAAGTTGATATGCACAGAAGTGACAAGTTGAGTTGCTTTTTTTTCTTTTAAGTGAGAGAAAAAAGATTATTTTTTTAATGTACCAAGTGGTGACAAGTAGACAGATGCATCTATAAAATGTCACTTTCACTTGCGCGGTGAAAGCGCGCAACTGTCTGAGCTGACATGGCTCAGGGCTTCCGCAAGGAAATGAAGGTTTAAAATGTACGATTCATGGGTAGTGATTCATAATGGAGAACTTATTAACTGTAATAATAACAGCGTGTGCTTGGTGTTTAGACTGTTTAACAAGAAATGCGTGCTGCAGTGAACATTATAGTTTAACGAGAAAAGTTGCTCACAGAGAGAATGGTATTTAAGAGGGGAAAGTTGCTGCATAAGGACAGTTGTAGACTATGTGAAGAGATGACACAGAGAACACTCAGGAGGGGATGTTGCCCGGACAGTTAGAGGATGAGCCCAGAGTGTGGAAGGGGGTTCTGCAGAGGTGAGCACAGATAGATGGACAGAGTAAAGTTGCTACATAGAGGACACACAGGAGGCGAGTGCTGCCCTAATGAGATTAGATACATGGGCTGTGCAGACTAGAGTTGAGTTGCTACACAGAGGAGACAAAAAAGGAGAGTGTCGCCCAAAGACGGTTAGTCAGCTGTTTAATATAGAGTGTGGAAGAGGGCGCTACCCTAGTGAGCTTAAATAGATGGGCAGTGCAGACTAGAGTTGAGTTGCTGCACGCGGACAGTTGTAGACTACAGGAAGTTGGTCGGGAGGCGAGTAGTTGTGAGTTAGTTATACTGCTCGTATAAAGTTAAGTGCTCTCCAAGAGTTAGCAGTCGAAGTTTAGGTTTCACTAGAAATAACGAGTTGAGCTGCTGATTAAAGTTTAGTCGAATTCGGCTTGAAGAAGTTTTGGCTTAGAGTTAAGATAAAGAGCAGTGCGGAATTTCAGAGCAGGTTGTAGTGCAGAAATACAGTGCAGTTTCAGATCTTGGAGATGAAGTTCGAGGGATTTTAGTTATTTCAGAGATTTTAAAGTTATTTCAATTTTTTTTTTTTTTTTTTTTTTGTAGTTCTTGTAGTTTTTTGGGGTAAAGGGGATATCAGAAGTAGGAAGTCATGTCGAGTGTTTAGCACCTTAGCCCAAGGAAGCCAGTTCGGGCGTCAGTCTTCCTATACGGCCAGTCCTTCCTACAATGTGCTATTACGGTCAATGTTTTGTTGTCTGTTTGGGAACATTGGTGAATTTCGCTTAATAAATTGACAAATTTGGACACAGTGTTTACCTTTGGTTCTGATAGTAGGAGGGAGACTGTTACAAGTGTTGATTCGTTACCGGCGTTACACACAGTTGTATGGAGAAGATCACGTGACTACCACTGATGGACCACACATACGACACGGCTTACACACCTAGTAGTAGCAGTAGCTCACTGTTACAATACAGCTATTCTTGATGTATGGAAGCGAATCATGGATACTTAATAGACCAGTGTGAAATTATTTTTTTAAATCTTGCATGCCCTTTGCAGGAAGCTGCGATCAACCCCACTTTGATCTTATAGTCAAATTTACCTTCAGTAGTTTGCCATTGTGTTCTGAACGAGATGTCCTCGTTTAGGTCCAGCTGTCCAGTGTGTAGAATGAACCCATCCCCCTGCCATGAACCAAGGGAAGTTTAAGCGCGATCGCAATAAACCCCTTCAGCCACGCTGACCTCTAGTGGGGAATTACGTGAAAAGGTATATCGTTGTATAGGCGAATGACGGCGACATCATAAGAGAATAAAAAGCGTAAATACTTTATCTTGAATGACATTAACTCACAAAGAGAACTGGTTGCAAGCATCAGAAAAGGACAGTGAACATTTTTGGGGTTAGTTAGTTGCATACCCTTTACAGGACGTGGCAGTCAACCCCAGCTTTTTGGCTGTTTGTGGTTTCTCGGCAAGTTTACGTCTATTAGTTGGCCATTTCTTTCTGAACAACCGGCTCTCATATCTTTGTATGAGAAGCAACGCAAGGCGGTCTGCTTCCAAATCACCCGCAGCTGTGTTTCGATCGCGGTATGCGATTTACCAGTTGCGTTCGGAACCTCTTCGCCACAGAGCTGGTTCTTGGGGTAAGTTACAAAATAATATGTAATAGAATCAACTTCATTGCACGGGGTTTTATCCCATATGGCCCGGTCTCTTTCCGCGGGACAGCCTGTCGAAAGCGTCGTGCAAAGCACGGAATCCGTAGCTCCAGCAACGACCCCCAGGAGTCTACGAGAACATTGAAATCGTGAACCCAATGTCGCGAACCGGAATTGAGCCCACAACATTTGGTGCGCCAGACAGGCGGCTTAACCACTTTGCCACGGAGACTCCCTGGGTAAGTCACGAAACGGGGACGCCTGGAGTATGCCGTGACACCGGGAAAGTTGGATGGGAGGGGAGGCTGGGGGAGACCGAGAAAGAAGATGTGAGCGACATCATGGGATAGAGGAACATCAGTATCAGAAATGACTGGCAATCGGCAGTATACGAGGCAGCAGGTTTCTGCTCAGATATGATCACCAACGCCGCACGTCATGGTCTATGAGAAGAGGGTGGGGAATGTTGATGCTGATGATAATGATGTTGATTTTGATCTGATGATGTTGATGATGATGATGATGATGATGATGATGATGATGATGATGATGATGGCGAACGCGGTATTGATGATGTTGATGCTGTTTATTTTGATTATAATGTTGATTTTGATGATGATGATGATGATGATGATGATGATGATGATGATGATGATGATGATGATGATGATGATGATGATGATTATGATGATGATGATGATGATGATGATGATGATGACCGTAATGTTAATGATGATGTTGATGCTGATAATAATGTTGTTGGTTATGGTGGTAGTAACCGTGATGGTGATGATGATGAAGTTGATGATGATGATAATGATCGTGATGAAGATGGTGATGTTGGTGCTACTGATGATGATACTGAAGATGATGGTGATGTAGATGATGGTGTTGATGCTGATGATGATGGTAGTGATCGTGATGGTTATGATGTTGTTGATGATAATGATGATGATGAAGATGATGTTAATTATGATGACGATGATGGTAGTGACCGTGATGATGATGATGATGATGATGATGATGATGATGATGATGATGATTGTAGTGACTGAGATGATGATGATGATGATGATGATGATGATGATGATGATGACTACGACGACGACGACGACGATGATGATGATGATGATGATGATGATGATGATGATGATGATGATGATGATGATGACGAGGACGACGACAACGATGATGATGATGATTATGATGATGATGATGATGATGACGACGACGACGATGATGATGATGATGATGATGATGATGATGATGATGATGATGATGATGATGATGATGATGATGATGATGGTGGTAATGATGATGTTGATGCTGATGATAATGTTGTTGATTATGGATGTAGTGACCGTGATGGTGATGATGATGATGATGTTTATGATGGTTATAGTGATCGTGACTGAGATTGTGATTTTGGTGCTGCTGATGATGGTACTGATGATGATGGTGATGTAGATGATGGTGATAATGATGATGATGGTAGTGATCGTGATGATGATGATGATGATGATGATGATGATGATGATGATGATGATGATGATGATTCTGATTCTGATTCTGATGATGATGATGATGATGATGATGATGATGATGATGATGATGATGATGATGATGATGATGATGATGGTTGTGACCGCGGTTATGACGATGATGATAATAATTGTTAAAGATGAATATGATGATTATTGTGGCCGTGGTGTAGATGATAATGATCGTGATGTAGATAACTATGATGATGATAAGGATGAGGACGGTGATGGTTTTAATTATGGTGATTGTGGTAGTAATGATTTTGCTGATAATTTTGCTCATGATGATGATGATTATAGTGTTTATAAAGATGATGATGATGATAATGATGATGATGAAGATGTGCATGATGTTGATAGATATGTTGATGATATTGATACTGATGATGATGTTGACCCTGATCTTCATTATGATAGTGATAATGATGGTGATTGTGATAACGTTGATAATGATGTTACTGATGACGCTAATGGTGTTGGTGATGATGTTGATGATGATGGTTGTTATGCTGATGGTAATAAGGTTGATTATGATGATGTTCATGTAGATGTTGATTGTGTAGGTGGTGATGATCCTTTTGGTGAAGATCCTGTTGATATTGATGATTATGATTTTGGTGATGATTATGATGACCATTGTCTTTTTCTTCCTTCTATCGTTCGCTTGAAATATGTCTATAACTGCAATATTGTCTCTTGTATGAATTTAACTGTCTTTTTTAGTTCACACAGCGGTCCATAGAGTTTATCTTCTACTGTCGTATAACCGCAATGTTGTCTCTTGTATGAGTTTAACTGTCTTTTTTAGTTCACTCAGCGGTCCACAGAGTTTATCTTCCACTGTCGTCTCTCTAGGCCAGAAGGTTTGCCTAGATATGTTACATTTTGGGCAGTCTTGGAGTATGTGCTCTGCTGTCTGCGACGCCAATCCACATGTGCACATGGCTGATTCACCAATCTTGAATTTTGTATACATGTGGTTGCGTAATCTATTGTGTCCTGTTCTGAGGTGCAGAATAATGACTTGTTCTGGTCTGTCCATAACGTGGTAGTCGTCTTGAGAAGGTTTTGGTGGCCTTCTGACTGATTTGATCATTCTTTTCTTTTGGTGGTTGTCATATATTTTTGAAGGGAGTGGGAGATCACTGTAGTGCATGCCCCATCTCTAATAAAAGATGTAGAGCCCCATCCTCTTCTATCTTCAATAACCCCAGAATATGAACCTTGAGTTATCTGCAGGCCTCGTTCTATTAAGTATTGTCTAGGAGATATAGATTATGGCCCTGGTAAGAATGGTAATTACTAACTGGGAATATGCCCCTTCTCCAATGATTCTGATAGCTCTGGAGCCCCCTTATTGTTTATCAAATCTGAGGAAAGTCTGGAGAAGTTTCTCAGCCTGATTTAGATGAAGAAAACATGGATGTTGAGCAGTTGATAGATCTAGAGTCTTTTTAATTCCCCATTCAGTAAGTCATTATGAGTTAATTTATCTTTAAACAATCAAACACATAAACAAACACATTAGATTTTGACAACATGATGTACAAAGAAGTTGTAGACACAGATAGGTTTGAACTTGACAAATTAACAGAAGGTCAATTCATGTTAATCATTTATTGACTGGCCTGGGCCTTCTGGTCAGTACATACATCTCTATTGTGATTTACACAAAGTAATAGAACAGTTGCACATTGGACCATTGTCCCAGACAATCAATAACAAGCATCAATATATGAGATGTCAACAAGTGTGAAAACAGTAAACATTTTGATGTTGTACATATTAAGTATGATAGTGTTGTCTCAACCATAAACATATCAGTGTTCCTGTAATTGGGTGTAGTCTACCAATGAGAAAAGTAACCTGGTGACTGGAGGATTAGGTAAGCCAGGGTCCATTGACTGATGGATCCACTTCAGGTCTGCCCGTATAGCTCCACTGAAGGCCTCCCCATGCTCTGCTAATAGCGAAGTCATCCTCCCTCTCACTTGTGGTTCATCTCTTTCTCTCGGCTTCCCTCCCTCAGGTCTGATTTAGGTGGTTAATTTGCTGATGTGTTGGGTGGTTGTTGGTATGTAGCCACCAAGATCACTGATGAATATTCGCATAAATATATACATTCCTACCAATACAATAAATAAGAAGTAGGTCGGAAGAAATCTAAATTCCTGAAGTAGGAACTAGTTCCCCTCCCCTCCTTTTCTCTCTGAGCTAGTGTTGGGTTAAGTTGGGGTGGTCAGAGATTATCACACGGTGTACGCCTTGTATCAACTTGTTCCTGCTGTATGTAAGTTCTCATTTGACCTGGGGTCAGTGAACGTGTACAGTAAGACATTGACAAGAGTGAGAATATGTCAAGATGCATGTAAATAAATGACATACATTTAGAACATTTCTTCCACTAAATGGTGTTTACAATGTGTATAAATAATTCTGTGTGTTTTCCCAATTAACTACTTCTTCTTCTTGTGTCTAATAACTCTCTTCCATTACCTGTTGTTGTTGTGATGTTGAGTGTTGGGTTGTGTGGTGATGAGTGGTGTGGAGTGGTGTTGTGTTTTTAAGTTATGTTGAGTAATGAGTTAAGCTCACTTCGCGTGATGGTTTTTCCGCGAAGCACAACTTTCCCATGTAATGCAATTCATGTGTGCCCTTATCTAATTACATTTGACATAAATATAAATATTTATTTCGCCAAACCCTATTAATTCTATAGATAAAGGAGAAAGGAAAGATTGATTTCACTTTCAGCTTTCTAGATTGTAAATAGGCATAGATAAGTCTGTTTTAGAACAAGGCACTTGTTCTAGTACACGAACTGTCATTTCAGCTGTAGATAGTGATGCATCTTTAACAATATTTCTGGTGAAATGCACAAGATTGCTTTAGAATCATCACTTCTCACAGTTGTTTAGAATAGAATATAGTAGTGGAATGCACTTCTTAAAGTTAATAATTATCTCTAAGAATATCAGAGATTGTAGTTTCATCGAAGAGAATATTTTGCCCGGGAATGGCTTTGCGTCGTTAGAATCTACAGTCGAGCATTTTTACATTTCAGAGGCTTTAATTAATAATCATACATTTCAATTGACATCACAAACATGGGTTTACATTACTTGATACTTGATACATCGGGTTCTTAGTCTAATCAAGGTCTAACAAACGTACCTCGGATCCAGACTTTTGCTTTGCCCATTGAATTTTGGTCTCACATTCTTCTCACATCCGTCCATGGAGCGAGTTCAGACAAAAGTGCGGGCTTATTAACATTTCTGATGAAATAGTAATATATGTTAATTATGCACTGGCGCGAAGGCGGTCATGTGGTTTTCCTATCCAATGGTTTTCTGAGCTTGGTCTGATGAAATCTTTCCAAGAATCCACGTCATTTGTCACTTGTTCAGTTCCAGTTTTGATGTTAAGTTTTAAGTCCCAATCTCCAATTGCGTTTGTGAAGTCAATTTCTTTTAATGTTGTTTCCTCTTTTTGCGGCAGTTGTTGATGAATGAATAATGTTGGCTGCGTTATGCCACATGGCCCCACTCCAGATTGTTCTATGGTATGGAACTATGTTTCCAACATTTTCAGTTATCAAGTTGTTCCCATTTTTCCTCCCTTGTATTCTCTTCTGCATCTGATTGACCTGGTTCATCAGGCACTGGGTGTCGACTCAGGAAGTCCGCTCCCACATTCATTTTCCCAGGAACATACTCAACCTGGAACGAGTAAGGTTGAAGAAGCAGCGACCACCTCATAAGTCGGGCATTCAGAGTCTTAGATGCTGCGAGAAACATGAGTGGTTGATGGTCACATTGCACTGTGAAGTGTCTGCCATATAGGTATGCTTGAAATTTCTGTACACTCCATACGAGCGCAAGACATTCTCTCTCGATAGTACTGTATTTTCTCTCTGCTGCATTCAATTTCCTGCTAGCATAAGCTACAGGGAATAGCTCTGATGGTACATCTCCCTTTCTCTGCAACAGCGTTGCCCCAATTCCTATGTTACTGGCATCGGTGCGCAGCACGAATGGTTGGTCGAGGTCTGGTAGATGTAAGACTGGATGAGCAGTTAATGCCTGCTTTAATGCTGTGAAAGCTCTCTCACAGTCAGCTGACCAAGTGACTTTCTCTGGTTTCCCCTTTTTGGTAAGATCCGTTAAAGGTGCTGACAGAGTATTGAAGTCCTTGATGTATTTTTGATAGAATCCACATAAGGATACAAATGATCTTACATCCTTCTTTGTTTTTGGACGAGGTGCTCTCTGGAGTTTGTCCACATTTCCCTCTTGTGGAGTTATCAGTCCATGAGATATCTTATGACCTAGAAAGTCCAATTCTTGGAATCCTATCTGACACTTCTTTGGTCTAGCCGTCAATCCAGTTTCTCTGAGGCGCCTAAACAAAAGATGCAGGGTTTCTACATGCTCTTCAAATGTTTCAGTTGCGATCAGGATGTCATCCATGAAGTGACTGATGTCTGGATGCTGTAGTGGGTCAAGTAATTTTCTCATCATACGTGTAAAGACGCTGGGAGCATTACTTAATCCGAATGGAAGAACGTTGAACTCATAGTGTCCTCCAGGCGTGCTGAAAGCTAACCATGGTCTAACTTCCGGTTTTACAGGAATCTGGTAATATCCCTTACTGAGATCAATCCTAGTAAAGTACTTAGCTCGGTTGAGTGCTGTGAAGAGTTTATTCTGATCAGGCAGAGGTTCTGCTTGGAATTCAGTTATAGCATTGAGCTGTCGATAATCGATGCACAATCTATGTTCTCCACTTGGCTTTCTCAATAATACGACGCTAGCACTGTAAGGTGATTCAGATGGTGAGATTATTCCTGCGGTGAGCAGCTGTTGTATTTCTTCCTCTAAAGTCTTTTGCTTTGCATAAGGAACTGGGTGAGTCTTGACTCGCACAGGCACTGTGTCATTCAACTTCATGTCAAATTCCTCCAAATCAGTTCTTCCTGGCTTATCAGTAAGTACTTCTGCATATTTTGCCATAAGTTCCCTAATCTGCTTTTGCTGATCCTTTGTTAAGTTGGGATTGATTTCCACATCCTTAAAGGTCTCTTTGGCTTGCAGTTGGCACTCGACTCCCATTGTTGATCCTTCTTCGACTTCAGTAGCCACACTCATGGCCATCAGATGTGCAGGTTCGGTGGTTGAGGGTCTTTCATGATATTTCTTCAAGAGGTTTATGTGAAATACTTTCATCTTGCCTTTGACTGAAATTCTGTAGTTGGTACGTGAGATCTTCTCCGTCACTACATAAGGTCCTCTCCATCCTATTTGCAGCTTATTCTGACTGGTTGGAAGCAGCAACATCACTTTCTCTCCTACCTCTAACTCTCTATCCTTTGCCTTGCGGTTGAAGTTACGAGCAATTCTTCGTCTGGCTTGACGTAGATTGACATTAGCTTGTTTCCAACTGTGTTGTAAACGATTTTTCAACTCGGCAACATATGTAGATGCAGTCACGACTGTATCATCTGTAGTATTATCAGTCCATGTTCGCAGTAACGCCTCAAGGGGTCCCTTGATTGGTCGTCCAAACAACAGTGTGGCTGGAGCAAAACCTGTTGAGTGATGGGGTACTTCCCTGTAAGCGAATAAAGCTGCGGGTAAATACAAGTCCCAATCCTCTGTCTTCTCCTGGGCAATTTTGCGCAGGATACTAATCAATGTCCCGTTCCACCTTTCCACAAGTCCATTTGACTGAGGGTGATATGGTGAACTGAAGATATGGCGTGCATGAAAAAGTCTGAAGGTCTCTTCCATGAGCTTACCACGAAACTGTGAACCGTTGTCCGTCAAGATCCTTTGTGGGAATCCTAGACGTGTGAATATTCCTAATAATGCATCAGCGACGTGTTTGGAGTCACAGCTGGGCATAGGAACTGCTTCGGCCCACATGGTTGTTGTGTCCACAAGCGTTAATATGAATCGGTTTCGCCTCTTTGTTGCTGAGAGAGGTCCGATTATGTCTACTGCCACTTTCTCAAATGGAATTCCAGTGATTGGCGATTCACCCAACATTGCCGGTGGTGTCCGGTGTTTTGGTGATACTTTCTGACACTGTGGGCATGATTTTACAAACCGTTGTATGTCTGAGTTCATCCCTGGCCAAAAGTAGTGAGTGGTAATCCGCTGTGTAGTGGCGTTGATACCCATGTGCCCACTGAATGGTAGACTGTGACCCATCTCTAAGATCTGAGTCCTGTATGGAGTTGGTACAACAAGTTGATTAAACTCTTGTCCAGCTCGTCCTGCTTTTCTGTAAAGAAGTGCTGACTTCATGAACAGATCACCTTTACGTAGAGGTAAATGTGATTTTGGCAGTTTTCTGAAGCAGGGTTCCAAGGTGCTGTCGGCTTCTTGTGCCCTCTTCAGTTCCTCCGTTCGAGGGATTGGCGTAGTTGTTTCTGGAGTTTTTGTTGCCTGTGATCGAGTGGTCATGGTCGCCATCGCCACAGGTTGAACAGGTTCTCCTAGAACGATAAATCTACGGCCGAGGATTACAGGATATCGGATCGTCCAAGATTGCTGCCTTGATCGTCCCAGTGACATACCGCGAGGCTATGTTCACTTTTGCCACTGGAAGAGACATATTTGTTGAACTCTTCAGTGGTCCCTGTAATTCCACTATTTCCTCTGTCACCTGTTCAGGGTGAACTAAGGATGATGAGACAACACAGTCATATGATAATCCAGTATCATATAAACAGGTCGTTTTGAATCCATTTAGTAAGATGGATTCCACAACCGGAATACGAGATGAGGTGTCTTGATGAGGTGTCTGTTTGGACGTTTCACCAGTGCTCACTTTTTTCTCTTTTCGGTTGGCCAAACATGCCGCTGTGTGTGGAGGTGGCTTCTTTCTGCAACTCTGAAATGTGTGACCTCTAATCTTGCAATGGGTACAGAATGGTTTGTCCTCCTTCGGCGCTGTTTGGACTGAGTGTTGAGTGTTTTTCGGGGATTTCCCCTTTTTCCCGGTGGCTACAGTGTTTTCACCCTCTTTTGGCTGTGGAGTTTTGTTTTGAGAGGGGGTGTTGTTCGAACGTCCCTTTCCTCCCATCTCCTTTTGAGATTTCTCAAATCTCTCTGCCAGGATGATTATAGTTTCCAGGCGGTCAGCCCCGTTTTGGGTTAGGAATGCCTTCATTTCGTTTTGCATTTTCCCCTTGATCTGATCAATGATAATCATTTCACGGAGTCCTTCATAATTTTCCTCAAATCCTCCCAAGCAAGTCCATCTTTGTATGTATGACTTCAGTCTTTCGACTAGTTGTGCGTAGCTCTCACCCGGTTCCTTCCTTGCGGCTTTGAACCTGAGTTTATAAGATTCGGCGTCCACTTCGAATCGGCTCAAGAGTGCCGTCTTGAGTGTTGTGTAGTTCTGTTGTTCCTCTCTAGTGAGTCTTGAGAACACTTCATACGCCGTGGATCTTAAGGCCTGCGCCAACTTCGTCGCCCATCTACTCTCTTCAAGCCCACAGCTGACAACCATTGCCTCGAAGCGTGATAAAAATCCTTCGGTGTGGTCAGTCTGTTCATTAAAGGGGTCCAGAGGAAATGACATAGCTCCTGAATTAAGTTGAGAGACGTGAGGTGGTTCTGTCACTGGCGATCCTGATGAGGTTGAGGGTGTAGGACCACTCCCTTTCTCTATCCTCCGGATCTCCACTTCAATCTCCATTCTCCTCAACTCCAGTTGGTGTTGACGCTCTCTCTCCTTATCTTCCATTTCAGCCTGTAGTCGTTTCTCTTTCTCCTCCAATTCTGCTTGAAATCGTTTCTCTTTCTCCTCCAATTCTGCTTGAAATCGTTTCTCTTTCTCCTCCAATTCTGCTTGAAACTGTTTTTCCCTCTCAGCCAATTCAGCCTGAAGCTGTTTTTCTTTGAGAGCCAATTCAGCCTGCAGTCTTTCCCTTTTGTCAAATGCATCCGAAACATAGTTAGCTAGCTCAAGGCCATCTAACCCGCATTCCCTACCTGTTTCTGTTATTTGGGCTCTAAACTTTGCAGTTTCCGCCATGTCTATAATTTATTGCTTTGCTCTGCCTATCAATATAATTGCAGTTAGTCTGATCCGCGTAAGTTTGTCAGTCCCTGATCTGCAAAGATACAACAGAGCATGTGCAATATTAAAAACACCCTATGTTATGTCTGTCTGTCAATGCTGGAAAAGCCAAAGGCAGCAGGCACTGAAGTAACCACAATTAATTCCTAGTAAAGAAAAGAATCTGAAATTAGACAGAGTTTTCCCAACGGATAAGATTTTCTGGTGGTTGATGAAATGCTGTTAAGTTCAGACTCCACAGTAAAGGAACACCTTCTCTGAAAGAGAAGTAGTGTTGGTAGAGTAGATACACACTATATATTTCACCTGGAGCAACTCTCTCTGAAGTATAAGCCTATTTGAACATGGCCCCCTTCTCCAGGAGTAAAGTCAGTCACCTACTCTTATTTATCTATAAATGTCATTCATATCATGTGGCTGTCAATCAATACCCCACATGGTATCTTGTTAAACATTCTAGAAAATAACTGTGTTAATAATCCAAAGATAACTGTGTTCATGTATTTTTAGGTGATTGTTTAAAGGTTAATATATGGGAACCATCCCGGACGAGCCCCCAATATGTCATATATTTTTGAAGGGAGTGGGAGATCACTGTAGTGCATGCCCCATCTCTAATAAAAGATGTAGAGCCCCATCCTCTTCTATCTTCAATAACCCCAGAATATGAACCTTGAGTTATCTGCAGGCCTCGTTCTATTAAGTATTGTCTAGGAGATATAGATTATGGCCCTGGTAAGAATGGTAGTTACTAACTGGGAATCTGCCCCTTCTCCAATGATTCTGATAGCTCTGGAGCCCCCTTATTGTTTATCAAATCTGAGGAAAGTCTGGAGAAGTTTCTCAGCCTGATTTAGATGAAGAAAACATGGATGTTGAGCAGTTGATAGATCTAGAGTCTTTTTAATTCCCCATTCAGTAAGTCATTATGAGTTAATTTATCTTTAAACAATCAAACACATAAACAAACACATTAGATTTTGACAACATGATGTACAAAGAAGTTGTAGACACAGATAGGTTTGAACTTGACAAATTAACAGAAGGTCAATTCATGTTAATCATTTATTGACTGGCCTGGGCCTTCTGGTCAGTACATACATCTCTATTGTGATTTACACAAAGTAATAGAACAGTTGCACATTGGACCATTGTCCCAGACAATCAATAACAAGCATCAATATATGAGATGTCAACAAGTGTGAAAACAGTAAACATTTTGATGTTGTACATATTAAGTATGATAGTGTTGTCTCAACCATAAACATATCAGTGTTCCTGTAATTGGGTGTGGTCTACCAATGAGAAAAGTAACCTGGTGACTGGAGGATTAGGTAAGCCAGGGTCCATTGACTGATGGATCCACTTCAGGTCTGCCCGTATAGCTCCTCTGAAGGCCTCCCCATGCTCTGCTCATAGCGAAGTCATCCTCCCTCTCACTTGTGGTTCATCTCTTTCTCTCGGCTTCCCTCCCTCAGGTCTGATTTAGGTGGTTAATTTGCTGATGTGTTGGGTGGTTGTTGGTATGTAGCCACCAAGATCACTGATGAATATTCGCATAAATATATACATTCCTACCAATACAATAATAAGAAGTAGGTCGGAAGAAATCTAAATTCCTGAAGTAGGAACTAGTTCCCCTCCCCTCCTTTTCTCTCTAAGCTAGTGTTGGGTTAAGTTGGGGTGGTCAGAGTTTATCACACGGTGTACGCCTTGTATCAACTTGTTCCTGCTGTATGTAAGTTCTCATTTGACCGGGGTCAGTGAACGTGTACAGTAAGACATTGACAAGAGTGAGAATATGTCAAGATGCATGTAAATAAATGACATACATTTAGAACATTTCTTCCACTAAATGGTGTTTACAATGTGTATAAATAATTCTCTGTGTTTTCCCAATTAACTACTTCTTCTTCTTGTGTCTAATAACTCTCTTCCATTACCTGTTGTTGTTGTGATGTTGAGTGTTGGGTTGTGTGGTGATGAGTGGTGTGGAGTGGTGTTGTGTTTTTAAGTTATGTTGAGTAATGAGTTAAGCTCACTTCGCGTGATGGTTTTTCCGCGAAGCACAACTTTCTCATGTAATGCAATTCATGTGTGCCCTTATCTAATTACATTTGACATAAATATAAATATTTATTTCGCCAAACCCTATTAATTCTATAGATAAAGGAGAAAGGAAAGATTGATTTCACTTTCAGCTTTCTAGATTGTAAATAGGCATAGATAAGTATGTTTTAGAACAAGGCACTTGTTCTAGTACACGAACTGTCATTTCAGCTGTAGATAGTGATGCATCTTTAACAATGTTTCTGGTGAAATGCACAAGATTGCTTTAGAATCATCACTTCTCACAGTTGTTTAGAATAGAATATAGTAGTGGAATGCACTTCTTAAAGTTAATAATTATCTCTAAGAATATCAGAGATTGTAGTTTCATCGAAGAGAATATTTTGCCCGGGAATGGCTTTGCGTCGTTAGAATCTACAGTCGAGCATTTTTACATTTCAGAGGCTTTAATTAATAATCATACATTTCAATTGACATCACAAACATGGGTTTACATTACTTGATACTTGATACATCGGGTTCTTAGTCTAATCAAGGTCTAACAAACGTACCTCGGATCCAGACTTTTGCTTTGCCCATTGAATTTTGGTCTCACATTCTTCTCACATCCGTCCATGGAGCGAGTTCAGACAAAAGTGCGGGCTTATTAACATTTCTGATGAAATAGTAATATATGTTAATTATGCACTGGCGCGAAGGCGGTCATGTGGTTTTCCTATCCAATGGTTTTCTGAGCTTGGTCTGATGAAATCTTTCCAAGAATCCACGTCATTTGTCACTTGTTCAGTTCCAGTTTTGATGTTAAGTTTTAAGTCCCAATCTCCAATTGCGTTTGTGAAGTCAATTTCTTTTAATGTTGTTTCCTCTTTTTGCGGCAGTTGTTGATGAATGAATAATGTTGGCTGCGTTATGCCACAGTGGTATGTAACGGGCACATCAGGCTGTTCTTCTTTTGCTCCACTGTAAGGCGACCTTATGCTGACTGCTAAGTTCATAAAGTAGTATCCTTAGTACTGGCAATTTCCCAGACAGGAGCGCCTCTAGTACTGATTTTGGATCTGTCAATAGCATAACAGGTTGTTTACCATGGCTGGTATTTATAGTCTGTCCAGAAATGAATGTCTTCATTCACGATCAATTATTTTGAAAACTGTCTGTTGCATCGTTTTGAAATTTTTCCTGCCGTCTTATATTTACCCCCACCCAAGGAATATGTCTTTGATAGGTCCAAAAGCAACTTAAATCATGGAAAGCAGCGACATTTCTTTGATGTTTTAGTGAAAAACTAGTAATTTCTCGCTAACAAACTTGTTTTACAGAAATGCCCCTTTCCACTACGCGAGGCTCTTGTCATAAGGCCAATCCCATGTCCCACGAGGAAATTAACTATTCAACGCTAATGTTTCCGTGTGAAAATGTAATACATTTAATAATGTGCACTTATCTCTGACCCGTAAATTATATGTAGCATATAAACAAACTTTGAAATCTGCTGTACAATCTTCAGAACAAAAATTTTTGTTGTTGTGTGGACATAATGATAAGGTTATGTGCTAAATCTCATCATTTTCCTTCAGTTGGTTACTGAGATATGGAATTTTATATTGGGGCAGAACAAAAGTAAACAGACTATAGTAATTCCTCAGTTGCTATCTTGATTGCCTCAATTTAAGCATCATAGTTATGGCAGTACTCTGGCCGTGTCCCTAGTATTATTTGGATATTCTATATACACTCACGCTCCCCCATTTCGAACAGCATTTTGTGCTGACCCATCTGTGTAGACTCGGATCCAGAGGTCCTGAGGGTATACTTCATCAAGGAAGCTGAGAGTGGCTGTTCTGCGCTGTACACTGTCCTGTTCTTCCTTGTCAAATATTCCTCTTTTGTCTGGATTTGTAGTGATAGTCTATGTCCATGTTGATGATGATGATGGTGTCTATGGTAATGATAGTGATGATTGTCATGGGCTGGTTTGTGAGCTCTGATCACATGCACGCCTTACGGCGTAAAACACGACTTTGGTGCTCGCCAGGAGAGAAGTGTCGCTCCTAAACGGGTCAGTGAGAGCTCCACCGTGTTCGAAGGCAGAGTGGTCGAGACTCATCGATGTGGCAATATGGCACATTCACAGTGCCGTTTTTGTGTGATAGTTTTATTATAGAAGTGTTTTAATACATTATTGTGGTTTGAGAATATTTGTGCGGTTATGTGAAATGTCTAACAAGTGTCAGTGTAACAACATATGATATGAAACTTTCGGCGTTATGTTTCGGTGTTTGTCGTTAGTATGTGACGCTGTGGTTCGTCAGGTATATGATGGATTAGTGAAAGGGTTCAATGATAATAGTCGAACCAGTCGCGTACGTAATGATCTCTTAGAGTGATGTTAACCACAGCCAATCAATATACCTACCATGAACAGTACTAAAGTCAACTCAGATACAGTCTCAACACAAGAGATCAATCATCGACCTTAGACTCAAACATTCGACTTTAGATACCCACAGGTGGAGTAAGAACAAACAGACTACTCCATGGCAATGATGGTGATGCTGATAGTGATGAAGGTGATTGTAATGATTTTGGTAGTGGTGTGATGATTATGCTGATTCTGTTGAATGCTGATGTTGGTGGTTGTGATAATGATGATGTAGCTATTGTCGATGATGATGACTTTGATGTAGGTGAAAACAATTATCACAGTCACCAACACCACAATCATCATCATCATCTCATTAATCTTATCAGCACCCCAATCATCATCATCATCATCTCATTAATCTTATCAGCACGACAAACCACATCATCTTCATTAGTTTTATCCTCAGCATCATTTAAGCATCATCATCAACATAATCACTATAATCATTATGGTATTAATGTTGTGGATGATGATAGTGCCGGTTGTGGTGATAATGCTGACGACGATGTTTATCATGACGCTGATGATAGAGACTATTGTAGTATTGACGATGATGATGATGGTTGTGGTGGTGATGTTGACGATGGTGCTGATGATGGAGACTATTGTAGTATTGACGATGATGATGATGGTTGTGGTGGTGATGTTGACGAGGATGCTGATGATGATGGTTGTGGTGGTGATGTTGACGATGATGCTGATGATGGAGACTATTGTAGTATTGACGATGATGATGATGGTTGTGGTGGTGATGTTGACGATGGTGCTGATGATGGAGACTATTGTAGTATTGACGATGATGATGATGGTTGTGGTGGTGATGTTAACGAGGATGCTGATGATGATGGTTGTGGTGGTGATGTTGACGATGATGCTGATGATGGAGACTCTGATGGTAATGATGTTGATGATGGCGATGCTGATAGGTGTTATAAGCAAGGTGATGTTAATGATAATAAAGACGACGCTGATTATGGTGGTGATAATGGGGATGATGCTGGTAATGGTGATGGTGGTGACTTTGAGAGTGGTGCGATAATGATGACGGTAATTACGATGATTGTGATAATGGTGATGACGCTGCTGATGATTGTGATAATGATTGTTGATGATGATCACAATAACACTAATGATGGTGATAATTAGGAAAACACTATTAAAAGTAAGAGACCCCTTTCAGCGCCCTGAGTATATGGTGCTAGTCTTTATTACTATTGACTAATCGGCACCTGATTTGTAAAGTGGTAAATAGCAGGCCGACCGCCTTTAGTTCCCAGAATACTTCCCAGTTTTCGCTTGTTCAACTTGGAAGACCATATCAATGTTTAAACAACATCACCGTCTCGAGGGGTTTCAAATAAACTGTTCAAAAAAAAAGAAAAAAAGAAACGCAACATTATTGCAGTTCCAATTGCAAACTTGTACCAACATTTTATTGACGATGCTGATTCACCCACTGCAGTCGGTTCTGGCGATGTTGGTCCGTAAGAATAGGACCTCTGTGGGGTCTTCTTGCCTAAAGACCAGCGTCGTGCAGCCGGTTCCTGACCGTTTGATCTGAAATTTGACGAGCTCCTGGCATTGACTGGACTGTGGAGGACGCAGATCGATTCATAAGATGACGCAGCCGTATGAAGCGGTCTTCGACAGCAGTTGTGATTCTGAGTCTTCCACAGACACGGCCGGTCTGCCATTGAGCCAGTTTCTTGAAATCCCCTCCAATGATGACTAATGGTGCTTCTAACCACATTACATTCTCTGGCTACTACACTTTGTGACTTTATACGTCCAATGATGATGAGTCGTTGTTCTGTAGTGAGATGAGCCATACTTGCGCATTGAATGTTCAACTGAATTTATTCGAGGAGCGTCAATCTTTTTTAGACATTCAATAATGTGGTCAGAGATTTGTATGTTCAATAAATTTCATGGGATTATTGTGAACCTGTCAAGAGTTATTGTCAAAAGTGTTGTTTTGACGTTGACCCCTTTCGTGACCTCACGAATCATGGGGTGAGTACAATTCAGGAAACCACGAGATGGGGGGAGCTGCGTGGTCTCGAAGTATCGTGTCCGCCTCGAGTGCTGGAGGTCCCGGGTTCAAGCTTCGGTGATGCCTGGATTTTTTATCGTGGAATTCTAGTAATAAATTTCCCCTGGTCTATGGGTAGTGAGATAGGACGCCCGTGTGTATTGTTGTGCACGTAAAAAATCCCTTGGCAGTTGGAAATCGAAAAAGAATAGCCTAACGGCGCTGCCCCGGCAAAATTTCGAGTTAAAAATCTACCCAAAGTATTTTCAGGATCCTCGCCGGTGCTACGGAGCTCGTGTACTGAGCTGAGTTTCTCCAAACTCAGATTTGAGTTAGGAAGAAAACGGAGCACTTATGGGTTGCACCCGTGTGCCGTGATGTTGATCCATCAACTAAACTAAACTAAACCACGAGAAGTTAATGACCAGATGGACACAGTCAATAGGTTGACTGATGTCCAATAAGGCAATATCTTTTATAAAAGTAACACCAAAAATGTTGCGTTTCTTTTTAGTGAACAGAATACATGGCCTACGGCCGGCAGGCAAATGTGCTAGCTATTGCATTACCACGGCTCCCGATGATGATGATGTTGTTGTTGATGCCCGACAAGCAAAGGGATGCAATTCCATTAAAGTGGAGTTTGTTGCAAATTCATATTATTTCCCCTTTTCCAAATATTTCTTTACATTGGTAAAGAAAACAGACTCCACGACACATGCCTACTCTAAACGACTACCACTATAAAGACAGTAGTGTGTGTCCATCAAGAATGATGACCATTCATTTCATCCAGTGGAGTTAAGTTTGGAGCCGTGTGTTCTAAGATGGCTGGTGATAGATGATGTTCGATGAAGAATGACTTGCGCTATGCATTGGATTAAAGTTAGAAAATCGTTGCGCAATTCGTCGACCACACTCTCTCGCCTGAGTCCATCTGAGTCCAGTGGCAAGACAAGTCAAGACGACTGGAGACGAATACAGGTGCAGTGGATGACCAGTGTGCTCTACGTGCCTTGCCGTGCTCATCACGTGCCACAACGCTTTGCAGGTAAACGTCGTGTCGCCCGTTGAATCATCAATGGTTTCCTCCGCGCAGTCTGCCGAATCCTGTCTTCACATGCAGGGTAAGCAAATCCTAGTTCACCGATTGGTTTGAAGATAGATGGGTTAACCTCGTCTGGTTTTGCCGGCTTGTCACAGCCGTTGACACTGGGTGGCCGCTGTGGCATGCTGACAACTACTAGGAACGACAGGCGTGAGCTGGATGTCAGGCTTAGACCAGTGGGGTATGGGCCCTGAAATTGGCGTGGCAGGCATCCTTCCTAAATGTACTACCAATGCCTGTCATCCCAGATCCCCAATATACATAGACATATTTGGCTCTAGACAGCTGCCGTAAAGCAAATTATAAATTGTTTCAAATTCTTCTTCTATGGTTCGCTTGAACTGCAATATTACAATACTGCAATAACTGCAATATTGTCTCTTGTATGAAAGTAACTGTCTTTATTTAGTGTACTCAGTGGTCAATAGTCTTGTTTTAAATGTCTTGTACCGCATTGCAATCGTCATATTGTTGCTTCTTTGAGCAAACATACATTTATAAATAAAAGAAAATGCGCTTGTCTGGAATAAATCATATTTTTTTTTTGGGGGGGGGGGGGGGGGGGGGTCGTCCGCTCGCTTTGAATTCAAACATAGTCCACACACGTACTACTACTTCTCGTGCACTGGACTGATTTTTGCGTGTGGATTAGCGTTCCCCATTACTTGCGTCCCTAGCTATCAGGCGAACCCACTTAAACTTCTGAGGTACTTGTAATTTACTTCCGCAAGTCAAGGACGAGAAGTCAACATGTTAATCCAATTGACAAGTGTAAGGGCTGAACCCGCTACCTCGGCATCAATACACCGGATGTTTAAGAACGAGCGCTCTTATTCATTCGACCACGCTGATCTCCATCATCATCATGTGACTTGTATTGTGCAGAACTTGTCCTCCACAACAGTCATTCTCCGTCATTTCTGTGACTGCTATAGTGTTCTAGACATCTGTAGTGAAGGTAGCCAGTTGAGTCTAGCTAAGAACTGGCATCACCGCACTCTATACATTCCCATAATCGCTCTGCCCCCCCCCCTCGTGCATCAGCCAGTGAAGAGTCACACTGCTAATTGTTCGATTATGTCCCACTATCCTGTCAGCATGGATGTGAGCTCGTTGTTACAACATCGGGAGTGGCTGGCCGAGTGGCTAAGAACTCCAGGTTCTTCTTAGGGAGAACCGGGTTCGAATCCTCGACAATCCTGCACAGTTCGCGGCGACTGCACTAGCCAGGTGGCATTAAATCCTCAGTCAGGACCAGGACCATCTCCCCCTGCCCTACACTGCAAGGTGCTATAGACAGTAGACGACAGTTTTGACAGAGACAGTGTCAACATCTACATGTTGTACGGTGATACATTGGGTCTCTTCCTCAGTTCCTCTCGTTTGGAGATGACATTACTGATCGTATGGAGATGGCATTACTGATCGTCTAGAGATGACATTACTGATCGTATGGAGATGGCATTACTGATCGTATGGAGATGGCATTACTGATCGTCTGGAGAGGACATTATCGATCTTCTGGATAGGACATTACCGATCGCCTAAAGAAGACGTTGCCAATCGTCAAGAGAGGAAATTGCCAATAGTCTGGAGATTATATTGCCGGTCGTCTAGAGAGGACATTACCGATCGTCTTGATAGGACATTAATGATCGTCTGAAGAGGACATTACCGATCACCTAGAGAGGATAATACTGATCTTCTGGAGAGTACATTGTTAAAGTTAATTTCATATCCTTTACAGGACGTCGCAGTTAACACCAGCATATTTTGCCGTTATGATCTCTTGGCAAGTTTACGTTCAGTAGTTTGCCATTGCTTTCTGAACGACCAGCATCCAAACCATTTCGTAAAAACAACACAGGGCGGTCTGCTGCCAAATCACCCGCAGCCGTGTTTCGAACGCCGGTATGCGAGATTACGAACTGCGCCCGTAACGTCTTCACCAAGGAGCCGGCGGAGAGTACATTATCTATAATATTTCTCTTATCTTCTCTGTTATCTCGATTGTGTTACTTTTAAAAATCTCTCAATATTGTGATGTCGTTTCTTGACTCAATCCAACTCACCTCAACTCAACTTATCTCATCTTCGACTTTTGCCGTCAAGCGACTTGGGGACGAATAGCTGACCTTCCAGAGCCCGAAGGGTGGCACAGGATAGTATCATTCCGTGTGACTGTACAATATCTTTGATGTCGTCAATCCATGTTCTTCTCGGGCGTCCTCTTGCTCTCGTATCAGATGATCTTTGGTGTAGCGCCAGTGCTGGTAGCTAATGGTATTGCATTCCGACAAGATGGTTGACCCATTTGATCTTCTGCCTGTCAATGTATGTCGCAAAAGGTGTTGATCCAGCTGTCAACCTGATAACATCATTTCTTACCAGGTCTCGGATAGTTAAGTTGGCAGCTCTTCTCATGCATCTCATCTCGTAGGCATTGATTTTGCGTACGTGTGAATTGAATAATGTCCAAATCTGACACTGGTAGCATAGGGTTGGTGTAAAAATGATATTTATTATCTGTCGCTTTATGGACATAAGTATGTATGGCTGTTTCCGTATAAGTGATAATAATAATGTTTGCATATCCTTTACAGGACATCGCTGTCAACATCAGCATCTTTCAGCTGATTGTTGATTTTTTGGCAAGATTACGCTCAGCAGCTTGCCATTGCTTTCCGAGCGGCCGGCTCAGTTATCCCGCAAGTCACCAGCGCGGGTAGAACCGCTTCCAATTCTCGCGCGCTGCGAGACCCTGCGTGGATAAACGGGATTACGGAGAAGGTCGTGTAACCCCTCGGCCAGAGAGACCGGCGTATAAGTGATAGCTGATATATATTCACAGTTCCTTTTTGACATCTGATTTCGATTTATCTGTCTATTCTGCTATTCTCTGTATTCCATCTTCCTAGGTATTTAAATTCTTTAACTTGTTTCAGAGGTGTACTATTTATCTGTACATTTAGTGGACGGGGTGATCTAATAACCTGGATGACATCGGTTTTGATTGTATTAATATTTATATTGTTTCTTCTAAAACTAACAAACGCGTATCTGTAGACATTAACTAAAGCACACAACAACACACACTTTCTACCAAATCTATGCTGCCAATGTGAAACCTGAAAAGAAAGAGAGAGAAGAAAGATTACAACAACGGACATGATTTTCCTGAGTTGAATACTCAACGTATAAGGAAGACAGGACATCATAAATTATGAAATCATGACTAAAGTGGGGGTTATAGCAAAACTAGATTTCATTAGAAAATAGCAAGTGAAATGGTTCGGCCACATAACTAGGCCACCAACTAACAGTATACCACAATAAACAATGATGTACAGACCAAATTGGGACCAGACGAAGAGACCAACCATGTACACGATGGACAGAGGGAATAACAGTTCATGGAAATCTCGATATATGATGCCCATAAACGGGCACTCTCTCTCGCTGTTTATGCATACCTAGACATCGAAACGTAAAAGAAGAACAAGATGACAGCACAACCATAGCTCCATCAATCTCACATAGAACTCAACAACAACTTTTCAAAATTTCTATTTAATATTATATATTCTAATTGCATTGAATTTATTTATATTTCTTATTAAACAAAGACACTTTTCCATTCTTTCATAAGTAATTATATTCGTATCATCTTATAATTTAAATCCTGGTGCGAGGAATGCAACCTAAAGACTGAATGCTGTTCGAAGCTCCGACAATCGGACATTTACAGCATTGCTTTGATGATTCGGCAGCTTCTGCAGCCAGACGTATTGGTGTTACCTTTCCTCTGGCGTAAACTAGGCAGGCCGATAGAGAAAATATGCTGTATGGGCAACACATGGTCTCTACAATTCAGCCGAGCTTCAAACTATCATCTGTCAAGAAGATAAGGTGCCAGTCAGTCAGTCGGTCAGTCTGTCAGTCAGTCAGTCAGTCAGTCAGTCAGTCAGTCAATCAGTCAATCGGTGAATTTAAAAACGTAGATGAATAGAACACATTACGATGATGGATGATGGTAGAATACCATATGAAATCATTTTATGGTGTGTTACAGATGAGTAAATGATCTTGGGGTTGGCCACTAATAAGGTACAAAGATTTGTGTAAATGGGATATGATTGACACAGACATTGAATTTTGAACCGTGGGAGCAAGTCGCCACTAATCGCGTGGCAGGGAGGGAAAAGATCAGGAATATAATTATAGACAATGGAGGTAATGATTGCATTTAGGTCACACACAATGCTAATGTGGCGTCAAATGGTTTGTGATGGTGGAAATGACCATGTTTTCACATGCGTGCATTGTGGACGAACATTTGCAGCGTTAATTGGTCTTATGAGTCAAATTTCCTTAACGCCACAGGTTGTAGTCGTTATGCCTTTTTTAGCACAATGTTACACACTATCGTCTGTCAATACGGCAAGGTGCAGGAGCAATTTACATAAAAGGTTATTATCTGTAATTACCAAATCGTACGTGTTTACGATCGTAGCCTATACAATAATTATAATATTATATACAACCATCTCAGATCATTGTAGGTTCAACAATTGCACAATATAGTGTAAGAAATAAAATCACAGGTGCTGATAGGCGTTCGTAGAGGCTTTAGGGATATCAATATATATTAAAGGACGCATCAGACAATAACAATAAGGTGAAGCCATCTTGGTGCAAACACACACACAAAACAGTTATGTTAGACAGTTTAACATTTCCGTGGTAGACTGTTTCAATGACTGTGTGTTACATATTTCTCTTAAAGGATGTATCTTATTGCTTCAGTTCAAGTTGGTTAATTCTACAGTTTTAATTCTGCTAAGCTGCAGCGAATTATGCCAGCCGATAAACTGTGCAGTCTATTTTTTTTATTTTTTAGAGCTTCGTTGGTACAATTGTTTAAATGTATATAAAGGTATTGTCACAACCGGGATTAGAACATGTCAACTTTAGATAATGATAGTGCCTCGCTGACAGAATTTATGTATTTTACAACACGACCAAATAGATATACAAAACATTAACTTTGTTGTTGCATATTCATCTTTTCAGCCGGTCTCTCTGGCTGTGGGGTTACAACACTTTCTCTCTGTAATCCCGTTTATCACGCAGAGTCTCGCAGCGGAGCGAGAACTGAGGTGGTTCGACCCCCGCTCGTGACTTGCGGATACTGAGCCGGCCGCTCAGAAAGCAATGGCAAACTACTGAGCGTAATCTTGCCAAGAGATCAACAGACAGCTGAAAGATGCTGCTGTTGACAGCTAAGTCCTGTAAAAGGATACGCCAAAAAAAAAAAAAAAAAAAAAAAAAAAAAAAATCATCTTTTCGAAGAGGACAATAGCCAAACAATGTATTTCACGTACAATTTATGTATTTCAGGAAGCGACCAAATATATATCCAAAATGTACTTTGTTGTTGCATGTTCATCTTTTTCGAAGCCAAACAATGTATGTAGGGTTATGTAATGTAATGTAATGTAATCTTATATTATGTTATGTCGAACGACATCACTGCACATTGAGATTTTTCCATGAGTGCTAAGTTCTCCGATAGAGCAGCCATCCCGGAGTATTTCTGCTGACTATTGCCATAAGGAGTTGGTGATGGCATCTACTCTCTTTCTAACGAAGGCAGTAGAGACGTTCTCGACCAGGCTTTACCCCCAGTTCGTTTAATCAGCTAGCGTCGGAGTTTCGCCAGTATCCGCCAACTGAGTCTGTCCTGCACGGATTATCAGCCCTGTCCATGCATCATCCCTTGTGTTTTGGTGCATTATTTGCCAGCTGGTCTGCCCTTTCGTGACCTTTGACTCCGGAATGTCCCGGTGCATATGTCGAAGTGAGTGATGTGAGCCATGACTTCGGAATGCTGTAGATCCATTCGGAGCGGAGACTGTCCATTACAATTTTCCTTAGCTTGTTCAAGGAGTTTGATATGATCACCACGAATGTTACTTCTTGTTTTTCTTCCCATGCGATTGCTCTCTATAGTCAATCTTTACACAGACATCCTTCAACGTGCATCTATTGTGTAAAGGTTAGCTGTGGACATTGAATATGTAAGTGTGGACATTTAATAGACAGCTGTGGACATTATATAAGCAGCTGTAAACAATGAATAAACAGCTGTGAATAATAGATAAGCAGTTGGGAGATATAACCCTTTGGCTATCGATGGAGTGTTGGTTGTAGAATGGGGACAACGGCAACTATCTGTATGCGATTTATACAGAGTGTTTGTAAAATCTCACTACACTTCGTATGTAGAACAATTTTGAAAAATGAAGTACATGACGTCAACAAAAACGTACTCCACAGTCCATCTTGAAGCAATTTGCAGCGAATGGTTGTCGTCTGCTGGAGTAATTCTTTGCACTCCAAACAGAATGATGTATGAATGTATTTCATTTTATGATTCTACCTCAGAATTAACGCAAACACACAACATCCACTGCATAGTGAAATTAGGAAGGTGAAGTCAGCAGGTTAAAAAGAGGACGGTCGTGGATGGGTCAAGCCGAAGACATTCTTCAACAGGTGTGTTCACTTGAGGACTTAGAACCTGGCGAGGAGTGGGTGCAAGTGCCAACAGACTTCTGCACATCCTTTTCAGTTTGCATCTAACTAGATAGAAAATGCAGACAAGAAAATCCGGCTGCTGTTGAGGCTGAAGTACAAGCGTTGATTTTCGAGAATTCGCTAGACGGTGACGCGGTCATCTACACAGATGGGTCGGTCGTCCGACATGTGAGAAGCTCATGGGCCTTTACAGCTCGGGCCGGAGGGAGAATTGTGAAGGAGGACTCTGGTGCTTTCACTGAAACCACAAGTAGCCTGACCATGGAAGTCATGGCAGTAAGTAAAGCAATAACATGGCTCGAGACACAGACATTCACTAGGGCTTGTTTCCTTAGCGACTCAATTAACATGATCAAGAGGATAGAGGAGGGGTCGATCCGAAGAGAATGGTTGCTGCCTCTGGAGCGGTCTCGACTGGCAAAGATTAGTTTCATCTTCGTGCCAGGGCATGCGGGAGTACAAGGAAATGAGCGGGCTGACAAGCTCGCAGGTGAGGCTACTGTGGAGGGCGGACGCGCCATGGACCAGGCCGACATTCTGAATGCTCTACGAGAAGTAAGACTTTTGCAAGAACCAAGTGATGACTGTGAATCTACAACAATGGCCAGACTGCGAGAGCAGCAAATTAAAAGAGGGGTGGCCAAACAAGAACACTACGCAGGAAGCCAAAGAAGATTGATAAACCAACACAGAACTGGCGTCGTTAGCCGCTACACGTTGCGGGATTTGCTGAGGAGGGGATCCGAGCACTTATGGACTGAATGGTTCGATGTGCAATGAGGATGGTCTGTCGACTAACTAACTAACTAACAGAATGATGTTATCAACGGAAGAATGAATTTTATTGGTAGAACAAGTGGTTAGACATGGCGGTCGACACACACGGATGGTTTTTTAAAGATTTATAGCAAGATTTCCTGATAAATAACATCTTAATCGCATTACTATTAGAAATTTGTTGAATAAGTTATAATGAATTTTTCATTTGTACTCTCCAGCTTCCCCAAAACAGCGTTAGACCATTACAGTGACTTTTTTTTTCGCATACCCTTTACAAGACATCGCTGTGAACATCAGCATCTTTCAGCTGATTGTTGATTTCTTGGCAAGATTACGCTCAGTAGTTTGCCATTGCTTTCTGAGCGACCGGCTCACATACCCTTAATTTGCCGACGCGGAGAGAACCGCTACCGATTCTCGCGCAACGTCACGTTATTCACGAGAGTATACGGGATTACGGAGAAAGTCGTGTAACCCCTGGACCAGGGTGACCGGCTATTACAGTGACTATTGTAACTAATTTAGTGAATTTTAAAGCGCAATTTATGACGACATCATGTACTTAATGTTTCAAATTTATTCTACATACAAAGTGTAGATAGACTTTACAAATAACCAGTATGATACCCATGTTAATCGACATTGAGGTGTCTACACCACTTGATCTTCCTCGCCCTATTATGTTGGTGAAATGTAATAGCCAACAACTAGCGGAGAACTAACAATTAACAATGCCACGGAACTCAAGGGAAAACCAACAATTGCATCCATCTCTAGAAACATCATGTCCCAGAAAAAACTTAACAAGGATTATGAAGTGAGATGACTGTCTACGACAATCTCCAAGGCACTTGATGATGACAATGATATTATCTTGGAGTTTTACGCATTCAAAAAGACAAGAGTTGAAAAGGCCAGAAGATCGACTTAATTGCACCGGGTATTATGCCATATGACGTGGTCTCTTTCTAGCCTGCAGAAAGCGTCGCACAAAGCACGAACTCCGTAGCTGCAGCAACGATCCCCAGGAGTCTGCCAGAAAACTGCACTCGTGAACCGAACGACTTAGCCCGGAATCGAATACACAACCTTCGGAATCCAAAACAGGCGCCGTAACCACTTCACCGTTGAGATCCCCTAAATATTCAGGAAACATCTGCAAAGTTGTCTCCCTGTTGTGTCTCCAAGACACGTTCTGCTATGGGGCTGTGATGTGACAGTCCCATTACATCCCTCAGAGGAGCAGGGAGGAATAGATGGTCAATCTTTCCCTCAATTTAGCAAGCGTCGAGCCCGGGCGTCGAACCCGCGCTCATGACATTACAAGCACAGTTGACTATCAATTTCGCTAGCAGGTCCGCCGTTTCCATGCTATATTAAAGCATAAAAACAGATTCGCCGCAATCGCTACCTACCACGCAATAGTGGCCGGTTCAAACCTACGAAGAACAATGTACCGCCTGCAGCCCACTTTCAACCACGTACAAAGGCTTTTGTCGGGATAGTAACCGAAACATTGTCCATAGAGTTGCACTCAAGATCATCATCTTCTACATCAACTCTCAGTAGTTCTGACCCTAGCATGCGATTCGTCTTCATCGTCTCATTAGAGGCGAAAGTTTCTATCGTCTTGGCTTTACCAGAGATGCTCTCATTGTCTCTTGGAACTCTTATATTACTGTTGACAACACAGGCGGGTTCTTTATTTTTGTGTACGTCCTTTTCGGCAACACTATTGACTACCGACTCACATCCGTCCCGTTTCACTGATTTAACTATTTGTATATTGCCCCTCTTTGCAGTTTGTTTTCTTTTGGCGAAAGATTTGGCAGGCAGCTGCGATGTCCTGTTCAAGTAATCTAATTCTTCATTCGTGGACTGTAATTTATCACCCTTTTGAAACACCATGATCTGAACAGAAGATGGCTGAATATCTTCGAATATTCCCGACTCAGAAACATCCCTACAAAGTATGCTATCTTCAGAACTGAGGCAGTCCAAATTCCCCCGGTTCTGTCCAGAAGAACATTTAAATTCAACAGCTGCTGTTTTTCCCGGGTTCGTGTCGGAGTTTTGAACTAAATGAGCTTTCAGACTAAGGCCGCTGCTGTTGTCGTACAGACCACGATTTGTCAAGGCTGATTTCCTGTGGATATTGCGTTTAGCATCTCTAAATGACACGCGATCAGTAACGGGCTCTGCTGTTTGAACTTGCGGCACAGATGTCCCATAAGGTTGATGTCCTTGATCTGTGGAAGCTGAGGGACTGGAACTCCCTCCACGTGTGTCTCCGACTCCTTGCCCACCTCTTAAGGAAGAGTTATCTATGGACATCGTGTGTGCTACTCTAGTGCCAGGAAGAAAGGACGACGGATTACGCTCATCATCAAAAGTTGGAGTGTTCAAGGGACGATGAAGAAAGAATTTCTCTGTCAGCGACCAGCTCTCGTCCTCAAACGACCCTGTTGGTTGATAGCCGTTGTCTTTCAGATTGCTGCAGTCTGAATCTGTTTGTGTCTCG
>OY992889.1:90445171-90455171 GCA_963921405.1 Cepaea hortensis | reverse complement strand
TTACACCACATATCACACATCACATATCATACACCCAGTGCCGATTCGTCTATAACCTGAAGGGGTCTCGAACTATTAACTTGTAACATGTGAGCATGCATTATGATTGCCCAGACAACACAGAGGTGTTCTACCCTACCTGTGTGTATTCGGTAATGGACCTTGAGGTGACTTCTTTCTACGGTTGAGTAGTCGCATTGCTGACACTTAAAGGGCTTCACACCTGAATGGAATACATATGTGTATGGGAGAGAGTGTTTGTGTGTTTTATTTTTCAAACTGATACAGGTATAGGCATATATACATATATATATATATATATATATATATATATATATATATATATATATATATATATATATATATATATATATATATATATGCATACGCGCGTACATATATTATTTCACACGAAACGCACACACATACACACACACATACACGCGCATATGCACAAGCTGCAAGATACACATAGAGCACTGTCAGATAGACAGATAGGCAGCCAGGCAATTGGTAGGTAGGCAGGTAGTTAGGTGGGTGGGTGGATAGGTAGGAAGGTAGGTAGGTAAGTAAGTAGGTAGGTTACGTAGCTGACTGACATAAATAGTTGGCAGACAGAAAGGCGGGCAGACAGGTAGGTAGGTAGGTAGACAGAGAGAGACAGAGAGAGAAAGAGAGAGAGAGAGAGAGAGAGAGAGAGAGAGAGAGAGAGAGAGAGAGAGAGAGAGAGAGAGAGACCGACAGACAAACAAACATGGTGCAAGCATAAATGCATGGATGGACGGATGGACGGAAAGGCCGACAGATAGATATGGATGAAACCATCAGTCGGAAACATCAAAATATGTATGACTCCATGTGCCACTGCACCACATGACACCAACTCTACCGACGCCTCTGCCACTCAATAAATATAAATGTATCTTGTTCCCGTTGATGGCCTCAGGGGTTCTTCAATCGCCCCAGTTCCTAAGTTGTCAACGTCACTATTCAATACCCACACCTCGTGTAACTGCGTTTACGTAACCCAGATACAACTCTAAATATATCGTGTAACAGGCTATGTATGTTTTCCGATATCGAATTTCTTTCACTTCTTGTGCTTTATATTCTTTGGCAGCTTGCAGTGAATAGATTGTGGGGAATTTCCCAGATTACAGGAATTATATTGTATGGTTTTTGTATTGATTACTAGATTATAATGATTATAATGTAAACTACTTATATAGATACCCGGATTATAGCAATTACGTTGTAAGGTGTTTCTATATATAGCAAAATTATCATGATTACAGTCTATGGTATTGCAAAAGATTCCCAGGTTACCGCTATTATATTGTAAAGTATTTCTATAGATTACTAGATTATAATGATTACAGTGTGTGGTATTTCCATGGATTCTGAAATCACAAGGATTATATTGAAAGGCTTTGCTATAGATTGTAGATTATAATGATTAAGTGTGTGGCGTTTCTATAAATTCCCGATCACAGGGGTTGTATTGTAAGGCTTTTCTATAAGTTACTCGATTTTAATTAGTATGGCATTTTATGACAGTATGACAGATTCTCAGATTATCATGATTGTATTGTAAGATTTCCCCAAAGTTTACTAGATTATAATTGTTACAATTTACAGGTTTTCCATAAATTCTCAGATTGCAGGGCTTATATCTTAAGGTATTGCTATAGATAGCTAGATTACAATGATTACAGTGTATGGTATTTCTATCAATTGTTGAATTATAACTATTACAGTGTACGGTATTTTTATAGATTGCTAAATTATAATTATTACAATAATACATAAATTCCCAGATTGCAAGGCTTATATCTTAAGGTATTGCTATAGGTTGCTAGATTATAATGATTACAGTGTATGGTATTTCTATCAATTGTTGAATTATAACTATTACAGTGTACGGTATTTTTATAGATTGCTAAATTATAATTATTACAACGTACGACATTTTTATAGATTGCTGAATTATAATTATAACAGTGTATGGTATTTCTATAAATTTCTAGATTATAAAGATTACAATATACGGCATTTTTGTAGATTGCTAGATTATAATTATTACAGTGGTAGGTTATTTTTATAGATTGTAGATCATAATGATTATCGTGTACGGTCTTTCTATAGATTCCCAGATCATATGGATTATATTGTAAGGATGTTCTATAGATTATTAGAGTATAATTATTACAGCATACTCTATTTCTAAATATTCCAAAATTACGGTTATAATATTGTAGGTTATGTATGTAGATTAACAGACTAACTTATAAAATCGTGATGGATAATATTGTAGGTTATGTATGTAGATTAACAGACTAACCTATAAAATCGTGATGTATTTCTGAAGATTTCAGATTACAAGAGAGATTTTAAACACAGAAACTATCACGTGTCAACCAAACGTTACAATCAACAATGAAGAAGTTAAAGTACGGCACATTTGTTGCACTTTGGCTTCATAAATAAAAATAGGCACATTTCAAAACAAGACAGAAGGACCCTAGCCTTAGCAGTGCAGACTGTCACCAGCGTTAAGAGAAAATGGCACAAGTCAAGCAAACAAATAAACCGAATAAGAGAAGAAGGAACAACCGTCTGACAGAATGTACAATCACGGCGAAAGGCAGACGGCGTTGGAGACCCATTGTGGAAACGGCACATGATTAATGATCGATAATTTTGAGAGTATTCGTCTTTCTTGTGACAACGAACGGCTTTGAGTCGTGGAACATTTCACAATAATCTGGAAGCAAATTTTAGCTATTGAACTGAACTGTGATAGAAACATGTGGAAAAAATATCCTAGAAAAATGTCATAGAAAAATGTCATAGAAAATGTATTAGAATACTGTGGATCGAGCAGGAGAAAGGTGCTGACTTCCTACCAGATCCGAACATCAAGACACCTGGCTCAAAGACATTTTTTTTTTTTTCATTCTCTCGTTTTGTACTCAAGAGTAGTCCATACACGTACTACTATTTCCTATGCGCTGGACTGATGTTTTCCGTGTGGATTAGCCTTCCCAATTACTAGTGTCCCTGGCCATTAGATGAACATTCTCCTACTTCAGAGGTACTTGTCATTTACGTCCTCAAGTCAAGGGCGGGAAGTCACCATTTTAGTCTAACTGACTGGTGTAGGGGTTGAACCCGTTACCTCGGCATCATCACACCGGATGCTTAAGAACAAGCGCACTTCTCCATTCGGCCATGCGGAAAATAGCATTATGTCTCGGAAATGGACATTCCTTGTACAGGTTAAAGGTCAAGGTGGTTTAGCATGAGCAGTAATGGGAGGCGTGTCACGGATGCGCCAAACAAGATGGCAGAAGTGTTCAAGTGAAGACAAACATGGCGTGCTTTCAGTTGGATCAGTGCGATTAGTCAAACTAGTAATTCTGAATGTTTGTGTGTCTCAAAATGTGAACAGTAATTATTTGGACACGTTTTGATAATTTATTTCACTTCAATGTGAGGCATAAGTTGTCCTATACATACCTAGTGTTGTGCTAGGTCAAATACCTGTACAGATGCCCCTTCGGGGATTATGTGTAAAATGTGGAAGAAGAGATATCTCATCACAAGCTAGAGAGAATGGTAAGGTAGGGAGTGACCTGAGGATCTAGCCAGCACTCAGTACTTCTAGGAAAGATCAGACGGATACATATCCAGACTGAAAACGGTACCATTAGTGTTGGGCCGCTTCACTGGCTGTTGAAGATGAGGACGGAACACGTATGGGAATGCCCAGAGTGCTGTGATGTCGGTTCTTGGCTCAACTCACCTCAACTCACCTCACCTTAACTCAACTCACTTCAGCCTAATTCAGCTAAAGTCAATTCAACTAACATCACCTCATCTCACCTCACTCACCCCACCTAATCTCACCTTAACTCACCTCACCTCAGCTCAATTCAACTTAACTCAACTCAGCTAATAGCACCTCAACTTAAGTCAACTCAACTCAGTTCAACTCAACTCACCTCACCTCACCTAAACTCACCTCATTTCACATCACCACAAATAATCTCACCTTAATTCAACTCAACTCAACTCACTCCCCACAACTCAACTCAACTCAACTCAACTCAGCTAGTCTCACCTCAACTCAACTCATTTCAACTCACCTCACCTCACCTCAACTCAGTTCAACTCAACTCAACACACCTCACCTCACCTCATCTCACCTCACGTCAGCTCACCTAAACTTACCTCACCTCACCTAATCTTACTTTACCTCAACTCAACTCGCCTCATCTCACCTAATCTCACATCACCTCATCTCACCCCACCTCAACTCAACTCAACTTAACTCAACTCAACTAACCTCACCTCAAATAAGCTCAACTCAATTCAACTCACCTCACCTCAACTCAACTAAACTCAACTCTGTTCAGCTCAACTCACCTCACCTCACCTCTTATCACCTTAACTCTCCTCACCTCACCTCAATTCATCTCACCTAATCTCACGTTAACTCAGTTCACCTCACCTCACCTCATCTCACCTCAACTCAACTCACTTAACTCAACTCAGCTAACCTCACCTCAACTCAACTCACAACACATCTCAACTCATTTTAAATCACTTTACCTCACTCAACTCAATTCAACTCAGTTCACCTCACCTCATCTCACCTAAACTTAGCTCAACTCACCTCACCTCAGCTCAACTCATCTCAACTCGCCACACCTCAACCCACCTCACCTCAACTCAACTCAGCTCAAATACCTGTATGTTTGCTCATGTGCTTCTTCAAGTGAATCCTCTGGTTGAACGCCTGGTCACAACTGGGGCACTTGAACGGCCTTGAGGTCGGGTACCGGCGTCTCTTGATTGCCTTGCTGTCTGTTCCAGTATCGTCTTGGACGTCAATACTCGGCTGCTCGACGTTCTCATACACTGCTGGATCCAGATGTTCTGAGGCTGGCCTGTGGGGCAAAACCAAGCAAATAAAATCAATGAGACCAACCGTAGAATTTGATCAAGCCAATAACTATAACGTTTTGCTCTGTACGTGTCAAGAACAGTTCACTAAAGGACACGGGGTTATCATATAGACAATCATAATTATTAGATATCTAAAGATCTCATTATAAATTAACGCTTATCGCACGGGAAGGCATTTTTCAGAGTAGATGTTTCCAAATGTTTTTGACCGGGGTCTGGGTTTGTGACGAGAGTGAGTGTTTGTGATGGTGGTATGTGTTTATGGCAGTGTTTGAGACGGAGGTATGTTTTGTGACGAAGGTTTATTTTATGACGGTGGCTTGTATTTGTGACGGGGGTGAGCGTTTCTGCCCGAGGTCTTTGTTTAGCGAAATCAACCATAACACCGGCCAGTTGAAATTCAATGTTGACTTCTCGTTCAGAAAACAATGGCAAACTACTGAACGTAAAATTACCTTGAAAATAAACATGTTGCTCGCAACGTCCTTTATTGGACATGCAGCGTATGTGTATGGTGCGATACGACCACATCACCCACTGAGTTCTAAGTTGTCATTACACCTATGGGTTTAGCACCATAAGTCCAATGCGCCTAAGATGTGTAAATTGGACCTTGTAAAGTACATATGTGGGAGTTGTGGTAGCGCAATGGCTAGCACAATTACATGCCCACCCGGTGGTGATAATTTCGAATCTTCATCGTGGTACGTATTTTCTTTAACAAACCTACGCTCCATGTCACCCCTTTCGAACGAACGAACGAAATAACAATCTTTATTTTCAAAGGGTTAAGAATTGGGTACGCAGGCCCGTCTGACATTCTGCCCTTCTTCTATATTTCCTCTCATACTTTCTTTCATTCAATATTACTTATGAAGCTAATCTTTGACAACAAAATAACAATAAGCATTAAAATGCATGAAAAATATTCAATAATACATGACTCACTGAGGCAATGTTTAACATGGGTATTATAAATACCTAAGTAAGGTGTAGCGTGCCCACATATGGGAATGTTTATTGGCTAGTTGTCGTTTGAGAAAGTTTACCATTATTATCGTTTTGTTGTTGTTGTTGTTGTTGTTGTTGTTGTTGTTGTTGTTGTTGTTGTTGTTGTTGTTTTATGGGGATATGTAGTCTGTACTCAGATAGTGTTCAAATAGGTTGCGAACTTATGTATAATGATTGGTGGTGTCCTTGATTTCTCGTGGAAGATTGTTCCACAACTGAGCGGCGGAGTATGCTAAGCTTGTTGTATATAAGTCTATCCTAGGTTTAGGGACATGAAGTATATTTAGTCGTTCGATATATCTTGCGTTATATTTAAACAATGACCAAAGGTAGCTTGGAGCATTTTGAAATAGGATTTTGTGAATTAGTGTAGCCTTATTAAAAAGTAGTCGTTTGTGGAGTGGCAGTATCTGAAGACGTTTATGTAGGTTTTTGTTTTTGTTTTTTTTTAAGCATATCCTTTACAGGACTTAGCTGTCAACACCAGCATCTTTCAGCTGTAAGTTGATCTCTTGGCAAGATTACGCTCAGTAGTTTGCCATTGCTTTCTGAGCGGCCGGCTCACATACCCCGTAAGTTACCGATGCGATTCGAACCACTGCTGATTTGAACCGTCATCACGTTACCGACGAGAGTATACGAGATTACGGAGAAAAGTCATAACCTCTAAGCCACGAAGCCGGCTTATGTAGGTTAGAATTGTCAATAAACTTTTCACCATTAATTAAACGTACTGCCAATTTCTGGAGTGAATAAAGGGATTTTGTTAAAGATTTGGAGCATCCATCCCAGATTATGGAGCAATAATCAATATGTGTTTGTATGTGGGAAGTATAGACTATCTTTCTTGTGTTTTCGTCAAGGAAATTTTTAATTTTAGCAAGTTGGTATACTTTATTTCTATGCTTCTAGGTAGGGAGTCTCCGTGGCGAAGTGGTAAAGCCGTCTGAGTCGGGCTCAGAAGGTTGTGGGTTTGATTCCGAACCGCGTACTTCGGTTCACGAGTGAATTTTTTTCGGAGACTCCTGTGGGTCGTCGCTGGAGCTACGGAGTACGTGTTTTGCTTTCCGCGCTGCTCAAATAGACTTGGTCATATAGGATAAAAACTCGGTGCAATGAAGACAACCCTGTCGACTTTTAAGTCACTTTTTTTCTATGCTTCTATGCGTTTTTTGTATATGGTTCTCATCGTATATTTGTATAGATCCATCAATACATGGTCGGCGATATGGCCAATGTCACGCCCACTGCCTTTATTTCACAGAACACTTCTTGATGCAAATTTGAGACTGGGACGACCAAAAATCCCAGGTTGATGTTTTCTTTTTTTTTTTAAATAATCCTCGCCTCGATGGGGATTCGATCATATTACCACCTGATCGCCATGCAAGAGTGCTGGCCTCTGAGCCACGACTTCCCGCATGTGTAGAGTTGAGTGGAGTCAAGATCCGGCAGCACAACACTCGGGACATTATCATACGTGTTCGTTCTTCATCTTCAACAACCAGCGGTTAGTCCCAATGCTAATGGTACCAGTTGCAGCGCTGCCTGTTGGCCAATCCCAACATTATTTTCTGCCACCGTCTCTCTTCATTCACTCATCCTCTACACTGCATTCTCTCTCTCTCTCTCTCTCTCTCTCTCTCTCTCTCTCTCTCTCTCTCTCTCTCTCTCTCTCTCTCTCTCACTTTCTCTCTCTCTCTCTCTCTCTCTCTCTCTCTCTCTCGTCGCTGGCTTTTGAATGTTGCATCGAGTACACAGCAGGCACTCTCAACATCTCAACATCTGAGATGATAGATGACCGAATGAGACAGTCATTATTTGCTTCCATTGTTAATCTGGAAATATTGTGGCCTTTAAGGACGTTGGGAGGCTGCATATTTTAGGGACGTTCAGTTGAAACCCGTTCCAATGGTTTTATTACAAAAGCATGAAAAAAACATTAACAGGTGTAGTAGAATTAAACAAAGCATTCGTTTTGAATGAATTATGCACCATGGGTTGGTCAGAAGAAGTCGCTGTAGGCATTCATTCAAGCACCCTATTGCTTACGTTGGCGGCGAATGCCGTCCGCAAAAAAAGATTGTGGTTGCTCACTGAAGTATTTATCGCGTTCATTACGTCTGTATCTGTGTGAAATCGTTGCCCCTTGAGACCTTTTTTTTAAAGATCCGAACAAATGAAAATCACATGGTGGCAAATCAGAACTATAGGCTGGATGTTACAGAATTTCCCACTTTTTCCTTGCAAATGCATCCTGTACAATCTTTGCGACATGCGGACGAGCATTACCGTGCAACAAAATCACACCGCGAGAAAGCATGCCTGGTCGATTATTCTTGATGGTTTTTTGCAGCTTGTCTAGTGTTTGCAAGTAGTGAGTAGAGTTGATGTTGACACCAGGTTCTTTAAAGTCGGCCAAAAATAGCCCTTCATGGTCAAAAATTGCGCTAAGCATAACCTTACCAACGGAAACCTGTAACTTGAAATATTTGGCTTTTGGTGATCCAGCATGCTTCCATTGCATGCTCTCTCTCTCTCTCTCTCTCTCTCTCTCTCTCTCTCTCTCTCTCTCTCTCTCTCTCTCTCTCTCTCTTTAGCTGCTCGGTTCAAAGTGGTGACACCATGATTAATCGCCTGCCACTATGCGGAAGAGAAATGCATCACCCTCCACTCTGTGACGCAGCAAGTGGTTCAAACACCACCCCATGGGTTCCTCTTTTTGGTGGTCGGTTAACATCCGTGGTACCCACGGTGAACACACCTTCCGATATTGCAGTTTCTTACGAACGACCTTTTGAGTTGTCCCAATTGACACATCAAATTCTTTCGCTAGCGAACATATGCTTCGACAACGGTTCATCTGTACTGCTGCATCAATTTTGGCGATGGTTTTTTTCTGTTACAACAATATGCGCTTGACGCGGCCGTCGAAGATCTGTCGTGAACTGACGTCCTTTCCGAAACATTCGTGCCCAGTCTGTCACTGTTGTCTTCGACACACATTTGTTACCGTACGCGCGCGCGCGCGTGCGTGCGTGCGTGCGTGCGTGCGTGCGTGTGTGTGTGTGTGTGTGTGTGTGTGTGTGTGTGTGTGTGTGTGTGTGTGTGCGTGTGCGTGTGGTTGGTTACTTACCGATTTGTGGAACCGGTTCCAGTAAGATTTGGGTAATCCTGATTATGAACATTCAGCCACTGTTGAATGGATGGATGACGTCCGGTCATATCGGCGATGACAGAAACTGAAGATTCTGGCAGTTTAGACTGAACATTACTCATATGACTCGGTGTGTTTTGGTCTAGAAGTGTCAAGAGACCCTCGCCAAATCTCTCTGTGTTGTCACTTTGTTGTTTAGTCGAGTGGTCGCCATGGTGATGTCTAAGTAATGGGAGGTCATTGTAAACGTCTAAAGTGGCCTGGTCGGAGACTGGTGTAGAGGGGCCATGAAAACTTAAGGAATTCTTTAACTTAATTGTTTCATTCTGGGCAATGCCTGTGCAAAGTGAGTTGATGGCTAACAACGTTGATGACATTACAGGTGTTATCCCTGGCGTGGGCTGAAGATTGTGATCGTCACCAAGGAACATATTGTTCCAGTGTTCGGAATCTGAGTTGATGCTGCCCTTTCCATTGCCGTCCAACGAAGGACAGCTAAAGGAAATCTGGGGTGGGAATGTGTTGTTCTCTTCAGGCATTGAAAGACGCGGAGATAATTGTATTGATGTACCTGAATCATCCAATCGGTGATGCTTCGGCTGTCTAGAAGAAGAATGTGAGGACTCGTGTTGAAGAGACAAAATATTGAGTTCTTCTGAAAAACTCTCGGAGGCGATAGATGTCTGAAAGAGACGGTCAGTATTTGCTTTCATTGCTAGCCTTGAGACATTGTTGCTTTTATGGAATTTAGAAGACGTATCATGAGGATCCGTAGATGTCGCTGCATTGAAAACTCCTTGGTGGTTACTATCTTTCAATAAGGTTTCATTAGCTGTTGCCCTCAAGACATTAGATTCCAGA
>OY992889.1:90430171-90440171 GCA_963921405.1 Cepaea hortensis | reverse complement strand
AGGTTAGCTGGATGAATACTTTGAGTTTAGGGACTGTAGTTACTTCTGATTTCGGTTTGGGCTGTTGGCAGTGGCGCTTTATAAATCCTGTGGAGTACCCATTCAGGTTTAAGGCATTCTTCAGAGTTTTAAATTCCTCTGTCAGTGTGTCCTGGGTGCATATCTTCCTAGCACGGTCAAACAGGGTCCGTACTAAGCCCCGTTTGTACTGGACAGGTGCGAAGCTCTGAAAATTTAAGTATTGGCCAGTCCATGTTTCTTTGCGGTACACCGATCTTTGAATTGTGCCATCTGCTCTACGTCTCATTAGGATATCTAGAAACGGCAACGCTTCGTTGTGTTCGTGTTCCATAGGTAAAGAGATGTTTATATGTGTCTCGTTCATTGTGGCCTGGAACGACGTTGCTTGTAGCTCGTCTGTGGTGATAATTAGTATATCGTCCACGTAACGACGGTAAAAGGCCAAGTTATTGATTTCTGAGGATCTCTTTTCTTCTAAGTGTGCCATGAAGATGTCCGCTATAATAGGTCCAAGTGGGCTCCCCATGGGCACTCCGTCAATTTGGCGATATGACTTGTTTAGAAAGTTGAATTGTATGTTGGCAGTACATAATTTTAATAGCCTCTCTAGAATAGCTGATGGTTTGCCTAGTTTTAGTTGTTTGTTTCTAATGCGTTCGCTTATTATATTCACGGTCTCATCTAATGGAACGTTGGTGAATAAAGAGGCAATATCCATGGATGCCATGTGTTTGTTGTTTATGTCCATAGTATCCAATAATTCCACCAGTTCGAATGTATCCCTGAGTGTTCTTGGATCGAAGGACTGTCGTACTGGCTTTAAAATTTCAGCTAGCCATCTCGCCATTCGGTGTTGTGCCGAGTTAACCATGGAAAGGATCGGTCTTAGTGGGATGCCGGGCTTGACTTGGCCTTTTACCGTCGTTACGTAGACGATATACTAATTATCACCACAGACGAGCTACAAGCAACGTCGCTCCAGGCCACAATGAACGAGACACATATAAACATCTCTTTATCTATGGAACACGAACACAACGAAGCGTTGCCGTTTCTAGATATCCTAATGAGACGTAGAGCAGATGGCACAATTCAAAGATCGGTGTACCGCAAAGAAACATGGACTGGCCAATACTTAAATTTTCAGAGCTTCGCACCTGTCCAGTACAAACTGGGCTTAGTGCGGACCCTGTTTGACCGTGCTAGGAAGATATGCACCCAGGACACACTGACAGAGGAATTTAAAACTCTGAAGAATGCCTTAAACCTGAATGGGTACTCCACAGGATTTATAAAGCGCCACTGCCAACAGCCCAAACCGAAATCAGAAGTAACTACAGACCCTAAACTCAAAGTATTCATCCAGCTAACCTTCCGAGGAGATGACGTAATGCAACGTCTGCGGGACCGGCTCACCACAGCAGTCGAGCGAACATTCTGTGCTGCAGCTCTAGTCATCAGGTACAGAAACACACCGATCCCAGTCCCAGCAGTAAAAGAACCTGTAGCTTTGTACGCCAAATCAAATTGTATTTACCAATTTACATGCAGATGCGAGGCCATCTACATGGGCAGAACTGAGCGACAGTTACATTGCAGGGTTTCGGAACATATTCCGAATTGGTTGGACAAGATACTACACACAGAAGATGGTAGCCTAGGCAGGCCGACACACAGGAAAAGTCTGGCTTCATCGGTCGGGAGACATGTGCTCGAGAGTGGTCACGTGGTTGAAAGAGACAGTGCCTTCCGTGTGTTGTTCAACACACAAAGTAGTCGATTGTTAAAGTTTGCGGAAGCTATACTAATCAACCTTCGTAAGCCGTCCTTGTGTAAGCAGAAAGACATGTTAGTCAGTTTAAAATTACCGTGGTAGACAATCGACATTACTGTGCGAACATGTGTATATTTCAGTTTGAAGGATTTATCTAATTAATTCACGTAAGTTGTGTGATTTCTGCAGTATGTACCTGACGAGATGCAGCGAAATATGCCAGGCATTAAATCGTGCATTCTATTGTTTGTGTCTTCGTTATTCAAATTCATCACGGGAAAACATAGCTTTGAATTTCTGAAACTAAAGGTAATCACCGAAAATATCTTTCAAGTTTAACAGTGTTGTTATGAAAGTGTCGATTTGCTGTTTTTGTTTCAGGGGCTTGTATAGTTGGGTAGAACGGCTGCAGTAGGTGTTCCCTTGTGTTCCGAATTAGATGGAAAAATTCTTGGTTTTAAATATAAAAGCCATAAACAATACAAAATGAAAACAGTTAGAAAGGCGTGAAAAGTAAGAAATAATAAATACAGCGAACTTACAGCGAAGGCAATACATTGGGTTTGAGAGTAAATATATCGGAGACATGTGTGGTTTATGAGGGAAATGCAAAGAACACCATGAACAGACAGAAAATCCAATGAATAAGGCCTTCAAGAAACAAATCAAGATCGTAAACTGACTAGAGACTTTAGACGTAGACAGTCGAAATTGTTTGTGCATGTTATGAGAAGAGATGACTTGCAGAATTTGGTGAAAACTTGGAGGGAAGAGACCAAGAGACAGGACCGGCTAGCTAGTGCAGTCGCCGCGAACTGTGCAGGATAGGATTTTCTTTTTGCCTCCGACAGAGAAAAACATGGCGAAACATGGCCGTCAATGCTTATCGGCATGGCACATCATGATAATCGTGGGTCAATGGATACAGATACTAACGATGAACAATAAAGACTGACGAAGAAAAAAAGTAGCAACAAGGGAAATAAATAATAATAGATAAGTGTGGTAATTTGGTGTCTGGCATATTTCGCTGCAACATGTCGGTAGCATAGTACAGCGCTATATACCATTTGAAGTGAAGAGATGAATTATTTTTTCGATTAAATACATACCACACATACACACATACCATAGATATACAACATACCACACATACCATACATATAACACATACCACAATACCATACATATAACACATACCAAACATACCATACATATAACACATACCATACATACCATACATATAACACATGCCACACATACCACAAATACCATACATATAACATATACCACACATACCATACATATAACAAATACCACACATACACACATACCATACATATAACACATACCACACATACACACATACCATACATATAACACATACCACACATACCACACATATAACACATACCACACATACTATACATATAACACATACCACACATACCATACATATAACACATACCACAATATCATACATATAACACATACCACACATACCATACATATAACACATACCACACATACCATACATATAACACATACCACACATATAACACATACCACACATACCATATATACCATACATATAACACATACCACACATACCATACATATAACACATACCACACATATAACACATACCACACATACCACACATATAACACATACCACACATACACACATACCATACATATAACAAATATCACACATACACACATACCATACATATAACACATACCACACATACCACACATATAACACATACCACACATACCATACATACCATACATATAACACATACCACACATACCATACATATAACACATACCACACATACCATACATATAACACATACCACACATACCATACATATAACACATATCACACATACCATACATATAACACATACCACACATACCATACATATAACACATACCACACATACACACATGCCATACATATAACACATACCACACGTACCATACATATAAAACATACCACACATACCATACATATAACACATACCACACATACCATACATATAACACATACCATACATACCATACATATAACACATACCACACATACCATACATATAACACATATCACACATACCATACATATAACACATACCACACATACCATACATATAACACATACCACACATACACACATGCCATACATATAACACATACCACACGTACCATACATATAAAACATACCACACATACCATACATATAACACATACCACACATACCACACATACCATACATATAACACATACCATACATATAACATATGCCATACATATAACACATACCACACATACCATACATATAACACATACCACACATAATATACATATAACACATACCACACATACCATACATATAACACATATCACACATACCATACATATAACACATACCACACATACCATACATATAACACATACCACACATACACACATGCCATACATATAACACATACCACACGTACCATACATATAAAACATACCACACATACCATACATATAACACATACCACACATACCACACATACCATACATATAACACATACCATACATATAACATATGCCATACGTATAACACATACCACACATACCATACATATAACACATACCATACATATAACATATGCCATACATATAACACATACCACACATACCATACATATAACACATACCACACATAATATACATATAACACATGCCACACATACCATACATATAACACATACCACACATAATATGCATATAACACATACCACACATACCATACAAATAACACATACCACACATACCATACATATAACACATACCACACATAACACAAATAACACACATAAAACTCTCATCGAACGGTGCTGGTCGAGTGTGGTCATTTGTTATCCCCGCAGTAATCCCAGACTCACTATAAAGTGAACAGGGGGCTATACTCTCTTCGCTGTTCGCCATAGTTTACAACCTTTTTCTCAAAAACCACGCTTCCACTGCATTCTGATTTTTTTTTTTTTTTTTTGGGGGGGGGGGGGGATTTTTCGTTAGCTTTGAACCCAAGCGTAGTCCATACACGTGCTAGTACTTCCAGTGCGCTGGGATGATTTGTCCGTGTGGATTAGCTTTTCATATTACTACCTCGCGAAGAGGCGCTACCTCAATATGATAATACCAGGGGGCTTCAAATGAAAACCTTACATTTTTATTTTTCGTATGAATATATTCTGTAAAAGTAAAGAACAAACGTACAATTTTTATATGTAGTCACTACTGCATTCAGTGCAAGTCTCCCAGCGCCGATAAAGTGCTTGCATTCCTGTAGAAAACAATTCTCTTGGTCGTGTGTGTAGCCACTCATACACTACATGCTGTACCTCTTGATCGGACCGTGAAGTTTTGACACTTCCAACTCCACTCACACACTTACTGGACTGACAGTCATGCGTCACCATACTGGACCTTCATTCGCCTATGAATTTCTATATATTTCACCCCTTCACTAATAACAAGAAACGGATACAGAACGCTGCTCCTCTTTGGTGCATGTCAAAAGTGGGGCGGTCATCTTTAAACTGTCCTGTTGGCGTCACCGTGTTCGTCTGCACTGTAATGTCACGTGCTTAACACTCTTGACATCCGTAACAACAATATTAACAATGGCATAGATATTGTGATTTCTATCACACTTTTAAGGATTTCATTTGACGACCCCTGGTATTTAATTTGTCCCTAAGCAATTTTCTACATTTTGTAAGCCTGAAAGCAACGAAGAATAGTTGGTCAATCTGTCCCTTACTAATTACTTTACGAGATAATAAATGCAAAAGTCTAACCTTCGTCCGACTGCGTTCATGACACTACCATCGTAGCTCTCTATCAACTATGCTAACGCGGTCGCTACTCAATATATTATCACCATCCAGTGCCTTGCCGGTTGGCGTGGGCGATGATGCTTCTCCACAAATTACGATCTCCGATGTCATGGATCAATTCGTGTGTTGACTCCTTTCCGTGCCATGACACAAGACTGTCAAAAATCTTCTCACGCTGTCTTCCGTTATCTCTCTTTCCGCAAATCTTTCCGGTTATCACAACATGTTCCAGTTTGTGTCTTCTCTTAACGTGGCCAAATGACGATGACTGCTTCTTTCTGATATTTGTGATAAACTGTCTTTACTACTCTTCTCTGAAAACGATTGCTCATTTTGCCTGTCCAATTAATTTTCAGCGTTATATAAAACCACATTGCTAAGGTCTCCGGGGATTTTTTCATCTGTTTACTAACTGTCCAGGATTCGCAGCCGTATGTTAAAACTGGTTCTATGAAACATGCAAGAACTCTGTTTCTAACTTTCACATACAGTGACTTATTGCACAAAACGCTCTTCATTTAATAGTATGCGGTTTTTTCAATATTATATAAAAAAAAAAAAATGTTTTGCGTATCCTTTTACAGGACTTAGCTGTCAACAGCAGCATCTTTCAGCTGTCTGTTGATCTCTTGGCAAGATTACGCTCAGTAGTTTGCCATTGCTTTCTGAGCGGCCGGCTCAGTATCCGCAAGTCACGAGCGGGGGTCGAACCACCTCAGTTCTCGCTCCGCTGCGAGACTCTGCGTGATAAACGGGATTACAGAGAGAAAGTGTTGTAACCCCACAGCCAGAGAGACCGGCCAATATTATATATTTCACTGAAATATCATTCATTTACTTGCTTCTAATCTAGTCTCGCGTGACTGTATAAACTACCTTGAACTCTTCCGGTGTAATTCAAGGTTAGCCACTCAGCAAAAACACGCTTACATAAGTTTGTCTCTCCCTGACCTTACTTAGAATGAAATAAGTAAAACGGTCAGGCTACCAGAACCGGAGTGTTTGACATCAAATGCCCTTTGTCTCCTTTTATAAATACATGAGACCGCGTTCTCTGGCCGATATTGTGACTGCTCTTTCTCATACAGCTGTTTTTCTTCGACCCAGAAGTCTTGCTTATTTCATTCAATTTAATGTATCCCTACACCGGCTCTGTAGCGAAGAGTTACAAATGCAATTCGCAATCCGGTATACCGCGTTCAAACCACAGCTGCGGGAGATTTGGCAGCAGACTACCTTGCGTTGGTTTTCATACAATGGTATGAGGAGTGGTCGTTCAGAAAGCAATGGCAAATTGCTGAACGTAAACTTGCCAAGAAATCACAAACAGCCAAATAATGCTGGAGTTGACTGCCACGTCCTGTAGAGGATATGTAACTGACTTGTCCCGAATCAGTTACCTGTTAACGGTCTTTGATGTGATACGGTTATCACATTTTGTCGACTCTTGGCAGGAAACTGCATCAGGAGATTAACGAAATGGGTATAAAGCGTGAAAAATCAAATATTTAGGGTTCATTAAAATTAATTTGGTAAAATGGTGTGTCCATTAAAAAAGAAAAAGACAGAATAAGGCAGAATAAGACAGAATGAAACAGAATAACATTATGAGACTAATATCCGAGAATGAATGGAAAGTAAACATTGAATAGAAAAGCAACGATTTAACAAGGCCGATAACATCTTCTTCTTCTTCTTCTTCTTCTTCTTCTTCTTCTTCTTCTTCTTCTTCTTCTTCTTATTATTATTATTATTATTATTATTATTATTATTATTATTATTATTATTATTATTATTATTATTACTATTATGATTTATTATTTACCTTCTCTTCTTCTTCTTCTTTTTCTTCTTCTTCTTCTTCTTCTTCTTCTTCTTCTTCTTCTTCTTCTTCTTCTTCTTCTTCTTCTTCTTCTTCTCCTTCTTCTACTACAACTACAACTACTACTACTACTACTACTACTACTACTACTACTACTACTACTACTACTACTACTACTACTTCATCATCATCATCTTCCTTCAATGACTTCTTCTTCATTATTCTTTTCTTCTTCTCCTTCTCCACCAGCACCACCTCCTCCTCCTTCTTCTTCCTTCAATAGCTGCCTCAACTTATTTCTTTCTTTCTTTCTTTCTTTCTTTCTTTCTTTATTTATTTATTTATTTATTACTTTCTTTCTTTCTTTCTTTCTTTCTTTCCTCTGCTCTTCCTCTTCCTCCTCCTCCTCTTTCTTCTGCTGCTTCTACTTCGTCTCCTCTCTTCCAGCACTCTTGTCCACCACATACTCAGAAACAACCTACTTTCCAGACACCACGTGACTGACTCTGTGACGTCATGAGTTCATCACGAAATCGGAGAATGACCGCGACCCGACAGTCACGCAAACAGCAACAGCTTTCAGCATTGGCAACACAAATCTTGGAGCAAGCCAATAAGCCACCCCATCTGCTAAGACTGTGAGTCGCGTCTGGTTGGTAATGCATCGAAATACACTTGTTCCTGCAACAAGACGCTGTCGTCATTTTGAGGTGAATCCCGGTCGGTAACTATAGCTTTCAATTGTGTTGTTGTCTAGTTTGTCCTCTAGTTTGTATAATACGTTCACAAATGTTTGCCCTCGTGTAAAAATCCATAACTCAGTAACCATCTCAGGGAAAATGGCGAGATTTAGCATATATAACGGTATCATGATGTACAACCAACAAAAACGATTTTGTTCTGGAGATTTTACATCAGATCTCAATGTTTTGGATTTGTGCGTGCAGTATATAATTTACGGGTCGGAGATGAACTGCATATTGTGAACTGTATTACACCTTCAGATGGAAACATCAGTGTTCAATAATGAATATTGTCCGTCGTGCCCGGGAATTTCCTTATGGGAAGCACTTCACAAAGTGGAACAGAAATGTTCAGGGCATTACTGTAAAACAAGTTTATTAGCGTAGTTAGTTGCCTTTACATGACGTTTGCGGTCAACACCAGCATTTTTTGCTTTTGTTGATGACTTGGCAAGTTTAAGTTCACTAGTTAGCCATTTCTTTCTGAACGACCGGCACCCATACCATTTTGTAAAATACCAGCGCAAAGCGGTTTGCTGCTAAATCGGGCGCAAAAAGGGGTGGGAGTAAATATAAGACGGCAGGGAACATTTCATAACGATGCAACAGATACTTTATTAACAAATTAAACGTCAATGAGGTCAATTTTTTTGTAAACACACTATACTTCTTTCTTCTAGTTCTATCAGTGCCAAACAATGCATGTGGGCTTATTCGTGACAAGCCTGTGTGGTGAGTATGCGGCCTTCCACGCATATCACAGTTGATCACTTATATAATAATATTTTTATGCTGTGTAACCACTCATGCACCACCTGCTGTGCCCATTTCATCGGATCAAAAAGATTTGAAAGTCCTACTTCACTCATACACTTGCTGAACTGACAGACATGCATCACCATACGGATAATAAATAGAACGCTGCTCCTCTTTGGTGCATGTCAAAAGTGGGGCGGCCATCTTTAAACTGTCCTGACACAAGACTGTCAAGAATCTTCTCACGCTGTCTTCCTCTATCTCTCTTTCAGCAAATCTTTCCGGTTGTCACAACATGTTCAAGTTTTTGTCTTCTCATATCTTGGCTAAAATATGTTGGCTGACGTTTTCTGATGTTTGTGATAAATTGTCTTTGCGGCTTAGCTTCCCTTAGAACTTCCTGATTTCTCATTTTGGCTGACCAATTAATTTTCAGCATTCTTATATAAATCCACATCTCCACAGCTGCCAGGGATGTTTTCTTATGTTTACTAATCGTCCAGACTTGGCAGCCGTATGTTATAACTGGTTCTATGTAACATGAAAGAACTCTTTTTCTAACTTTCAAGGACAGTGACTTATTGCACAAAATGTTCTTCATTTGATAGAATGCAGTTTTGCTTGTCCTATTCTGTTCTTTATTTCAGTGATGCATCTTCCAACTTATGTTATCTATGTGCCTAGATATCTAAGTGTATGCACTTGCCCCAAAATAACGTCCTGTACTTTAATTGCACATTTACGCACAATCTATTTTATTGATATCACCATTACTTCTGTATTTCAATTATTCAAACTCAATCAATCAGTCAATCATGTGCCATTGCCAAACATCTGCTTTATGTGGCTCATTGATGAGATGTTTTGACAATTTCACGAAACACACAACGTAGCAACTGCAGGAAGTGCAACTCAGCGTCCTAGTCACTGCACACAATGTTTATTTATTCTTGACAATATCACAGCACCCAGCCGTCCACGTTCCC
>OY992889.1:90310171-90425171 GCA_963921405.1 Cepaea hortensis | reverse complement strand
ACAGCAATATTCACAAACACATAGTTTATTAACCTATAAAGTGACATCAGATGATTAACCACATTAAGCGACTTCCCATATCTTCCAAGGGTTTATATATGGCTGAAATGTTGTCATTGCGTTCTAATAAAACATATCTGCTACCATATTAAAGACTTTTAAGTCATAACTGTGACATATCCATACTTCCTATATTCCGCTATCCATTTTTAGGGGGGGGGGGGGGAGGGGGGGGGGTCCAAACCTATTGTTTGTTTAGCACAGAATCTGGTAATCTCCCTTATCTGATCACCCAAAAAACACCATTGTGCATTTAGCATCCTATGATCCACGACTTCCTATGAACCACAGAGCACTGCTCCTTCACTCCGGATCCACGTCAGACATGTCAACGCCCAGAACTATTCCTGGACGGATCGATAAGATTTCATCTCAGGACATTCAACCGGTTTCTTATAATCCCATGGAATAATAACACAATAACGGGAGACAATAGCTGACCGCCGGGTTACTAACCTTGTAGAATTGAAGCGTTAAGCCTAAGCACATATTTTATTTGCATCAAAATAATTAATACATGTTGTATCAAAATGCATATATTTATATGAGCTAATTGGCCCTCATTTTCTGCAGTATATCTTTGCCAATCAAGGTGGGGAAAAGAGTTTTTAAGAACAATACTGAGCTAAACCTGATTTACGAAATTGCATAGATAAAAACGGTTTCCTGCTGCTGAGCATTTAACGGAGTGCGAAAACACACGCACACACGCACGCGCTCACACACGCACGCGCACACACAGACAGACAGACACACACACACAGACACACACACACACACAATATGACTGAAAAGCTCGATGGATGTATTAAAAATATGTCCCAAGTGATGAACCCTCTATGCCACAATCAGAAGAGAAAGTTAACGCGTGATAAACAATCCGGATGTGAGTGGCACCTTGCAGTCTTGACAGACATAAGTGTGTGAGTTGGAATGTGGCCAAAATTCCATCACAATGCCTGGGCAGAGCCTGAGAGAAACATGTGGTGCCCAAACGACATGTTCCCTCTCTCGGCCTAGCCTTGTGTATTCCAGAGGAATGGGTAACCAATACGTCTGGCACAAGGTAGGCTGCAGACGCTGGGGGGGGGGGGGGGGGGGTCAGCGTCAAACCTCCGAGACTCCTGCATTTTCATAAATATGAGACACGACACTGCTCACCTTCTGCGCCATGAAACGTTGCTGTACGGAGAAGGTACGAACTGTAATCACATCCGCCCGTCTTGTGAGCAATGAACAGAGTGATATTATCCAGTAAAAACTCCTTGGCGCAATATCCACAAGTCAGATAATCTGGGTGTGAATCTGGAAAGAGGTAGTTGGTGTTGTTAGTTAGAGCAGCGGTGTGGGACCTTTTGTTCTCCCAACGGCCATTTTTATTTTTATAACATAATTCATGGGAAAATACTGCGTTTTGTCTATTTAGGAGAATGTGGCATGATGTCTTCAGACGTTCGCATCCCCAGTCCATTTACATTTCTCAATACTCAGTAGTTAACCACGTAAGCCGTCGTGATACCCTAACTAAAAATAGAATCGTAGATTCTAGATCGAGAGAGGGTAGATGAATGGTGGGGTCTCAATTTGATTGGGTAACCCTTGGGCTGGTAACGCTCCTTAATACATAATTAGCCCGCCAGTCGAAGCCTTGATTCCATCCCGTAAGGACATGTTCAAGATGCAGTGGTAAAATTTGCCCAAAAGCATTCTTTGGGAGGTGGTCATCTGCACTCCAGGTACCTAAATCATTTAATATGTTATGTGTAAACCTGATGAAGTGAGAGAGAGACGAATGGGCGAGTATTTTCTTGAGAGAATGTAAAAAGAAGACAGAACTTCGGTACAGTGACTCTAAAACTGCCGCTCAAAACCTGTCATGTCTACCGCAGTGAAACATTCTTACCATGTCTATTGTCTGTCTGATTTGATGATTTGCATATGCTTATGACTGTAAACCACGCTCAATGCATATGGCAAAACCTTTGTGCGCTCTGAACATTCGTGGAGTGCCTATCATGACCATTCTTAACCAAACTGTACATCGCTCTTGAGAGTTACCTTTGGCAGTTATGTTTCAGAATGTGTGATGCTATATACTGCATGTAATTTCTCCCTTATAATGGCTGAGAATGTTTGAATGAATGAGATGGTAATTATATAATTAACTTCTCATATTTGTAAAAGTAAAGACACTTATTAAATCCATGTTTGCAGGACTGCATTGCACTGTAGAAATTAACCTAGTGTCTGTCAGATGAATACATGGGAAGGCTCATGCTATTTGTCAGGGAAAATTCATGTTTTCTTTCATTATGTGTATTCCACATGTGAAAGCATTTCTAGTGCATGATTTCTGCCATACAATGCCTACTTCTTGGTGCTTAATCACACTGTCTGTTCTCATGGTACACCGGTCCCTGTGATCTACTCATTGTGAGAATTTACAAGATAATTGTGTGAAGCTGCCTCTGATTAGGAGTATGTGCCGATGACTTCGCGGTTTTGGGGATGAACCTGGAGAAAGGATATCACCCCAAACCCCCAAATAAAATTGCACTTCATCATCAGTGAGAGGCGGGTGTTCGAATATCACACTCCTTTTCCCCTCCCATTCCTCTCTGAATCTGTGATAGTACTGTATAACTGTGACAATGGTTCAATAGATGTAAAACACATGTTGTGCCTTTGTTTATTAACAGAGAATGAGGAAGATGGAGGAGGCCCTTTTCAATTACCAGGACAATCCAGAGAAGTCCTGAGCTCTAGTCTTCAACTCCAGCTGAAAAGTCAGACTCCAAAAAGACCAAAATGAATAACAGGTTGCAAAGATTCAGCCTGAATCCACTAATTCTGGCCTATACAGATGGCACTGAAGAAAAGTCTTTCTTAAAAGCCTAAGACAGGGATACTCTCCAATTTTGTAAAAGCTCCAGGCTATATCTTCAAGATAAATTCAAGAAGAAACCTTAAGAGGAGAGATCACCTGGTCTTCAGCATGTCACTACTGGCTAAGAGTGGACATTAAAGGTGCACTTGGAGCTGACCCTATCACAGCTTAATATTAATAATGGCTGAAAGCTGAAGGAGCAGAAGTTAATAAATAGAGCAAATTCACAAAATGGATTGGTGTTAAGTCGGTGTGGTGATTCAATTACATCAGAACCTGTTTGTGGGAGATAGACTGGCAGAGAAGAATGATGGGACATCATAGTTTTTAGATCTTCCTCTGCTGGAAAAGTAAAACTAATCCCAAATTATCAACTTTGCGAACAGTCTACTCACCCTTCGGAAGGACATGTTTGTCACTTGCTTCGGACTAGTCAAAGTAGGGAATAGCCTAAACTGGAAAAACATTATGGGGAAAGCTGAAACCTGAGACATTCCCAACACCTTCATTGGTGCTAAAAGACGGTACACGGATCAGTATAGCAGTGTCTCCCTATACTTGTGCCCGGCTATAGGTTTATCATGTGTTTTCCTCATTTGACGGTTGGAAAAGTGATAGCATGATTAAAGGTTGTGGTGTAGGATAACTTATGGAGTAGAGAAGTGAAGGAGGAGGGTTTATTTAGATTGATGTTTCTGTGGGGATATTGAGTGATGTGTTTGGGTTTTCATAGATAATGTCACTATAATTTGCATATAAACATATTTGAGATGTAAATTGTTGGCAGAATATGAAGCCTGAGTCTTCACTTGACCTCATCAGACATTAATAAAGTATTAGTAGTAAGAGAACAGTTTTTGAGATACATGTCTCTGTGATTGTCTTGTACATTGTTGAGAAAGAAATGTCCAACTGGTGTCAAGCATCTTCATGGTGACTGTTAATCTACTGTTGCTGTTGGTTACAGAGATTGTGAAAGTCTGTGTGGTTGTTGTCAAGTATCTTCCATGATGTATGACTTGTCTAACCTGTTGGTGTGATCATTCTTTGTGAATGTTTGTCCAACTGTTGTCAAGATCTTCTCATGTTGTCTTGTTCAACCAGTGTAAAATACAGTTGTTGTTGTTTATGTTCACTACAATGGTACAATTGTCAATGTGATCATTTGTCCAAGTGTCTTGTGTCACTTGAAATAAGTAATGAGATCAAAAATGAGGTTGGCGACCAGAGCACAGTCAGCTGGAAGATGAGAGAACTGCTTTCATTGGTTACTGTGGCTAACTGCCAAGATCTATATATATATATATATATATGGCCTAGAAGAGAAATCATCTATAAATAATTCTGTGTAGAACTTAACTTAGGTCTAATTTCTCACAGTGGGGGTACTCGGTGAGCCAAAATTCTGAATGGTTTCTCTACAAGGGTTATGCGAGAATAAATATCAATACCTCTAGACAACACTTGCCGTTACTAACCTGTATCTTTTATAGAGAGATATACGTTATAGAACTTCACTCATTGGAACTTCTGTAATTCTCTATAAACCCACAAAAAAAAAAAAAACCTCACAGAGAAATACAGCATTTTGTCTGTTTAGGAGAAATACTGCAGTTTGTCTGTTAAAGAGAGATACTGTATTTTGTCTGTTAAGTAGTGATACTGATTTTTTCTGCTTAGGAGAGAAACTACATTTTGTCTGTTTAGGAGAAATAACTGCATATTGTCTGTTTAGAAGATATACTGCATGTTGTATGTCAGCGTGTTGGGAAGGTGGATACAGGACATAGAGAGGACAAGAGACAGAATATAGAGGCAGGACTACTTAGATAACGACATACAGGACATAGGTAAGGACATCGATAGTATAGTCGATAGATTAGAGATATGACATAAGTCAGGACACAGAGTGGTCATTAGACAGGACATCTACAGGACAGTAGATAGAGTGGACTCAGGTGGGGACACAGACGTGTCATAGACAGGACACCGGCAGGACAAGACCGAGTGATAGGAGGGGACGCAAGTTCACGGGACACTGCCCTGAACGGACTAGACGTCAGTATACTGAATAACCTAACCTAACACGGACGGACGGCAGTACGACGTGACTGCAGTAACAGCACGGGGTTCACGCACAGCGCGGGGTCCAAGGACCACAAGTCCAGCCGACCAGCTTGACCACGTCAGACGGGACCCAGACAGTTTCAGGGGAGGACGTTATGTTTTTCTGAGCGAGTGAAATAGTGAAATAGCTTTTGCGAGAGTGCTAGGTTGAAGATAGCGAGTGTAGGACTTATGTACTTGATAGTGTGCTATGAGCGTATGTAAGGCAGCATTTGTATGTATATATATTGAAGTTATCGCCTGTGTGCGAATAGCAACTGTGATCAGGCTGGCCTGAATAAATATCCCGTGCGGACAGAACCATATGCACAACTGACGTTTTTTCCTTGAGCGCGTACGAAGGAGTTAGAATGCTTGTGTGCGTGTAAGACGCTGACATTGTATGTTAAGGAGAGATGCATGCATTTTGTCTGTTTGCAGTGATACTGCATTTTGTCTGTTTGCAGTGATACTGCATTTTGTCTGTTTGCAGTGATACTGCATTTTGTCTGTTTGCGGTGATACTGCATTTTGTCTGTTTAGGAGAGATACTGCAGTTTCCTGTTTAGGATAAATACTGCATATTATCTGTTTATGATAAATATTGCATGTTGTCTGCATAGAAGAAATATTGCAGTTTGTCTGCTTTGTAAAAATACCGTTGTTTGCTGTTTAGGAGAAATACTGCAGTTTGCCTGGGAAATATTGTATTTTGTCTGTTTAGGAGAAATACAGTAGTTTGTCTGTGTAAGAGAAAGACAGCAGTTTGTCTGTTTGAGTGTCAAGAGTCCTAATGGGGACCTAGACGGACCGTACTGAGCTGACAGGACAGACATAGAAACAGACAGCCAGTCAACAGGGGTTGACTACGATACGGGTATAAAAGAGCGAGGACAGGTCACAACTGTTGATAAGACACCTAATCCCGAGGTCAGGGAGAGTCCGATGCAGTAGAAACCCCACACGGACTGACTAAAGGGAGTTCAGACGAGAAACACGTGACCAAGGGACATGTGGTGGTAAAGACTGGACAGGGGTCACGACAGAATGTGTGCGACTACCGACCGAGACAGACTTGTTAGAGTAGACTGAGAGAATCTGAGAAGCGAGGCGAATGAAAGCCATGGTGCCCTGCGAGTTATATAACTGCTATAGTTTAAGCGTGCTATGATTGTGTGAAACGGCGACGATTTTCATGTAGATTTATCGAGATGGCTAGACTGAAAGTTTACGGTCTGAGCATGTGTAAATAGAATGTTGATTGTACATATTTATATGCTATCATGTTTCTGGTACTGACATGGTTGTATTGTTTCGGTGCTTAATCATGTATCGAGCACTTTGTGATACGGGAGTGGTGCTCGGTGAGAGAGAAAGAAATAAATCTTCCCGAAAGGGACGACTGGTTCGCCTGACTCAGTGTGAAGTTATTCTAAGAAATAGAAATTACCTGTTAGCGACAGACGTACGCATGCCTTATCAGGACTAGGTCTCTGATAGGTAAAAATGCTGAAGTGTGTCAGTTTAGGAGAAATACTACATTTTATTTGTTTAGAATAAATACTATATTTTGTCTGTTTAGGATAAGTACTGCATGTTGTCTGTTTAGGATAAGTACTGCATGTTGTCTGTTTAGGAGAAATACAGCAGTTTTTCTGTTTAGGAGAAATACTGCACTTTGTCTGGGAGAAGCACTGCAGTGTGTCTGTTTAGGATACATACAGCAAATTTGCCTCTTCGGTTCACGAGTGCATTTTTCAGGAGACTCCTGGGAGTCGAGCACTGAAGCTACGGAGTTCGGGCTTTACTGCGACACTTTCGGCGGGTCGCCCTGCGGTAAAAGACCGAGCCATATGAGAAAACCCGGGTCAATGAGGTCTTTCTGGTGACTGCCGAGTCCATCGACGATGCACTGTGGTTTTCGTTGATGAATTTTGTTTGGCATTCTGGCGACGGCATTATGCACAGTGTACTTGTGTGGGCTGTTAGATTGCCGAGACTCCCGTCTAATTCCACTTTTCACATTGGACAGTGAGGAGCATTTTGTGTGATATTCACTGGCTCAGGAATGGAGCATAATGGGGACGACCCGTTGCCGTGAAGTTGGAACCTCGACTAACTAACTAACTAACTAACTAACTAACTAACTAACTAACTAACTAACTAACTAACTAAATAAATAACTAAATAACTAACTAATTAAATAAATAACTAAATAACTAACTAACTAACTAACTGACTGACTAACTAACTAACTAACTAACTAAATAACTAAATAACTAACTAACTAACTAAATAACTAACTAAATAACTAACTAACTAACTAACTAATTAAATAAATAACTAAATAACTAACTAAATAACTAAATAACTAACTAACTAACTGACTAACTAACTAACTAACTAACTAACTAAATAACTAACTAACTAACTAACATACAGTAGTTTGTCTGTCTGGGAGTAACACTGCACTGTGTGGTTTAGGAGAAACAATGCAGGCAGGGATGCAGGCAGGGATTCGAACTTGTCACCTCCGAATGACGGCAGCGTCCCGCTATTAAAACAAGTGTGCCTCGACGCACGACCAACTAGTTATTTATTAATTAAGCGTCTTAGTGACCTCAAACTGTTCCTCAAATATGTAACACTGGTTGGTGCATGTTATCTGCTCTATACTTGTTTTACATGACAGAGATAACGCAGCGCTGTATATGCTGCAACATAGTCCACTAAATAAGATTAGTATGTACAAGCGCCTTGTGAATTACGCACAACTTTCATACTAAAGATATCGCTTGCGTGTTCACCGAGAATTGTGTGATTCAGGGGGTTGGTGACTCGACAGCGTGTGTATGAGATAGTCAAAGTTATCTGGCTTGTCGATTCAAGGGGTTGGTGACTCGACAGCGTGTAAATGAGATAGTCAAAGTTAGCTGGCTTGTCGATTACAGGATGTCACAATCAAATTTGGTGTGTTTATTTTTTATGTGTGGATGTTTTTGATGTTCTAAGCAATTTTACAAGCCAAGCGCGATGAAATGCAACCTAAAGACTACATGTCATGGCAGGGCAGGGCAAAGCAGGCCCAAAGCCTTGGTCGGTAACTAGTCTAGAATCGAAGTTCCGACCGGTGGACAGTTAGAACATTGCTTTGCTGATCCGGACACTTCGGCGGCTTGTCTTGTTCCAGATGTATTGGTGTTATCTTTCCTCTGGAGTAAACTAGACAGGCCAAGAGATAATGATGCATGTGCAAACTATGGTCTCCAAATTCAGCCCAGGCTTTCTTCTCACTGTGGCTAAGGGCTTGCGAACGCGGTTTGTGAGCCCGTATACCCGGGTTCGAAACACAGCGGTGCTGGTTTTTTCGAAAAAGGTATAGGAGCCGGTCGTTCAGAAAGCAATGGTAAACTACTGAACGTAACACTTGCCTAGTACATCAACAACAGTTGAAAATGCTGGTGTTGACTGCAACGTCCCGTAAGGGATACGCAACAAAAATGTCTTCTATGGAGAGGTATGTTAACATTTTACAAACTATCGTCTGCCAAGACGGCCAGGTGCCAGTCTGTCAGTGTGGTATTGCTATCTGAACTGCCGTTGATCATGCTAGTGCGAACATCGGCGTAAAGCGATCTGCTCCCACAGTGACTACGACAGACTTTGAACCCTGTATGTCGAACAGTTTTGGTTGGTGAGTGGGTGGGTGGGTGGGTTGGAGGGTGGTTGGTTGGTTGATTGGTTGGTTGGTTATTTAGCTGGTTGTTTGGTTGATGGATGGGTGGGTTGATGGGTTGGTCGGTTGGTTGGTTGGTGGATGGGTTGGTTGGTGGATTGGTTGTTGCATTGTTTGGTTGGTGAGTTGATTGGTTGGTGAGTTGGTTGGTTGGTTGGTTGGTGAGTTTATTGGTTGGTTGATGAGTTAGTTTGTTTGTGGGTGGGTTGCTTTTTTTGGTTGGTTGATTTCTGGTGGGTTGGTTGGTGGGTTTGTTGGTTGATGGGTTTGTTGGTTGGTGGATGTGTGGGTGGTTTGGTTGGTTGATTAGTGGGTTTGTTAAGGGGTTTGTTGGTTGGTGGGTTGGCTGGTTGCTTTATTGTTTCGTAGGTTGGTTGGTGGGTGGACGGGTGGACGGGTTGCTTGGTGGTTTGGTTGGTGGGTGGGTAGATAGATGGGTGGGTTCGTTTGTTGGTTGGTTTGTGGGTTTATTGGTTAGTTAGTTGGTTTTCTTGGCTGATTGGTTGGTTAGTTTTGGTTGGTTTGTTGGTGAATGGGTGGGTTGGTTTGTGAGTTAGTGGATGGGTTGGTTGGTGGGTGGGTGGTTTGATTGATGGGTTGGTTTGTTGGTTAGTTGGGTCTTTCGTTGGTTCTGGTTGATTGGTTTGTTGAATGGATGGTTGGTTGTTTGGTTGGTTGGTTGGTTGATTGGTGTTGGTTGGTTGGTTGGTTGGTTGGTTGGTTGGTTACTTGGTTGGTTGGTTGTCTGTGTCCCCCATGGAAAACTGTGAGGTTTAAGTGCATTGGCGTTCATTTCACCCGAGCCGCGAAAGAGCTTGCATCTTTTGGAATGGGATTGGTGTGAAACCTTTTCTTGCGACTCAGTACCAAAGTACCAAGTACCATTTCCAGGGGAGACTGGCAGAGCTCTCCATCCCCTCTCCAAGTCTAGAAACCAGCGGGTGTGTCAGACCTGTACTGGAACTTCACACCCGAGGAGATCATATGACCAGGTCTTGATGTCTGATTCCACATAACACATACTGACTGACTGGGATTAGACCAACCGTTTGGTGATGTTCCTTCCAAATACTTTAGATGTTTTATTGTAACAGATTCCAGTAACAGATGCCGATAGGGAAAACGCGACGTGATGAGAGAGAGAGAGAGAGAGAGAGAGAGAGAGAGAGAGAGAGAGAGAGAGAGAGAGAGAGAGGAGAGAGAGACTGACACACAGACAGACACACGGAAACACAGATAGACTGACAGAATTTCAACCAAATGGCCTGAGAGGCAAAAATATGTGATCAGACAGACAGACAGACAGACAGACAGATAGACAGACAGGCAGGCAGGCAGGCAGGCAGGCAGGCAGGCGGGCTGGCAGGCAGGCAGGCAGGCAGACACAGAGGCTGGCAGAGGGGCAAATAGAAGAGAGAGAAGACAGAGATACATATAGTCAGAGAGAGAAGACAGACAGACAGACAGACAGACAGGCAGACAGACAGACAGACAGACAGACAGACAGACAGACATGTAAATGAACAGCTAAAAGAGTAATGCCAATACCGGCCATACCTCTCATGACATTCCCCAGCATGCACTGGTGTTGATACGACGACATTTCTCGCCAAACTCTGTGAAAGAAATGGTTAACGAGAGTTCAGTTATAGTTCAATCACGTACGAGAAGAGGACTCTACGGGCATAGACAGTCTTAGTGAAGACAGTAGACTGAGCTACTTGTCGACAGATTTCATCCTTTCGTCTTCAGGTTATCACAAGCACACACGGGTGTGACGCAACAAAAGCGATACATCTGGCCTTGGGACGCAAGCTTAGGTTCCCACACTACTAGGCTTAACTTAAAGTGTGGATTTTACAATGTCGCTTGTCCGCCACGCGTTGGTTATTTACGAAATAGTATGGATGCCGGTCGTTCTGAAAGCAATGGCAAACTACTGAACGTAAACTTGCCAAGAGATCACAACAGCAAATAAATGATGGTGTTGACTGCGACGTCCTGTAAAGGATGTGAAACTAACATTTTTTTTTTTTTTGTCATTTGCATTACGCTACGATCCGCCTCATGTCAACTGTATGGACCATTTTGCGGTCAGTTGTTTATCATTTTTTTCTGAACGAGAATTCTTCTTCTTCTTCTGCGTTTATCCGGAGTTTTTGTTTTCGGACGTGATTGCGTTGTGCCTGTTTACAGCAGAGCTGCGTTCTTGCGCCGTTAGGCCGACACATCCGACTTCTGCGGGCATTTGTTGACCGAGTTAACCTTCCCGGGAACGAGAATTCAACGTGTAAGTCCAACTGAACGGTGTATGGAATGCACACACTACCCCGCAACCACAGCAGATGATGCTCCAGCGTTCATATTCACAAGCAGACAATGGTAAATAGTCATTAGATAAACGACAGCTTTATGATCGACCGAGTAGTCAAATGGTTTGGCATTATCACAAATTCGTAGCATTAGTACTACTATATTGTAATATTATATCATGCTATATCTGATGGCTGTAGACATGTGGTTTCTGAAGAAAATGCAAAGAATACCATGGACAGACAGAAAAACCAATGACCAAGTCCTACAAGAAACAAATGAAAACCGTAAACTCGTTAGAGAAATTAGACGTAGACAGTCAACATTTTTTGGTCACGTTATGAGAAGAAATAAATTGGAAAACTTTGTGACAACTGACAAGATTGAGAAAAAAAGAACGAGAGGTAAGCAGAAAAGTAAACGCTTGGATGGCTTGACCACGTGGCTTGGTCGAGACAAGAACACTGAGCTGATCCACGACTCTGGTGATCAAGTGAGATGGCGAGACATGACCTCCAACTCTTACCGGCTTGGCACATGATGATCATGATGATGATCATGATGATGATGATGACGATGATGATGATATCATGCATATCTTGGATACAGTAGCAAAAACTTCGCCGCGAAGCAAACACGGCAGGGGGCTTCTGATCGTCAGAAGTGTACCCTCTTCCACAAGTATTTCGGGCCATTACACTCTTGATACTCTCTGGGGGAGGTCCCGTCCGGGTCATGACTCCGGGCGTCTTTCCCCAGCCGTAGAGACGTTCGCTCACATTTGTTATCCCTGTTGTTGTGCTTGTCCCTTCGCAGTTACCACGTCCACTCTCAAGCCCTCACGCCCTCGATGAGGAGAGTCTGTGCAGCCTGTGCTTGCCCCTTAGCACATGGGGTCGTGGGAAGCCAGCTTCATCCCCCGCCACGACCTCTATTACTTCCATTCGTCTCCGTCGCCGTGTTCTTTCCTCGTGTCCCGTTCACAGCGCCGCACTCTATTAAGAAGCCGGTTCTTCCTTTACGTTTCTGGGCCCACTTCTTGGTCTCTGCAGCTGAATGAGTGCGACTTACGGACGATTATCGCTATGTTACGGAGGTTGGACTTCGGCCGATATTTGCATGGTTTGACTGCACTCAGATTCACCACCCACCCTCGGAGGAAAGGCTAAAGAACTGACACAAGATGTTGCAAGTTCGTGGTCTTGGTTGAGAGATTGTTAGTAATCCTGCAGTTACCGCTTCTAGCCATACTAGTTACGAGACTCATCCCACTTTAGGGAATTCCATAGCCAGCACGAGGCCTTTTCGGCTGCTTCACACAGTTGTTGTTTTTTGGGCCCGAGTTCTTGCATGTCCTGTAATGCCCATTCGTGTTAGCACGTCATACATTGAGTGGGAGACTAGGCCTCAACGGCGAATAGCCTGATGGCGTATCCCTCAAGCATAAGACTTGCGACCATGTCCTCGTACTTCTTCAGTTTGTACGTATGCTGCTCTTCAATATTTGATTCATACGGGACGGTCAACTCAATCAGCGTTAGCTGCTTGGCTGACGAGGAGCTAAACTTTCGGATCACCTCAGGGTATTCGCCACGGCCCTTTAGATACAGAAAATAACTAATACATCCATACGACAAGATCTGAATAGTGAAGAAGGTTGGCAGCTAAAGAAGAAAAACAACGAAAATAGAAATATTTTGGTCACTTCAAACGGCATGAAAGTTTGGAGAGAACAATAATGGAGGGGTATGTGTCTGGGAAGAGAAGTAAAGGAAGGCCAAAGCGAAGATGGGTGCAGAATGTAGCGGATGATCTCCAGATGGGTGTATGGGACGCGGGACATCTTGCTTATAACAGAGAAGTTTTCTGGAAGGTTGTTATGGGTTATGGGAGCAAGGTTCTGCAAAGGACGTGCTACTGAATGAATTGCTTGCTTGCTTGCTTGTGTTCGTTGGCTTGAGCTCCAACGCGAAGTCCTGAATGTCGGATGAAGGCATCCTGTTGTCCAACATCAGTGTGATGTCATACAGGACCTGAGGTTTGCGTGAGTATCCGTTGTCCCATGTCTGGCTTATTGGTGTGCAGACTGATGGTTCCTCGCCGTACAGGCAGACACTCTCCGACTTCGGGGGAAACTGAATGAATTAATTAATATCTTGCATTAACGTAGGTAGGCACTGTAGTGTCAACTCTATGGTGTCCATGTAGCTGTGTTTTTGTTTTGTTGTTTGCTTATGAAGAATTGTCTCCGCAGCGTCCTCCGTTTTCCGGGATTGTATGTTGTAAGGCCATTCTACACTTCTTGTTTTTCTGTTCTTTACATTTCCACAGCTTTACTACAGATTAACCCTGTTCTTTTACTTTCAAAAATGCAGCTTCTTTGCGTGTGGGCCAGCTTACCCTATTATTAGTGTCCTTCGTCATCAGGCACACCTTCTCCGAATTCGTGTATTTGTAATTTACGTCAGCAAATCAAGGACGAGAAGTCAACGCTTCAGGTCCAACTGATCGGTGCGATACGAGAACCTCTATCTAATCACCAGCGCACTCGAAGTTTAAGAGCCTGCGCTCATTTCCATACGGTCACGTGACTTCATGAAATGATGCTAAAGCCTGGCCTATAATTCTCTTAATCCCTGTCCCACAAAAACAAAGCGTACTCTAATAGTTCGCCATATTCTTCCTCTTCTATAAGCTCAAACAAAGCATACTCTAATATTTCGCAATATTCTTCCTCTTCTATAAGCAAGTACTAACAATGTTTACAACTATCGTAACCCCATCCCAAGGAGCGATGTACAGGCAGCTGATGATATCTACTCGAGAATTCGAGCATGTAAAACAACTCGGCGGGGTTGAAGACAAGGTCTCATGCTGGCTATGGAACTTTAAGAACGACGTATAGGACAAATCGAAGCGGTCAAGATGGTCCACGTCTCCACCTGCCAGGCAAAGTCTAACATGGCTCTCACGAAAGCAGAAGGAAACCATCTCTCATTTAAGATCCGGAAACCTTTGCTATCTCAGTGTAGGATAAGTGTAACAACGATTCCACGTTTCGAAACTGGAAGGCAGAGTGACAATACGCAGCAGGAGAAAGACGTCCGGAGTCATGACCCGGCTGGGGCTCGCCTCTAGAGAGTGTTAGGAACATTTTAAAAAGTTAGGTGCATATACTTTACATAACGTTTGCAGTCAACACCATCATTTTTTGCTGTTGTTGATGTCTTGGCAAGTTTATGTTCAGTAGTTTGCCATTGCTTTCTGAACGACCGGCATCCATACCATTTCGTAAAACACCAGCACAACAGCCAGCGGTTTGATGCCAAATCACGCGCAGTTGTGTTTCGAACGCGGGTATACGGGGTCACTAACAGCGTCCGTAACCTCTTCGCCACGGAGGCCTACGTTAGGAACATTTTTTTTTTGTACATCCTATTTACATGACATCGCTGCCAACACCAGCACTGCTGTTGTTGATGTCTTGGCGAGTTTACATGTTCCGAAATATTCGGCATGTCGCAATCAACCCCAGAGTTGTGTGTGTGTGTGTGTGGGGGGGGGGGGGGAGAGGGGGGGGGTTTGGATGGGTGGGTGGGTGGGTGCGTGCTTGCGTGCGTGTGTGTGTGTGTGTGTGTGTGTGTGTGTGTGTGTGTGTGTGTGTGTGCGCGCGCGCGCTTATGTGTGATTAACTAGACAAGTTTACGTTCAGTAGTTTGCTATTGCTTTCAGAACGACCGAGGTTCGTACCATCGTTAAACAAAAAAAAATCAACCAAGATGGTTTGCTTCCAAATGGCCTACGGATGATTTCGAACGTGGTATGCTGAATCAACAATGTAAAATACGGGTCTCATCTCATCTCATCTCATAATGTTCCTCTTGTACCTTGCGGTGCCGAGGTGAAGTATAAACAGCGGGAGAGTGCCCGCTTATTGGCTTCATGTATCGATATTCCCATGGACTCTGCTATTCCCTCCGACCATCGTTTACGTTGTCGGCCTCTATATACGGGTATTTGGGAATATTCTTAAACAAGTGAATAGGTACAGCTACAGGGTGCATTTTTAATGACTGTGCAGTGTTTGAAAATATTGCCGGTCTAAGTTTTGTATTTACCTATTATGTTGCATGAAATTTACAGAGAGTGAATACAAAACTTGGACCGGCAAGATTTTCAAACACAGCACAGTCATTAAAAATACAGTTCCTGCCTCCGTGGCTAAGAGTTTACGGACGCAATTCGTAATCCCATATACACGAGTTCGAAACATAGAGGTGCTGGTTTTTTTCGAAAAAGGTATAGGTGCCAGTCGTTCAGAAAGCAGTGGCAAACTACTGAACTTAAAACTTGCTCAGGAATAAGAACCGCCAAAATGCTGGGATTGACTCCTAAGTCTTGTGAAGGACATACAACTAAAGTTTTTTATATATTCTTCTTCTTCTTCTTCTTCAGAGTTCCGAGACATTGAGGTTCTTTGCTGCAGATACAACCCGTCTCCATTCGTCTCTCTGGTTGACCTTCTCTTGCCAATCGTTGATTCCAAGTGCTTGTAGGTCTGTATATATATTATCTCTCCATCGTCTTCTTGGTCTACCTCGGGGTCTACGGTCATTTATTTCCTCAGTGTAAGCGAGTTTTGTTTCCCTGTTGTCTTTCTTTTTTTCTATATGCCCAAGCATTGTAGTCTATTAGCCTTCATGATACCAGTGATTAGCGGGTACTTAAACAGATCATAAATGTCTTTGTTGCTTGTTCTTTTCCACTCTCCACTTTGTGTATCCCTAGTGGGTCCAAAGATGCGCCTTAAAACTTTGTTCTCAAAGGTTTGTAACAAGGCTTCGTCTCCTTTCGTTGTACTCCAGGTTTCAGAGCCATACAGCACAACTGGTCTGATCAGTGTTTTGTATATTGTGATTTTGGTGTTACGAGATAGTGCATTTGATTTTAGTAGATGTTGCAGTGCATAGTATATCTTATTTCCAAAGTTGATTCTAGTTTGTATTTCTTCCCTTATGATGTTGGAGCAGTTGAAGATTGTACCCAGGTATTTGTATGTTTCCGTTCTTTTAATGGTCATATTATCTATTTGTATGTGGCCAGAGTTTTTAGCCATTCCGTCTCTTGAAATTACCATATATTCTGTCTTATGTTGGTTGGTAACCAGCCCCATCTGTTGGGCTTTTTCCTTTAAGTGAGTCAATATTTCCAATGTCTTTTATTCATGTTCCCCTATAATATCTATAGCATCTGCATAACCAAGCAGCTTGGATGTTCCTCCAATCTCACATTCCTCCTTTACCCTCCTTACAACTTTCTCTCGAGCCAGATTGAAGAGTAGCGGCGATAATGCATCACCCTGTTTCAAGCCAGATGTTATTTGGAAAGGGTCTGATTTCCTGCCTTTATATGTTACTATATTATAAGTATCTTCCATGCATAGTCTGGTCATGTTGATTAACTTCCTTGGTATTCCAAATTTCCGCATAGCATTCCATAGACTATTCCTATGGACACTATCATAAGCCTTTTTAAAATCCACAAAAATGTTATGGAGATATCTTTTATATTCCCAATTTTCCTCGGCTATATGTCGGAAGATAAATATCTGATCTATTGTTGATCTGTTTTGTCTAAAACCCGCCTGGTAGTCACCTAATATGTCTTCTGAAATGGTTTTAGTCTATTTAGTAGTTGTTTAAATATATATATATATATATATATATATATATATATATATATATATATATATATATATATATATATATATATATATATATATATATATATATATAAACAGTCATAACATCTGAAGAGATTAGAATAAGAATCGTTACAGTAAGGGCAGCCTTTTGTTAGTTGGAAAACATACTGACCAATAAAAAGATGTCAATTGCTTCGAGTAAAAGGGTGTTGACTACTACATAGAACCTGTACTTTTGTTTGGATATGAAGCATGGAAATTGAGAAGACAAGCTTAAAAACAACTTTGGCAGTGGACATGTGGTTTCTGAGGAAAAAAAAAAAAAAAAAAAAAAAAAAAAACACACACACACACACACCACACACACACACACACACACACACACACACACACACACACACACACACACACACACACACACACACACACACACACACACACACACACACACACACACACACACACACACACACACACACACACACACACAGAGAGAGAGAGAGAGAGAGAGAGAGAGAGAGAGAGAGAGAGAGAGAGAGAGAGAAATCAATGAGAAAGTCCTAAATGACACAATTAGAAACGTAAACAGATTACAGAAATTAGACCAGAGGGTCACAAACCACGGCCCGCGAGCCATTTGTGGCCCGCCAGCTGTCTGCAAGTGGCACGCGATGCCTCATTATTTAATGTAATATATTTTAATAAATGCACTCTGAGCCCCCCGTCAGCGTACGATAATTTACTCTGCTCGTGGTTGTTATGCTCACATATTATCGAATTCGCCTGTTCAGTTCGCAAACGTTATAAAGTTCCCATTTCCCAGCTTTGTCGACCAATCAGAGTGCACAAGGCGCCATGTTGTCGTGTGTTTTACTGTTGCTGTTATGTCTGTTTAGCAGAGTCGGTAGTATTGTGTTGAAATTAGATTTTCAAATAAAGATTTACCGTTAAAGTCTATAAACATGAGTGTGGAAAATCTAAAATCAAACAATGGCAAAACGTGAAATGTGAAGATGTAGCTTGTTGTGAATTCAATGAAGATTGGACGGAGAAATGTATGTTTATGCCTAGTCGTTAGTGGTAAACCAGTTTGCTTATTCTGCGGAATTTGTGTTGCTGTTACAAAAATATTTAATCTGGAACGACACTTCTCGACCACACATTCAGACATAATTGCTCAATATACGATCAATTCAGAATTTAGAAAAGATTCCATAGCTAAACAAGAAAGTATATATAATAATATATTTTATATAGTATTTATATATACTGTTTGTATAGCATATACATTATTTTATAACGTTATAACGTTGTGGCCCGCTTAACTACTGAAAATAGTAATTATAGCCCTCTGCTTAGAAAGCTTGGGAACTACTGAATTAGACAGTAGGGATTTTTTAGGCAGGTTATGAGAAGAAATAAATTGGAGAACTTGGTGACACCTAGCAAGATTAAGGGGACAGGGAAATCAGGAAAAGTGAAATAAGGCAGAAAAATAATTTTCTAGAAGGCTTGGCCACATGGAATTTTGTTTTCTTCTGCATATCCTATTTACAGGACATCGCTGTCAACACCAGCATTTTACCGCTGTTGTTGATTTCTTGACAATATTACGCTCAGTAGATTGCCATTGCTTTCTGAGAGACCGGCTCACATACCCCCGTAAGTAACCAACGTGACGCGATCTGCTACCTAATCTCGCGCAGCTGCGTTACCCTACGTTGATATGCGGGATTACGGAGAAAGTCAATAACTCCTTCGTCAGGGAGACAGGTCTCATGTAATTATCGAGACAAAAACACAGAACTGAGCCACAACTCTGGCGAACGTATGAGCTGGCGAAACATGATCGCCCGCCCTTATAGGCATGGCATATGGTGATTATGCGCGATTCTGCATCTCGAACGTTACCACTTCGCCAACAGCGCATGCTGGCGAAACACTTTTTATTGCAAATCCTTTTTTACAGGACATCATTGCCAACACCAGCATATTACTGCTGTTGTTGATCTCTTGGCAAGATTACCTTCAGTAGTTTGCCATTGCTTTCTGAACAACCGGCTCCCATACCAACTCGTTATAACCCAGCTCAGTGCGGTCTGCTGCCAAATCGGTCGCAGTGTGTTTCGAACGCGGGTAAGCAAGCTTACGAATCGCGTCCGTAAGACCTTCGCCACGGAGACGGCATGGCTACACACTATTTTATTGTTCGCATATCCTTTACAGGACACCGCTGTCAACATCAGCATCTTTCAGCTGATTGTTGATTTCTTGGCACGATCACGCTCAGTAGTTTGCCATTGCTTTCTGAGCGAACTGCTCGCATACCCCGTTAGTTGCCGACGCGGAGAGAACCGCTACCAATTATCGCGCAACATCACGTTACTTACGAGAGTATACAAGATTACGGAGAAAGTCGTGTAACCTCTGGACCAGGGAAACCGGCGGCTACACACTACATTTATGTAATATACGACTGCTGACCTTGAATATTGATTGCCCTTATCAAGGATCACGTCTAGAGTTCACAGTTCGCTCGACTCACAAACAGGCAAGGTTCAGCACCGGGCGAACTCTGGCCCGAATCGACAGGATGACGCACCTTGTTAATTGTTTCCGCCATTGATACTCGTATCCCAAATTGCGTACAATGTTTCTGTGGCTGCGATGGTATTGATTGAGTTTACATCAAGTCTTGTCTTTGTCTGACCTTTATTGTAACTTACGTAGGTCGTTGCACGCTTTATCGGTGTGTTATTTTTACCTCTTCTTCCTTTGCTTCTGCTCTCCTCCTCCTTCTCCTCCTGCTTGTTCTTCCTCTTCTTCTTCGGCTGCTGCTATTGCTGTTTCCTCTCTTCTGCTACCTCCTCTCTTCTTCTCCTCAATCCACTTTCTTATTGTTTTGTTGCTGCTACCTGTTGTTATTCCTCCTCTTCCTCCCACACTTCATTTTCCTCCTCCACATGCCTCTTCTTCTTTCTTAATGATAATGCTGCTGCACTTCCTCCCTCCATATTCTTCTGCTCCTTGTTGTTGTTCTTGTTGTTGTTGTTGTTGATATCGTTGTTGTTGTTGTTCTTCTTCTTCTTCTTCTTCTTCTTCTTCTTCTTCTTCTTCTTCTTCTTCTTCTTCTTCTTCTTCTTCTTCTTCTTCTTCGTCTAACGCCCCTGCTGCATATATATATATATATATATATATATATATATATATATATATATATATATATATATATATATATATATATATATATAGTGCAGGAGACATACATATGTACCTATTTCATTTTGTATTGTTATAACCAACCTGCTGCAGTCGTGATTTTTCTTATCAGTTATAATTTAAAATTGTTGGTGGGTAACAATGGATCATGTTCATTCCCTCCCCCCCCCCCCTCCCATCCCCATTTTCCTCCATATTGCTGTCATTATGATAGAATGCATTGCTTCACACTCTATTAGTGTCTTTTCTGCCTATTTAGACAGCATTAGGGACACTCCTTCACTGTTAGCAGTATTTCTGTCTGTATAGATTGAGATTGCCGGACTCCCTGGCCCTAGGCGTTAGCGACTTTCTCCGTAATCCCGTGTACTCTCGTGAGTAACGTGACGTGCGCGAGAATCGGTGGCGGTTCTAGCCGCGTCGGTAACTTATGGGGTATGTGAGCCATTCGCGTAATCTTGCCAAAAAATCAACAATCAGCTGAAAGATGCTGTTGTTGACAGCGATGTCCTGTAAATGATATGCGAAAAAAAAAAATAGCTTGAGATTAGCACTGTTTTTCCTGTGCCTTTTCCTTTCTCCGTCCCACCTTGTTTCACGTAATCCCTAGATGCAGAACCATATAATAATTCATTCCCCTACCATCTATACTCTTTTTCACAATTCATACATAGTTCAAACACTCCACTTGCCAATTCTAGAGATATCCCTAAATGACAGGATGTATCTACTATCCTTACTTCTCGAGGTATTCTCCACGCCACATTGCCTCTTACCCTTTTTTATTCTCTGTGGGTTATTTCCCGTATCTTTAAACTTGTTAATAGTTACTTGGACTTTGCAGCAAAAGTTTCTACCAGATGATATAGCGAGCTAGCCCTCAGACCAACCCTCATTGGTCGCCTCTTTTGACACGCATGGTAGATTAAAGTGATACTACTCTCTTTGCTTCCTTCTATTTTAATCGACAAGGCTCCCACTCTACCTAGCCTAAAATCGGTACCCGGGAATATTCTAAAGGGGGCGGGTGTGATATTAAAACATCACTCATCGGGTGCCGATTGGTTTATAAAAATATGGAGCTAGCATTATATACCTTAATACGCTTTAAAGCGCGGAAAGAGGTGTTTTATTTTTTTTATTCAGCACTATCAACAGAAGAGGCGGAGTAGAGAAATTAGCTGTATCTGGAGGACAGTACTAAGCAAGAGAGGCAGTGAAAGACTGAGACAGATAGCATAAGCAGCTAGGGAACAAATACAAATATAATCAATACTAACTTAATCAAAACAAAACAAAGGTCAGATGACAAGGAGCAATGGAGAGTCGAGATCGCCGATGTCTGGCCCAGAACAAACACAAGAAGAAGAAGAAGAAGAAGAAGAAGAAGAAGAAGAAGAAGAAGAAGAAGAAGAAGAAGAAGAAGAAGAAGAAGAAGAAGAAGAAGAAGAAGAAGAAGAAGAAGAAGAAAAGATATTATTATACCTAACATAATTTAACTAACCTAATATGGCCTAGAGGATAGTGAGACGCGCAGTTTCATAATACCCTGACACACAGAATCAAGGGTTCGAAATCAGCTGCTGGCGATTTGGAATCAGACGCTTTGTGTTGATTATGATGGTATGAAGCTGTAGTCGTTCAGAAAACAATGGCAAACTACTACACTAACATTACCTAGTAAATCACGAATGTAAATGCTGCGGTTGACTACAACGTCCTGTTAAAGCTTACAATTTACTAATATAATAAAATGTATTTTTAACAAAAACTGAATAACAAACCTGTACCAACAGAAGACACTTGTCTGTGTTAACTAGACATCGAAACGCACTCAAACACTTCAATAAAACACCTTCTTGCCGATAGAGGCAGCATTTCTGGCGACAATAAACCGTGGGTAGTTTTTGTAAGCGCAAAATGGGAAATGGCCTTCGACTTTCTCCAACAACGGAAATATCTCAGTTTGTTCTCGTTTCTCGCCCTACTTTTGGCTCAGTGACGTAACAGGAGTTTGCAATTCCTTCCTGACCTCGTAACCTACATTTAGGAGATCTGTACTTAAAATAAAAGTGTAACCTCAAAACACAATGATATATTGCCAACGGGTGTTCCGAAATGTACAACGAATTAAGACAATTCATCGTTTATTTCTGTTATTCTCTGCCGCATTATATGGCATCTTACATTATCCCGAGGTGAATATGTCCTTCAAGTCTATTTAAAGTACGCATATAAATATCTGCTGCCTTGGCCAATGTCGCATAAATTTGATTCACGTAACCGTGCTAGGGGCCAACCGTTTCCTTCTGAAGTCATTGATTTGCACTAACCATACAGGGGGTACTTGCATATTTTAGAAACGGACATTGTGTTTGGGGTTACTGCTTTCCATTTTACAATGGGCGATATCAATACAATCTGATGTCTTCTTCTTCTTCTTCTTCTTCTTCTTCTTCTTCTTCTTCTTCTTCTTCTTCTTCTTCTTCTTCTTCTTCTTCTTCTTCTTCTTCTTCTTCTTATTTTCCTTCTTCTTCTTCTCTTTCATTTTTCTTCTTCTTCCTCTTTTTCTTCTTCATTTTCTTTTTTGCTGCTGATACTTCTTTTTTTCATATGGTTCTTCTTCTTCTTCTTCTTCTTCTTCTTCTTCTTCTTCTTCTTCTTCTTCTTCTTCTTCTTCTTATTCTTCTTCATCTTCTTCTTCATTTTCTTTTTTGCTGCTTATACTTCTTTTTCTTCATATTGTTGTTGTTGTTGTTGTTGTTCTTCTTCTTCTTCTTCTTCTTCTTCTTCTTCTTCTTCTTCTTCTTCTTCTTCTTCTTCTTCTTCTTCTTCTTCTTCTTCTTCTTCTTCTTGTAACGAAGTCAACTCAACTGATAACTCATAACATGACTGGAGTCTGGCGGATTTTCTTTACAAATATACTTTATTCAGGTTGATGACAGCTGGAATTAGTGTGGCACCCTTTCTGCTCGGTATCTTGATGGTAACTGCCCCTTTGACAACAAACCACGTCACGAATTGAGCATCTCTCCTCTCATTCGACCCCGATGCTCAATCGTGCTGTAGTATTTCCCACCTAAATACTACCAAAACCCCTTCCTCTGTTACATTCTTCTTCTTCTTCTTCTTCTTCTTCTTCTTCTTCTTCTTCTTCTCATTATTATTATTATTCATCTGCTGCTGCTGACTCTTCTTCTTCTTATTTTTATTCTTCTTATTCATCTTCTTCTTTTCCTCCTCCTTCCCACTATTATAATCCTCTGCTTACTTCTCAAATTATCACACTGGGGTATGAAGGTGTGAGAACGTCATATGTATTACATGCAATTGCCATGAGAAATATATTGTAGTAATGTCAAGACAACAGCAGAATTCTTTCGGAAGCAACAACTACTCTCTCTCTCTCTCTCTCTCTCTCTCTCTCTCTCTCTCTCTCTCTCTCTCTCTCTCTCTCTCTCTCTCTCTCTCTCCGCCTCCCCACTTTTCGCCTCACCACCTTTTCCACCTCTATTTTCCAAACCGATAATCTAATCAAGGTTGGCGTTGTGGTAACCGTTATGTTAAATCGATATGGCGCGCTTTCAGGTGTTCCAAATTTCAGAAACGAGATCACTGCACTCCGGACATTCCCACACGTGTTCCATCCCCTTTTTCGAAAGCCACAGAAGAGTTCCATGTTTATTATTCCTGTAGTAGTTTGATTAAAAGTTCATCTGTCTTTTCCTCTATGTAATTAATAATTATACAATTTGTGACAGGAAAATTGTAATGAAGATTATTGATAATAACAGTCACGTGGCCTAACTGTTAAGTGAGCTCGCTCTTAAAGCTTCCTGTGCGTTGATGGCGCGGTAGGGGTTATCTACTTACACCAGTCAGTTAGGCAAACTGTGATCTCTTGTCCTTGATTTGGGGACGTAAATGACAAGTATCACAGACGTCGGAGATGGGTTCGCCCGTTGGCGAGGGACACTGGTGATAGGGAAAACTGGACGACACGCAAAAATCTATCAAGTGTGGTCTACGCTCCAGTTAAAAGTTAGGGAAGAAAAATAATATTGGTAACAACCCATCTCAGCCCCCCCCCCCCTTTTTTTTTTTTCAATAAACACACTTTTTTATTTACTTAAATTTGTCTTCAGTGCCCGCCATCTTGTCTCGCACTCCAAATAACCACTATTTTAACAACTTATCTTTAAATAGCATGATAAATCCGTCCCTTTTTCTGTATGTCTACACACAACAATCATGGATATAGACGTCTGCATTTAGCTCGACCTCCGTACAGGACAGTTGCCGGAAATAGAAGCAACGTAACGCAAATATGTCACATTTCTCACGGCAGACCTGTTTTATTTTTTGTACACGATGCTTTTGGTAAAGATGTTGATATATGAGGCAAGCATTTTACATTTCTCCTCTTTTTTGTTGCCCTCACTGACCGACATCGGTCTATTTATTTGTTGCTTTTCCTCTAGGCATTTCGTCAAGTCTATTGACAACGAACTACCGAAACTCCGGAGATGAATAATTGCCTACTTATGTTATGTTATATTATGTTATGTTATGTTATATTGTGATATGATATGATATGATGTATGATGTGATGTGATGTGATGTGATATGATGAGATATGATATGATATGTCGAACGACGTCACTGCTGACTGGCCATTCCCGTGTGTGTTGTGCTGAATCATGACATGGTTACATCCTGACCTGTCTCGACCCATATATTACACAGAAATATCAATTCGGCAACCTCTTGAGGCCACTAATTTAGTTATTAGCACATCCTTTACATGGCGTAGTATAGCAGTGTTGAGGGGCTAAAGTCAACCGTGTCGTACAGTGGTTCATCTCTCAAAGTCCACACTCTATTGAATTAAGAACAATGGTCGGCGACATCTAAGTTTCACTTTTATTGGTTGTGCTTCATACAAAAAGGCATGGAAGCCTACAAGGTTGTTGACATCCAAAGGTTTAAAAAAAACTTAATCCTGCTCTACTCAATTTAACGCATTCTAGATGAAACCCAACTCCTACGACCTCTCCAGCTGGTGGTCAAACTGCTTCTCCTCCGTGACTGCCCTTGTCGTCCTATCACGATACCCCCATAGCTACCTCTAACCACGGTGCTCACCCGTGCATTGCTCACTAATACAGCCTTACGTTGCGCACCAGCTAGCCACTCAATGCCATACAACCCCTATAACAGGCTACTCTGTTATAATAGTAGTCAACACCAGCATTTAAAGCTGTTTGTGATTTCTGGATAAGTTTAGTTCAGTAGTTTGCCATTGCTTTCTGAGCGACCGGGACTCATACCATTATACGAAAATCAATGCAAGGCGATCTGCTGCCAAATCGCCCGCAGCTGTGTTTCGAACGCGGTATGCGGGATTACGAATTGCGTTCGCAACCACTTCGCGATAGTGCCGGCCAGGCCACCAAGACAGTTCATAAATAAACACACAAGTAGTGTTTGGCACTTATAGAAATAGGAGAAATAAGTAGAGGCTTAAGGGCGCACTAGACAACATGTAAATGGAAAACTGTATCTAGATGGTCACGCGACGAGGTGCACCTGTTCCTGCAGTGAGGTACTGTCGTCATTTGGAAGTGACAGCTTCGAATCCCGGTCGGTAACTATAGCTTTCAATTTTTGTGTTGTCTGGTGCGATCTCTAACCCCCTCAAATCTAACCCATCAACTCAAACATAAAGTTCATGTGCCAGTCATGCAAACCCCGCTAGTTTCTGAGCTAGGAGGAGAGAAAGAAAGCTGCACAACACAGACCCCAAAGAGATGGGACTTTGGTGCCTGATCGGACTGAAAGTTTCTACAACAGCCTTACTCCCATAGATATAAATTCTACAACATCCTTACTCCCATAGATATAAATTCTACACAAGCCTTACTCCCATAGATATAAACTCTACACTAGTCTTACTCCCATAGATATAAACTCTACACAAGCCTTACTCTCATAGATATAAACTCTACACAAGCCTAACTTCCATACATGTAAACTCTACATCAGCCTTATTCCCATAAATATAAACTCTGCACCAGCCTTACTCCCATAGATATAAACTCTACACTAGTCTTACTCCCATAAATATAAACTCTACATCAGCCTTACTCCCATAGATATAAACTCTACATCAGCCTTACTCCCATAGATATAAACTCTACACCAGCCTTACTCCCATAGATATAAACTCTACACTAGTCTTACTCCCATAAATATAAACTCTACATCAGCCTTACTCCCATAGATATAAACTCTACATCAGCCTTACTCCCATAGATATAAACTCTACACCAGCCTAACTTCCATACATATAAATTCTACATCAGTCTTACTCCCATAAATATAAACTCTACATCAGCCTTACTCCCATAAATATAAACTCTACACTAGTCTTACTCCCATAAATATAAACTCTACATCAGCCTTACTCCCATAAATATAAACTCTACACTAGTCTTACTCCCATAAATATAAACTCTACATCAGCCTTACTCCCATAAATATAAACTCTACACTAGTCTTACTCCCATAAATATAAACTCTACATCAGTCTTACTCCCATACATATAAACTCTACATCAGCCTTACTCCCATAGATATAAACTCTACACCAGCCTAACTTCCATACATATAAATTCTACATCAGCCTTACTCCCATAAATATAAACTCTACATCAGCCTTACTCCCATAAATATAAACTCTACACTAGTCTTACTCCCATAAATATAAACTCTACATCAGCCTTACTCCCATAGATATAAACTCTACATCAGCCTTACTCCCATAGATATAAACTCTGCACCAGCCTTACTCCCATAGATATAAACTCTACATCAGCCTTACTCCCATAGATATAAACTCTACATCAGCCTTACTCCCATAAATATAAACTCTACACCAGCCTTACTCCCATAGATACAAACTTTTCTGGCGAAGCCGATGATATCAACATCCAAGTTTACCTATGCCCCCCCCCCCAAAAAAAAAACCCACATATATAGCATATTCACACCAGCCGTATGCTATTAATGTTAACCTTGGACATTATCCAAATCACAGTTATACCATATCAAAACCTGCGAGATGAGAAGAGCTGCCAACTTAAATATCTGAGACCCAATAAGAAATAATGTTATCTGACAGACAGTTGGATCAACATCTTGTTTCACGTGTATTGAAAGGCAGAAGATAAATGGTTCGGCCATCTCGTTAGAATGCAACACCATCAACTACCAGCGCTGGAGCCATATCAATTAAGACCATGTACGAAAGCAAACGGACGGCCGAGAAGAAAACGGGCTGATGACATCAAAGGTATTGTACAGTCCCGCGGAATGAAACTACCCAGCGCCATCCATCGGGTGCTGCAACATCAACTATTCCTCTCGACAACGGTTGACGGCAAAAGTAAAAGATGGTGATGCTGCTGCTGCTGCTGCTGATGATGATGATGATGATGATGATGATGATGATGATGATGATGATGATGATGATGATGATGATGATGATGATGATGACATAAACGTCACTGCATTGAACTTAAGAGTTAAAACTCACAGTCCATCAGAGGGTTCAGAACCAACCAATATTCTGTTGCGTTGATGCTCTCAAGCGACCCCCGTGTGTTTGTGGATAATCTGCAGAAAAAGCCCGTACACAAGGCGGGAATGGAATTTAAAACAAAAATAAAAAAGATTTAACAAAATGATACAGTAGAAGGGGCAGTTTGGTATAACGGTTACAGCGTTACGAAGACAATGGCATGAGAGTGTTAGGACAAGGGTTCGATTCCAGCACTCGTCATTCTCTACGGCAGGCAGCGACTGACCACTTATTCCTGCGTGCACTCAAGCCTAAAAAATGTTATAGCCTTTAAGCTTCATTTATCTACAGCAGGTTCTGCTACGCCGATATAATAGTAATAAGTCATAGTCGAGTTGTGTTGCGTCAATATACAACAGTAACAAGTCATAGTCGAGTTGTGTTGCGTCACGATACAAAAGTAATAAGTCATTGTCGAGTTGTGTTGCGTCAAGATACAACAGTAACAAGTCATAGTCGAGTTGTGTTGCGTCAGGATACAACAGTAACGAGTCATAGTCGAGTTGTGTTGCGTCACGATACAACAATAACAAGTCATAGTCGAGTTGTGTTGCATCAAGATACTACAGTAACAAGTCATAGTCGAGTTGTGTTGCGTCAAGATACAACAGTAACAAGTCATAGTCGAGTTGTGTTGCATCAAGATACTACATAACAAGTCATAGTCGAGTTGTGTTGAGTCAAGATACAACAGTTAAAAGTCATAATCGAGTTGTGTTGCGTCAAGATACTACAGTAACAAATCATAATCGAGTTGTGTTGAGTCAAGATACAACAATAACAAATCATAGTTGAGTTGTGTTGCGTCAAGATACAACAATAACAAGTCAAAGTTGAGTTGTGTTGCGTCAAGATACAACAATAACAAGTCATAGTTGAGTTGTGTTGCGTCACTATACAACAATAACAAGTTATAGTCGAGTTTTATTGCGTCAAGATACAACAGTAACAAGTCATAGTTGAGTTGAGTTGCGTCAAGATACGTCATCACCCTGGATACTCTCGTTCGTGCTCTGTCTCATCTTCAACATCTTCAGTAACAAGCAAATGTAAAGGAATCGTATCCACGCCGCGGGGTTATATATCCTAAATCTGTGAAAGTGCAGGATTTCTTTTCACGCCACGAGATATATGGGGTGTATTTTTAATAACTGGGGTTTTTGAAAATATTGCCGTTCTAAGTGTACATCTCTTCTCCAGGAGCATCTGTGAACTCATGCAACATAAAAGGTAAATACAAAACTTGGAACGGCAATATTTTCAAACACCCACAGTTATTAAAAATACACCCTGTATGTGTTTATTGTGATGGTCCCATATTTGTATTGACCAATCGGCACTCGTTAAGTGCTGTGGTCAGTTTCACACCGACCGTCTTAACTTCCCAGAATATTTCGTGGTAACCATTTTAGGTTGGCGAGTCCGGGTAGTTGAGTGGCCTGCTCGCTTGCAATGGTCATGAGTTCGTATCCACACTGAAATAAATAGATTTTCAAAATTCAACAGGGCCTTCTAATCGACCCAGTCTAACAAGTGTGGCAGTAAGTGTTATGGGACGCAAAAACCGCCTACGTGCTTTTAAATACATCAAATATTGAGTGCTATTCACTTCATACATATGTGGTGCTAATACCGTTTGTGGATCCTTTTCTTACTTATTTTATTTAGATTTTCGATTGGCTCAATCCGGGAGCCTAGATTAATTATCACAGAACATCAGCCTTAGTAACAAAAGCAATCAACTAGAAAACCTGGGAATGAAAAGAGAATTGACGAAAGAAATAAAAGAAAGAGGCAAGTGAAATATTTCGGCCACGTTAAAAGACAACCACTCTTATAAACAAACACACTGGCCAGTAAATCTAGAAGGTAAGAAAGGTAAATACAACTATACAAGTGGGAAGATAACATCAAGAGATGGACATACAGCGAACTGTCTGACAGAATGTACAAGCAAGGCGAGAGACAGACAGTGTTGGAGATTAATTGCTACCAACCTTCGTTGTGGAGACGGCACTCAGGCAGAATTCAAACACTTGACCACCAAGTCGGCCGGCAAGCACGTGGAATTATGGGAAACATTTTAGGTCATATCTTTAACGAACTGTAATAATTGTTAACGATAAAGTCGAGAAACAGGTAACAATTTACTACTACTACTACTGCTGCTGCTACTACTACTACTACTACTACTACTACTACTACTACTACTACTACTACTACTACTACTACTACTACTACTACTACTACTACTACTACTACTACTACTATTAATAATAATAATAATAATAATAATAATAATAATCACCACCACCATCACCACTACTACTACTGCTACTACTACTACTACTACTACTACTACTACTACTACTACTACTACTACTACTACTACTACTACTACTACTACTACTAATAACCACCACTACCACCACCACTACAACTACTGCTACTACTACTACTACTACTGCTACTGCTGCTGCTGCTGCTGCTGCTGCTGCTGCTGCTGCTGCTGCTACTACTACTACTACTACTACTACTACTACTACTACTACTACTACTACTACTACTACTACTTCTACTAGAGTAGTAGTAGTAGTGAAGATTGGATGTATTAGATCTCCAACACTGTCTGTCTGTCGCCTTGATTGGACATTCTGTCAGACTGCTATATATCCATCTATTGATGTTGTCTTCCAATTTGTACCGTTGTCCACACCTTGCTCGTTTGCCTTCGACTTAACCCGCCAGTGAAGTTTTTATGAGTGTTATGTTTTTTAACGTCGCTGACATATTTCACTGGCCTTTTTGTTTTTTATTTCTTTCAACAACTCTCTTTTTTTCATTCCTAGTTTTTCCTAAACCTTTTGTATTTGATTGCTTTTCATTAAATACGACATATTTTTCGGCATAGTCACATCTCCAAGGCCTCTATTCGACTTTCTAATTGTTAGTTCACTGTCCGGGGTTCTGTGTCATAAAGTAATGTTGAATAAACATAACAGTTGACAATTCTCATTTTAATGCGTTGTTAATCTCTTTAGATGTTAATACTGATTTCATGTTGTTAAAAACATTTATGGCCATTCCTGTTCCCTATTTCATACCTATTTCACTTCCAAGATAGGAGAAACTTATTAAGTGTTCTAATATCTTACCGTTTACTGTGATGTTAATTCATTGATAGCCTCTCCATTCCACTTCTAATTATCATTGTTTTCGTGTTTTGGATGTTAATATCTAAGCCACAATTTGCACTGTGCCTGTTTAGTTGTTCCACTAGCTTTTGTAACTCGTGCTCGCTTTCTGCTAGTAGTGACACTGTATCTTCTGCATACCTAAGATTGTTTATTATTCTTCCATTGATGTCCAGGCAGGTCTCTAACATGTTTAAAAATTATTTCTGTGCATAAGTTTAAGAGGCTTTTGTTTAAGGGGACAACATGCATCCCTGTCGTACTTCTCTTTTTATCTCTATGGGCGATGAGTAGTTATTTCCGTATATAATTTCCTGACAACGAATAGGATCTGCAACATTTAGAAGATGCGGTTATTGTACGCAGTGAACATTTAGGGTTAGAATTAAATTATAAGAAGAAATAGATTATGGTCGTCACTAAGAAGACAGAAATACCACAATGTAATATATCGGTTAAGTTAGCTAGTTGCATATCCTTTACATGGCATCGCAGTAAACACAGCAATTTGTTTTTGTTGTTTGAGATCTCTTGGCAAGTTTACGATCATTAGTTTGCTATTGCTTTCTGAACGACCGGCACTCATATCATTTCGTAAAACAACAACGCAAGGCGGTCTGCTGACAAATCACCCGCAGCTGTGTTTTGAACGCGGTATGCGGAATTACGAAATGCGTCTGTACCCCTTCGCAACCGAACCGGCATTATACCAGTACGTGGGAATAGTCTTAAACAAGTGCATCGGTATAACTATTTCGGAACAGTCCAACATCTGGCGGAAGGTCCCTTAATGAGATTACAACAAAAATCACTATGACAATGGTAGCCTTTTGCAAGACGGGAAACTTACTGACCAATAAAAAGATGAGAAAAGAGCTTTGAAGAGCTACAGATAACCTGTACTTTTATATGGATGTGAGACTTGGACAATGATCAGACAAGCTGAAAAACATCTAATGGCAGTGGAAATGTGGTTTCTGAGGAAACGCAAAAAATACCAGGGACAGATATAAAAACCAATGTTTTGAATTCTTAACTTGTTTTGAATTCTTTCTTGTGTGGCCTTAAAGAGTATCTTAGTTAGACGGCGCATTAAGTTACAGATCTGTAGTCCTCTAATCATTAGCTCTTGGTTTCCTTGGCAATGTGATGAAACTGGATGTTTTCAAATCCTTGAGGATGTACACAGCATTATATTTATAACTATATATGACCAAAGAAGGAAAAAGCAACAACTATTCACCTAAACGAACATACCTTGAAACAAGTAAAGAGTTTCAAGTACCTAGGAAGTATAATATCATCAAGAGGCAAATCAGAAGACGAGATCGAAAATAGATGCAATAAGGCAAATCAACTGATTGGACAAATGGCACCAATACTAAAGAACAAACATGTATCAATAACTACTAAGAAAGCATTTTACAACACAATCTTCCTACCAACTCTATGCTACCAATGCCAAACCTGGACAATGACAGAAAAAGAGACAAGAAAAATCACAACAGAAATGAGGTTCCTAAGAAGAATACTCAATGTATCAAGAAGAGATAAGATCAGAAATGAAGAAATCAGGACTAAAGTGGGGGTTAAAGCAGCACTAGATTTTATTAGAAAGCAGCAAGTTAAATGGTTTGGCCATGCAAGTAGGTTACCAGTCAACAGTATACCACAACAAGCAATGATGTACAGACCAGATGGAAACAGGGGAAGAGGCCGACTACGTAAACGTTGGACAGAGGGAATAGCAGAGTCCATGGGAATATCCATACATGAAGCCAATAAGCGGGCACTCTCCCACTGTTTATACTTCACCTCGATACAGCAAGGTACAAGAGAAACATGAAATATGATGATGATGATGATGATGATGATGATGATGATGATGATGATGATGATGATGATGATGATGATGATGATGCTGATGATGATGATTTATATATACACACACACACAAACACACACACACACACACACACACACTGTTTTATAATTTCAATATGTGTTTAATATACAATATATTGTTGTATAATTGCAATATGTGTCGTTCAGACATTTTATGTGTCATTTGTCAAGTTACTGCGTCTTTTTTTCTTTCTAGCATTTGTAGTTTAGATTTGAGCAACCTTGACATGAAGTCGGACATTGTCTGCTGAACGATTTATGTTTGCTCGTAATAATGGCTGCTCTGGATATGTGAGCGTATTAATCCACGAGACCTTTTCTAAAATTCGTGCTTTTGATAATTGGAAAAAAGAAAAAAAAAAATCAAAACCCCCACATATTCAAGACAGGTAAAAATTCTGTAGAATTCAAAATAAATAGAAAATAGAGAAAGACTAGGGGGGGGGGCGCTGGGTTGAATAATATTACAGACAGACAGACAGACAGACAGACAGACAGACGGACGGACGGACAGACAGACAGACAGACAGACAAACGGGCGGGCGGGCGGACGGACGGACGGTCGGACCAATGGGTGGGTGGATGAATTGATGGATAGGTGGATGGATGGGTGGATGGATTTGAGTGGATGGGTAGATTATGCATGGGTGGGTGAATGAGTGGTAGGGTGGATGAGTGGACGTATGGGTGGTGGATGAAGTGATGAGTGGATGGATGGATGGGTGATGGATGGATGAGTGTGTAGATGGATGGATGTGTGAGTGGGTGTATAAATGGGAGGGTTGATAGATGGATGGGTGGTTGGGTGGATAGGTGGGTGGTTGGGTGGATGTATGGATGGGTGGTTGGGTGGATGTATGGATGTGAGGGTTGATGGATGGATGAATTGATGGATCAATGGACAGTGCGAAAAGAAGTCCTACGGTGCTACGTAGAATCTATACCGGTGAATGCAAGCGAAACATGGACCATAAGCAGACTTGTTTAGAAACATAATGGCAGGGAAATGTGGTTTCTGAAGAAAATATGAATAATGCCATGGATTGACAGAAAAACGAATTAGCCAGTTCTACAAGAAACAATTGAAACACGTTAACTGATTAGAGAAATAAGAACCAGGCAATCAAGATTTTTAGGACACGTTATGAAGAGAAATTAACTAGAAAAATCGATGAGAGCTGGCATATTTGATGGGACACAAAAAAGAGGGAAGGGATATAAATACCTGGCTGGCTTAACCATAATCGAGACAAGAACACAGGCCTGATTCAAGACTCTAATAATCGTGTGAGATGGCAAACGATTATCGACATGGGAAATTATTAATGGAAAGAATGCAGATGTAAAAAAATCCAATGTAGGAGTCTGCAAAACAAAATATCGATTATAATTTAAATAACCATGTAAAAGATTGATTTATTTGGGAAAAGACTTTTAAAATTATATTAGCAGTAGGCCTCTTTCAGTCCTGTGGGACTATAGACTTGAACCGCTGAGGAGGCACCTGGCAGCACCGCTGGTGATTATATTATAGTCCAATGCGAGAGTGACAATCTCTGTCACAGTCTCCGCATCTGTTAGACGAGGCAGGTCCCGCAGTAAGTGATTGCATTTTATGCCTGTCTCATATCCTCAGTTTGTTGGATCAGATTGCGCTCATGGAGCACCAGTCAGTTTCGTACATCTCTTCTCCAGGAACATTTGTTTGTTGCAACTCTTTCCCACGTTTCTGGATGTATGCCAAGGGTTTTCATATCTTGTTTACACACATCCTTAAATCGCATTTGGGGGTCTTCCGGTTGGCCTCTTCCAAGTGTCTAGTTCTCCGTATAGGAGACCTTTGGGAATATGTTTGTCCTCCATTCGAGATACGTGGCCCAGCCACCGGAGGCGTCTCTGCTTGAGGCTTGAGGAGGGAGTGCACTGTGGTAATATCCGCTCGTTCAAACACGTGTTTGTTTGTTAAGTGCTCTTTCCACGATTATATCATACAATAGATAATACAGACAGGGAACGGCTTAGGACAACCTAGGATAGAAGATTTAAAAAGTTAGTTGCACATCCTTTACAGGACGTCGCAGTCAACCCTAGCATTTTTGGCTTTTTGTGATCTCTTAACAAGTTTACGTTGAGTCGTTTGCCATTGATTTCTGAGCGACTGGCGCCCATACCATGTCATTAAATAAAAAAAAACGAAAGGCGGTCTGCTGCCAAATAGCCCGCAGCTGTGTTTCGAAATATGTATGCTGGATTACTAACTGCAACCGTAACACCTTCGCCACGGAGCCGGTTAGGGTAAAAGGGTAAGACTTTTTTTTTCTATTCAATTATACCATTACCCCTACCCCGTTCAACATCAGACCAGAAGTTGTATTAGGGCCCATCCCTGGCTCAGATTAAAAATCCTAGCTCCTAGTCAGCCATAAATAGCATATTCATTTTTTCTTCTCGGCCTTTTGGCTAAGATCAGGTTGTAGTCACCTGTACTTGACCTGCCAGGGCCACCATCAGTAAAGGTCATCACAGGGACGTGGAACCTCATGGGGCGGCTCTGGCCCTTGGGGAACCGTAAGACTTGATTATTTTTATTATTTTTATTTATTTTTTTAAGAAGAAGAAAAGAATTTAATTTCAAGTTTCGAAAAAGGTATAGGGGCCGGTCGTTCAGAAAGCAATGGCAAACTACTGAACGTAACACTTGCCTAGTACATCAACAGCAGCTGAAAATGCTGGTGTTGACTGCAACGTCCCGTAAGGGATACGCAACAAAATTAATTATTGTCAAAAGAGGGGTAAAAATGTATCATACTTCGAGGCAGGTCCTGGATGGCACAGGCTTAACTTTCTATACGTAAGGTGTGTGATCTAGAGACCTCAATCGTGGAAGGGAGTGGGTTGAAGTTCCGGAAGACATGACGGACTGGCACAATGTCATAATAACACTGGGTCGTGAGTGCAGAGAATGGGCAGCGGGCCGCACTGAGTTTGAAGTGCAACAGCTGATCCGGAGCAACACACATCAAGGTGACATAGTCATCTACACTGATGGGTCATTGGTGAGAAACAGACATAGTGGCTGGGGATTTATTGGAAAGCTAATGGACGAGTCTTGAAAAAGGAGAGTCTGGCATATGAGACCTCGGCCTCTAGTATGAGAATGAAGGTGGGGGAAGTAACAGCGGCATTCAGGTGGCTAGAGGAGACTACTGCAACACACGTTGTATTCATTACGGATTCAAAGAGTATGCTTAGTAAGACGGAGAAAGGAATGTTTGGTGTGGAATGGCTCTTGTCGCTTCAGAGGTCACAGATTATGAGAATTGTATGGATATTTTGCCCTGGCCATGCAGGTGTACGGGGGAATGAACAGGCTGATAGGCTAGCAGAGAATGCACCTCTTGGTGGCATATTGCCTATGGACAAGGGGGAGGTGGTCGTGCGCTTGTGGGACCAGGTGGAGAAGGCGGAGGAACAGATTGAGAACCCATATGTGAAAAGAATGAGATTGCGGGGGATCGGCAGGGGTTCTGGAAGAATCTCAAAACTGAGAGGGAAGACCAGGAGAACTTTTAATCAGATAGCGGTGGGAACGATTAGTAGTGTGACTCTTCGCTGGCTGTTGAACGAGGGGATGGAGCACGTATGCGAATGTCCTGAGTGCAGTGATGTCGGTTCTTAGTTAGTTAGTTAGTTAGTTAGTTAGTTAGTTAGTTAGTTAGTTAGTTAGTTAGTTAGTCGTAGTTCCAACCTCATAGCAACGGGTTGTCCCCATTATGCTCCGTTCCTGTGCCAGTGAATATCGCACAAAACGCTCCCCACTGAACAATGTGAAAAGTGGAAAAGACAGGAGTCTCGACAAACAACAGCCCGCACAGATACACTGTGCATAATGACGCCGCCAGAATGTCAAAACAATAGTCCCCAACGAAACACCCAGTTCATCTCTGATGGAATCGGCAGTCATTTTCCCATCTGGATGTTTCCTAGATGTTCACCCACACAGTCCACGAAAATACAGTTCATCGTCGATGGCAGTGGCAGTCAACCAGAAGCCCAGCAGCCACGCATTTCTGCATAAGGCAAAAACCGGTCAACTCTGGGACATAGCCATCTACCATCGCTCCGAACATGCAGTCACCTTCCAAAAAACCTCGGGCAGATTCAAAAGCATTTCACACGAAACTCACAGCTCACAGTATCGCGCCACGCATTCACTCAGTAGCAGGGTTCTTAACTCAACTCAACTCAACTCATGTATCATACTTAAAAATCTAGGAGCCAAAAAAAAAAAATGGAAAGACAAAACGAACAAATATAGCAATATAGGTTAATAAAAAAGGACTGAAAATCCCTGGATGGAAGAGGATTGACTAATACGGAATGTAGACATTAAACCTATAATTCAATTTGTTCTTCTTATTGTCTATGTGGGGTAGCTTTGATGTCTGGCCACACAACCTTATGTCTTGTGTATTGCTAATCATTTCTGATATTGATTTCCTTCACCCTCAATCCAATACGTCAAACTTTCCAGCATCTTTTCTTTTTGGTTTCGGCCTGCTTCTTTGTCCGTCCAAAACCTTAGGATAGAGATTAAGAAAACAATCTTAGGGAATAAGAGGAAAGACAAACTGCATCAAATATCATGCCAACTATCTTGAATGATCATGCTTCTCGCACCTCGCATCATCATCATCAAGTGCCATAGATCTCGATCTTTGGTTTTCTGGATCACTTCCGCTGTTGATATTCCTCCATGCCACCGTCGCAATCCATCCAGCATAATTTCTCTTGGTCTGCCTCCGTCCCTCTTCCCCTCGATCTTTCTAGTTGTCACGATGTTCTCCAATGCCTCTCTTCTCATCACATGACAAAATAAAAAAAAAAGCTGTTTGCCTCTTTCTTATTGTTGTATATAATGTTCTAGCTTCATTAGCCTGTATCAGGCAGTCGTTGTTAGTAATGTTAGTTATGTTGGCAGTCTGATTCGTCTCAGAAACCAAATCTCTGTTGCTTCCAATCTCTTCCTACTTTGTTCATTTATTTATTTATAAATTATAATTATATTATAAATTTATATTCCAAGATTCCACAGCCATACATCAAAACATGTTCTATATAGCACCTCAGCACTCTCTTTCTTACATTCAATGATAGTGACCTATTGCATAAGATATTCTTCATTTCCTGAAATGCACCTCGCATAGATTCTATAAATGAATGTGCTTTTAAGTTTGTCTATTTCTAATCAATGACTAAGGATTGTGGGCGTTAATAGTTCATGGCTATCATGTGTCGTCATAGAAAAGGAAATGACCCGGTGACCTGATCAGGGCATGCGCATATCGATGTTTACACAATGGCGACTCAGGTGTTTGACTCTGACAGTGAAGACGAGCTACCCCCAGGCTGGGAGGAGCGAGTTACCACTGACGGGAAAGTCTACTATGCCAAGTGAGTCTAGCTTGCATGTGGTGCATTAAACAAAGCGCATACTTTACATTTAGTTGTGCATCGCTGTCCTGGTTCATTTTTCTTACCCGTGTCCACAGGCCCAGCTGATCAATAAAATAAAATTTAATATAACCGTTAAAACCGGAATGGAATCCAATTGTCAATTAAGACAAAAGAACAAAAATATGCGAAGTCAAAACATTATTTTATTATTAACAAACTGGGAAATTGATTGCTATTCATTAGTAATTAATTAACTCATTCATTACATAAAATCGTTTGGAAAGATGCTTTCATCTGTACTGTCTGTTGTTAATTAGATCAGAGAACCAATTCCAATTAATTGCCATGTTATTCTAATCTAGTAATAATTAATTATTTTCTCTGAAAGTGAGCGGTTTGCGAGCTGGGACTATGCAACAAACAAATGCATGTTTTTCCTCACTTTCTAGGCAGCCTTACATTGATTTCGATGGTATAAGGCGTCGGTCGTTCAGTAAACAATGGCAAACTACTGAACGTAAAAGTTGCCCAGTAAATCACAAACGACCCCCAAATAATCTCATCTCATCATGTTCCTCTTGTACCTTGCGGTGTCGAGGTGAAGTATAAACTTCGTGAGAGTACCCGATTATGGGCTTCATGTATCGATTATGGGCTTCATGTATCGACATTCCCATGGACTCTGCTATTCCCTCTGTCCAACGTTTACGTAGTCGGCCTCTTCCCCTGTTTCCATCTGGTCTGTACATCATTGCTTGTTGTGGTATGCTGTTGACTGGTAACCTACTTGCATGGCCAAACCATTTAACTTGCTGCTTTCTAATAAAATCTAGTGCTGCTTTAACCCCCACTTTAGTCCTGATTTCTTCATTTCTGATCTTATCTCTTCTTGATACATTGAGTATTCTTCTCAGGAACCTCATTTCTGTTGTGATTTTTCTTGTCTCTTTTTCTGTCATTGTCCAGGTTTGGCATTGGTAGCATAGAGTTGGTAGGAAGATTGTGTTGTAAAATGCTTTCTTAGTAGTTATTGATACATGTTTGTTCTTTAGTATTGATGCCATTTGTCCAATGAGTTGATTTGCCTTATTGCACCTATTTTCGATCTCGTCTTCTGATCTGCCATTTGATGATATTATACTTCCTAGGTACTTGAAACTCTTTACTTGTTTCAAGGGATGTTCATTTAGGTGAATTGTTGTTGTTTGTTCTTCTTTAGTTATAGTCATTACCTCTGTTTTGCTTGTGCTAATTTTCATGTTATGTTCCCTACACATTTCGTTTAGACTATTCATGTGGTCTTGTAATTCAGCTTCTGATTTTGCTATTAGTGCTTGGTTGTCCGCAAACAGGAGTTCTCTAATGGTTAGATTTGCAGATGGTTCTTCTTCTGTGTTAACGTCATCGGTATTCTTGCTGTCTCTGCTTGGCTGGTTTCTTTACATATGTTGTCTATATATGTTATGAACAAGAGAGGGGACAGGACACAACCTTGTCGTACTCCAGATCTTATGGTGAAGGGTTCTGAGTGTCCTCCAGTTGCTCTCACTATGCATTCACTGTTGTTGTATAAACTTCTACATAGGTTTGTTAGATGTGTACTCACTCCATATTGTTTAAGGATTTCCCACAGTTTGTTTCTATCTACTCTGTCGAATGCCTTTTCTTGGTCGACAAAGGCTAAGTAGAGTGTTTCATTGAATTTGATTGATATTTCTATAAGTTGTCTAAGAGCAAAAATTGCATCTGTGCATCCTTTGTTTTTCCTAAATCCAAGTTGTGTTTCGCTTAGCTGGGGCTCTAAAGTAGTTTGTAATCTTTTTTCAAGAATTTTGCAAAATATTTTCCCAGTATGACTCAACAGTGAAATGTGTCTATATTGTGTGCAGTCTGTTTTGCTGCCTTTGTTTTTCCAAATCGGGATAATTATGGCGTTTCCCCAGTCTCGTGGTGTCTGTTGTTCTACCCAAACATGGTTGAATAGTCTATGTAGCCAAGCTGTTCCTACTTCTCTTGCTGCTTTAATTAGTTCATTTGGTATTTCATCCTGTCCGGTGATTTGTTCAGTGGGGCTAATCTGATGGCTTCTATAATTTCTTCTTTTAGTATGTCTGGTTCTAGTTCTTCGGTGACATCTGTGTAGGTCTCTTGAATTCCTGTGACATCTGATGGGATGTTGAGAAGTTGTTTGAAATACTGCTTCCATCTTATCAGGATTTGTTTTTGTTCACTTATTGGTTCTCCATTTTCGCTGTTAATTATGTTTTATTTCCCCCAAATAATGTCCAGTTTAAATGTAACACCCTGTAATGGGCAAGCCACTAACTTCAGGCTCTAGAAGTCTGTATGTCATTACGGTTAGTGCCCTTGCTTAATAAACCTCAATATAGTGGTGTGGGGTACCTCTGAAGTCGGGAGTGGGTTCACCTGATGGCAAGGAACACTTTTTTTTTTCTTTTATGTTGCATATCCCTTACAGGACGTTGCACTCAACACCAGCATATTTCAGCTGCTGTTGATGTACTAGGTAAGTTTTATGTTCAGTAGTTTGCCATCGCTTTCTGAACGACCGGCTCACATAACCCCATAAGTTACCAGCGCGGCACAATCTGCTGCCGAATCTCACGCAGCTGTTTTTCCCCACGTGAATATACGGGATTATGAACAGCGTCATTAACCCCTTGACCAGGGAGACTGGCCAAGGAACACAGGTAATAGGGAAAGCTAGCCCACACGCAAACATCAGTCCAGCGCACTAGAAGTAGTAGCATGTGTATGGACTACGCTTGAGTTCAAAGCAAGTGAATACAGAAAAACAAAAGTGGTGTAGGGTCAGTTCCCAGCAGTAGCAAAATTTGCACGGACATGAGTAGCACTAACAAAACTACTGATTAACAGGCACTTGTTACTGTAACTATTTCAGTCCCAAGAATTTCTTACTGTAACTATTTTTGTCACAGTCAGTTGCTTCTATAGCACTTTCTGCCTCAAACAGTTGTTACTGTAACTCTTCTCATCCTAGGAAGTTGCTGTTGTAACTCTTCCTGATCCACATTGTAGTTACTGCTGTTATTTTTGTCCCAGGCAGTTGTTACTGTGACTGCCTCCTAGATAGTTGTTACTGTAACTGTTTCTATCTCAGACAGTGTTACTAAAATGTTGTTTCTGTCCAAAACAGTTGTTACTGTAACACTTTCTCTTCCATGCAGTTGTTACTGTAACTCTTTCTCTCCCATAAAATTGTTACTGTAACTCTTTCTATCCAAGACTGTTGTTACTATGACTCTTTCTATTCCATACAGTTGTTACTGTAACTCTTTCTCTCGCACACAGTTGTTACTGTAACTCTTTCTCTCCCACACAGTTGTTACTGTAACTCTTTCTCTCCCTCACAGTTGTTACTGTAACTCTCTCTCCCATATAGTTGTTATTGTAACTCTTTATATCCAAGACTATTGTTACTGTGACTCTTTCTATTCCACACAGTTGTTACTGTAACTCTTTCTCTCCCAAACAGTTATTACTGTAACTCTTTCTCTCCCACACAATTTTTACTGTAACTCTTTTAATCCCAGCCAGTTGTTATCATAACTCTTCATGGCGAAGTGGTCAAGCCGTTTAACTTGGGTTCCAAAGGTTGTGGGTTCGATTCCGGGCCGCGTCCTTCGGTTCTCGAGTTAAATTTTTCGGAGACTCCTGTGGGGCATCGCTAGAGTTACGGAGTTCGTGCTTTGTGTGCCGCTTTCCGCGCTGCGGAAAGAGACTGAGCCATATGGGATAAAACCTGGTGCAATGAAGTCGACCCTGTTGACTTTTAAGCGACTTTTTTACCATAACTCTTTCTCTCCCGCACAGTTGTTTCTGTAATTCTCTCCCATACATTTACTGTAATTCTTTCTCTCCCATACAGTTGTTACTGTAACTCTTTCTGTCCCACACTGTTGTTACTGTAACTCTTTCTGTCCCATACTGTTGTTACTTTGATTCTTTCTATCCCAATCTATTGTTACAGTCACTCTTTCTGTCCCAGGCAGTTGTTACTGTAACTCTTTCTGTCCTATACAGTTTTTACTATAATTTATGTCCAGGACAAATGTTACTGCAAGTCTTCTCCACACAGACATTTGTTACTGTAAATATTTCTTTTTAACTAAGGAGAGTTAAGGTGAAAAAGACATCATCATCCCATAGAAAGCTTTAGCTGCAATGCCTAGCTAATGATGACATTTAGTCTTTAGGTTGCATTCTCTCACATTATGATAAAGCTTGTACTCTCCTAGTTGCGCCCCTTCGCCCAAAGCCACTGACACAATGTGAGTTTTTATATTTGGTGAGCGCAGCCCAACATTCAGCGCTAACAGAAAGCGGGTAGTACATCTACTGTTGAATATCACAGCAAATGTGACTTGTGTGTGTGCTGATTTATGTTTTGATTTACAAGCCTGCCCACATCATAAAACAATTTCATACAAATGATTTGAAATTTTAGAGTGGTAGAAAATCCACATGTCTTCCTCAGTCTTAAATTGCGGTCTTGTTGAGATTTGTGTGTGTCAAATTAATGAAAATCCTTTGCATTGTAAATTCATGTCTTGCTTGTTAATTTTGTAGGATAGTATACCTGTTACGCGAATTTTTAAAAATGTTCAGCTGAACTTACAACGAAATGTGTACCAGGAAATTTCTGGAGAAGTGAAGGTGGCCAGAATGACAGTGAGCGCATAATCCACTGAGAGCCGATTGGTCAAGTAAAATATGGGTCAGGCAACATGTGCCCATTGCACCTTAAGGCATGTGAAAGGACCCTTTATTTACATACTGACCATATTCCTAGTGTGCCATAAGGTTTGTAATATGGCTCTTGATTTACTTACTGTATCTATTATTATGTTCCTCGTCTTCAACAGCCAGTGAAGAGTCCCAGTACTAATGGTGCCAGTATCAGTCTAATTATGCATCAATCTGGCCTTTCCTCAGAGTACCGAATCTCAAAAGGCCCCAGCCCCGTCTGCCTTATCATGCACCTATACCCCATTGAGCAGTGCAGACCCATTCAATCTGTCCGCCTGTTCGTTTCCCACCACCACCAGCATGTCCTGGGGGGAAAACTCCAACAGAGGCTGTCTATTTTTTATTGTTGAATTCAAGCCATTCCGCCCGAAGCATGCCTGTCTTAAGCATGGTCTAACATTGTGAATGAAGAATATGTATTAGTTTTCTGTCCATTCAGAGATTGAGGAATTCATAAGTATTATTTTTATATTGATGATGAGAAATGAATGTGATAAGTTTTAATGAGCATTTTTTGAGCTGATGTTTAGTTTCAATGTGATTTTTTTTTTTTTTTTTTTACAGTCACGAAACACAAAATACCCAGTGGAAACACCCAGTTACTGGAAAGAAGAAGGTTGTCAAAGGAGGTTTGTAACCCTTAGATTAAATTTAGTTCATTGCTATACTATTGATGTTCTACTTACACAAATTATGGTTTTCTTGTTAAAATTATAACACTCATATTCTGCGTATCTAAGGTAACTTATTACAAACATTAGAAGCCTTCTTATGGATTGTGCTGATATTATTAATGCTATTAGAGAGATGCAGATAATTGAGGACTTTGATGCCAGTAAATCTATATCGTTGTCTAGAGTGAGAGACTTGGGAGTAAGAACTGGCACATCCAGACATGAGAGGTAGATCGGGAGAACGAGGGGCCTCATAAAACACAGAACTGGCAGTATTAGTCGCCAGAAGCTGATGCATATGTTAGGGGGAGGATCTAAACACCTATGGACTTGTCTTAGAGTGGAAGGATGATACCCCAACAGATAACAGTCTTCCAGAGGGATCACAACTGGTTCACAACCGACCAGCCTTCTGTTGTTGATGTTCTCAAGCGACACCTGGTGATTGTGGATAATCTGCAGAAAATGCACTTACACAAGGCAGGAGTGCTATTTTATGAAATAAGTATTGAAATGATTTAATTGTAGCGTGTGGGTTGGAGTCATGGTTAGAGCGTCACTCTGACAACAGCATGAGTGCAATCGGACAAGGATTTGATGCCAGCTTTCATCATTCTCTATGTGAGGGAAAGACTGATGACCTATGAATGAGAGACCCCGGAAAGATTAACCTGGTCAACAAATGCCCACAGAAGTCAGATGTGTTGGCTGAAAGGCGCAAGTATCGTAGTTCAGCTGTAAAAAGGCACAACGCAATAACATCTGAGTGAGAGTTGAATGTCCTTCGATACACCCAGAAAGGTTAAACCGGTCAACAAATGCCCGCAGAAGTTGGATGTGTCGATCGAAAGGCGCACGTATCGCCGCTCTGCTGAAACAGGCACAACTCAATAACGTCCACACAAAAAACTCTCCGGATGAATACAGAAGAAGAAGAAGAAGAAGAAAAATGAGAGACTTGGGAGTAAGAATAGGCTCAGCCAGACACTGTTAGCTTCTGGAATGCTAATGCATATGTTGGGGGGAGGATCCGAGCACCCATGGACATGTCCGGAGTGCAAGAATGATACCCCAACAGAAAATTAACTAAGGAAGATGTGAAGACGCATGATCTCTCATAACGCATGATATCATAACATGTTCATAATATGAAAAAGCTGACTTTCAAAAGTGTCTATTTCAGAACTTCCATATGGCTGGGAGCGAAGTGTCACTGAAGATGGAACTGTGTTTTTTGTTGAGTAAGTGATTAATTGGCCAGGTTAATATACGTAACTTATTAAATTATGAGCGGTCATTATTTGTGCTGCATGTTTTCACATGTTCGTAATGTAAGGTTAAAAAAAAACATCTTCAGGTCAGCATGGCCGAATAGATATGAGCGCCCGCTCTTAAACTTCTGGTGTGCTGATGCCGAGGTATTAGGTTCAACCCCTACACTGGTCAGTTCAAGTAAAATGTTGACTTCTTGGTCTTGACTTGGGGGAATAAATTACAAGTACCTCAGAAGTCAGAGTGGGTTTATCTGATGGTGAGGGACATTGGTAATAGGGAAAGCTGGCCCACATGCAAAAATCAGTTCAGTGTTGACTATGCTCTATTTTAGCTTTAGGTTTTTTAAAGAAGTGGAAAAGAAAAAACAAGAGGAAGAGGAGGAAGAAGAAGCAGCATCAGAGCAAGAGGAAGAAGAAGAAGAAGGTCACTTATATTCATGGTCAGAATGTAAACGTCAACAATATGTTTGTGCTATTTCAGCCATATTAACCAGAAGACAACGTACACAGACCCAAGACTGGCATTTGCTGAAGAGGTCAAGGACTCACCTTTGGATTTCCGGCAGAGGTATGACGGCAGCAGCACAGCCATGCAGATCCTCCATGGCAAAGACCTGACCGGGAGATTTGTGGTGATCACAGGAGCCAATTCTGGTATAGGTATGTGTCGATGACCAGTTGTAACATGATGGCGAGGGGTATTGTGAATCATCATGTGCCATGCCGGTAAGCTTTAGCGGTCATGTTTTGCCAACTTATGCAATCACCAGAGTCGTGGATCAGCTCTGTATTCTTGTCCAGACCATGCTAGGTGGCCAAGCCATCCAGACATTTACTTTTCTGCCTTCCCTTTCTTCTTTTCCTCTTAATCTTGTCAGTTGTCACCAAGTTCTCTAGTTTATTACTTCTCATAATGTGCCCACTGGTAATATGGAACCCAAATCCACGCAAAAATCAGTCCAGTGCACCAGACTACGCTTGAGTTCAAAGCAGGTGGGTAAAACATTCTGCTACAAGGTTGATTATGTCCAAGCTGTTTCTGAATGCTGTGTATCACATTACCCTCACAGTTAGTGCACTTTGATGACTCCACTTCACTTAAGTTCCATCTGTTGGTGTCCTTTCAAAACAAAAGTTTCAGGTCGGGTGTGGTTTTCTACTTCTTCCATCATGGATCATTTGTGCTGTTTGTATCTACCCCGTCAGTAATATTACACTCTGTCGGTCCTTCCTGTCCTGTCTTGTCTGTCCTGTCTGACTGTCCTTCCTGTCCTGTCTGTCTGTCTCTCCTTCCTGCCCTGTCCTGTTCTGTTCATCTACCTGTCCTTCCTGTCTGTCCTTCTTGTCTTGTCTGTCTGTTCTTCTTGTCTGTCCTTCCTGTCTTGTCTTGTCTGTCTGTCCTTCCTGTCTTGTCTTGTCTTGTCTGTCTATCTCCAAGTGTGCATCTCTTTCTTTCTTTCTTTCTCCCTCCCGCCTCATTATTACATTGTTCTGTCTGTCCTTCCTGTCCTGTCCTGTCTCACTGTCCTTCCTATCCTGTCTGTCTGTCTCGCCTTCCTGCCCTGTACTGTTCTGTTCATCTATCTGTCTTGTCTGTCCTTCCTGTCTTGTCTTGTCTGTCTGCCTCCAAGTGTGCATCTCTTTCTTTCTCTCCTCCTCCTCTCTCCTTCCTCATCATTACATTGTTCTGTCTGTCCCTCCATCTAACCATTTATTTATCAGTCTGCACATCTGACTGTTTGTCTGTTGCCTGCCTGTCTGTATATCCAAGAGTGAAAGCATACTACGAACTGATCACTATTCTGCCAGTCATGAGATGCTGAGTAGAGGAAAAGTCCTTATTATTAGTTACTTGCACATACTTTACAGGACATCTCAGTCAACACCAGCATTTCTTTTTTTTGTTTTTTGCTTTTGTGATCTCTTGGAAAGTTTACATTCAGTAATTTGCCATTGCTTTCTGAACGACCGGTACCCATATCATTTCGTAAAAAACCAATGTAAGGCAGTCTGCTGCCAAATCGTCCACAGCTGTGTTTCGAACGCGGGTATGCAGGACTACAAACTGTCACGGAGCCACATTGAAAAGTCCTTAACTGATTGAAAAATCAACATGGTTGTGTGTTTGTATTTCTGTTAATCAGGTTTTGAGACTGCAAGGTCTCTGGCTCTTCATGGAGCAACAGTAGTGATGGCCTGCCGAAATGTACAGTCTGCGTCTGATTGCCGGACCAGGATTCTACAAGAACGACCCGAGGCCAAAGTGGAGGTCATGTTCATTGACCTTGCATCTCTTAAAACCATTAAACAGTTTGCTGATGACTACGAAGAGAAAGGATGGTTAGTCTGTCTTTTCCTATGTCAGTATAAGTCTTTCTGTCTCTCTATCTGTTCTCTGTCTGTTGTCTTATATGTCTGCTTAAGGTATGATACTTCTTTAAGCCATCATCATCATATCATATTGTCTTTTCATGGCCTGGATAGAATTTTACTGCAGGGAGTGACCAGAGGGTCTGGCCGACACTCAGGACTCCGAGGAAAGGCCAAATGGACACATTATCAGACTGCTATTGGTACCCTTAGCATTGGGATTCTTCGCTGACTGTTGAAGATGATGACAGAGCATGTATGGGAATGTCCCGAGTGTTATAATGTCCATTCTTGGCTCAACTCATATCATGTGCCACCAGGTCATCAAGTTTTAACTACCTTCTGTTCCCTTAACAAGGTTTAACACTAATTGTCGTTAATTGATGAGCATCAGATTTTGTTTGTTTGTTGGGGTGCCATCTCGCTTTGAACTCAAGTGTAGTCCACACACACTATTTATAGTAGTGATGGTCTGAATTTTATATGTGGATTCCCCTATTAACAGTGTCCCTCACCATCAGGCGAACCCACTCTGACTTCATAGGTACTTGTAATTTACGTCCCAAAGTCAAGGATGACAGGCCAGCATTTTAGTCCAGCTGTCCGGTGTAGGGATTAAACCGCTTTCCTTGCTATCAGCATACCGGATGTTTAAGAACATGCGCTCTTACCCATTCGACCATGCTGATCTGCTTCAGGTATTAAAATAAGAATATACAAAGTAAGAGGAGATTTCATTGCACTAGGAAGTTTTATAGAAATGAAAGGAATTTAATCATAGCACTAAACTTAGAATATTCTATTCTAACGTTAAAACAGAACCACGGTATGGATTAGAACATTTAGAATGATTAAAATGATGACAAATTCATTAGTTGGTGCATGCACAAAATGAAAGAACTAGAATAGTATGATAGAATCACCTATGTGGAGCTTATGGAGAGAACTAGACAAATATCAGTGAGCCAAGAAGTGAAGCAAAGGCTTTGTGAAAACCTGAGAATATTATAACTAGAAAGGCCCTCTTCTGGAATCCACAAGGCAAAGTAAATAGAGGAAGATTAAAACACATGAAGAAGAGAAGTACAGGGTGTATTTTTAATGACTGTGCAGTTTGAAAATATTGCTGGTCCAAGTTTTGTAGTTACCAATTGCATGAACTTTACAGAGGGTGAATACAAAACTTGGACCGGCAATATTTTCAAACACTGCACAGTCATTAAACATACACCCTATAGGAACAAAAATGAATAAACTGGAGAGGACATGGGTGGAGCTGCCTGGGATAGTTAAGAATAAGAGGATTTAGGGTGAGTTGATTGAGGGCCTTTGTCCCAGTGGGGGTTCAAGGACATAAAAAGAAACACTTGTAAAAAGAGAATTCCTGGAAACTGTTGGCCATGAGAGGTCAGGTTAACGCTATACAGATTTAGTATCCTTGGACAAGAGTGCATGCACACAGGTTGGTGCCTACACCACCAGCATGGGAACTCTTCTTTGGCTACTGGTCACCCTTTCTTTTGACCTCTGCCCCCTTTCTTTTAACCTGTCATTCATTTTATTGACTTCTGCACCCTTTCTTTTCACGCTGCCACCATTTCTTTTGACCTATCACTCTTTGTACTGATCTCTGCCACACTTTCATTTGACCTCTGCCGCCCTTTCATTTGACCTCTGCCGCCCTTTCATTTGACCTCTCCACCCTTTCATTTGACTTCTTCACCCTTTCATTTGACCTGTGCCACACTTTTATTTGACCTCTCCACTCTTTCATTTGACCTCTGCTGCCCTCTCCGAGATACAAGGTGGCCTTCATTATACTAATTGAATCACTTATCAAGGCCATTTGTAAATAAAGGAAAGGACCCATTTACATGCCTTGAGGTGTATACGGTATATGGTGCTAGACATATATGTATATGCTGGCTGTTTTTACTCCCCATGATAATTTCTAGTACCCATTTTATCTTGGGTCATGTCAATCTTTAAACGATCATCCCCTTGTTTGGGGGTCAAAGGCGTTTAAATGTGTGAGGATTGACCAGGTTTTATCGCATATGGCTGAATCTCTTTCTGCAGACCGGAATGCTAAAAGGGTTGCACGAAGCACAGACTCTATTGCTCCAGCGACAACCCCCAGGGGTCTCCGGGAAAACTGCACTTGCGAACCAAATAAATTACTGGGTCAGGAATCGAACCACAACTTTCAGAACGTGAGGCATGCAGCTTAACCACTTCGCCATGGAGACCCTGCAGATGATTCTTTCTGATAAAATTTAAAATCCATAACCTTTGGGCTGGTTGACAAGCAAGCTTGCCACTGGGCCACCGCACTTCCCAAATGCTGTTTGGTGGAACAAATGTATTTTCCTAGTGTAAAAATTCCCTGTATGCCATGATGTGCTCAAAAAGTGTTCTTTACATTTTCACCTTTATTGCATTCAGAAGAAATAATTCATTTTCATTGTATTCAGAAGAAATCATTCGTTGTTATTGTATTCAAAAGAAATCATTCATCTTCATTGTGTTCAGAAGTCATTTATTTTGATTGCTTTCAAAAGTAATAATTATCTTGATTGTATTCAGAAGAAATCATTCATCCTGATTATATTAAGAAGAAATCATTCATCTTGATTATATTCAAAAGAAATCATTCATCTTGATTACATTTAGAAGAAATAATTCATCTTGATTGTATTCAGAAGAAATCATTCATCTTGATTATATTCAGAAGAAATCATTCATCTTGATATTATTGAGAAGAAATCATTCATCTTCAGAAAACATAATGATATTTTGATGCCGCAGGCCACTTCACATACTGATCCTCAATGCAGCAATATTTGGCACTGGATACATTCAGACAGAAGACAACCTGGAAGCTACATTCCAGGTCAACTACCTGTCCCAGTTCTACCTCACAAAGCTTCTGGTCAACACCCTCATGAGGTCCGCCCCAGCCAGAGTGGTGGTTGTGTCCAGTGAGAACCACAGGTAATGTTGCAAGTTGAATGTCGATGTATGTTCCGGCTGAACTGTTTCCTAGAGTTGTCTTCGTGCTTGAAGCTAATTTGTATGGTTTATGCACATGTCTGTATATTTGTAGTATAGGGCTGAAGAGAGAAAATCAGAAATGGAGAGAGAAGAGAGTAAATCAGAAATATGGAAAAATCGGGACTAAAGTGGGGGTTGTAGTAGTGTTAGATTTCATTAGAAAACAGCAAGTTAAATGGTTCGGCCACATAACTAGGCCACCAACTAACAGTATACCACAACAAGCAATGATGTACAGACCAAATGGAACCAGAAAAAGAGGCTTACCATATAAATGATGGACAGAGGGAATTATAAATGATGGACAGAGGGAATAACGGAGTTCATGGGAATCTTGATATATGTGAAGCCCATAAATGGGCACTCTCCCACTGTTTATGCTTCACTTCAACACGGCAAGGTATAAGAGAAACAAGATGAAATTAGATGGGGTACATATGTCTGCAAAACGACAGATTATAAAAGGTGTGTTGGTTATATGGTGCTTGGCCCATGTTTGTATACCAGACGGCAGTCAGTAGACGGTGAGGTAAATATCACTTAATGTTTGTATACCAGACGGCAGTCAGTAGATGGTGAGGTAAATATCACTTACTGTTTGTATACCAGACGGCAGTCAGTAGATGATGAGGTAAATATCACTTACTGTTTGTATACCAGACGGCAATCAGTAGATGGTGAGGTAAATATCACTTACTGTTTGTATACCAGACGGCAGTCAGTAGATGGTGAGGTAAATATCACTTACTGTTTGTATACCAGACGGCAGTCAGTAGACGGTGAGATAAATATCACTTAATGTTTGTATACCAGACGGCAGTCAGTAGATGGTGAGAAATATCACTTACTGTTTGTATACCAGACGGCAGTCAGTAGACGGTGAGGTAAATATCACTTACTGTTTGTATACCAGACGGCAGTCAGTAGACGGTGAGGTAAATATCACTTACTGTTTGTATACCAGATGGCAGTCAGTAGACGGTGAGGTAAATATCACTTACTGTTTGTATACCAGAGGGCAGTCAGTAGACAGTGAGGTAAATATCACTTACTGTTTGTATACCAGATGGCAGTCAGTAGACGGTGAGGTAAATATCACTTACTGTTTGTATACCAGATGGCAGTCAGTAGACGGTGAGGTAAATATCACTTACTGTTTGTATACCAGACGGCAGTCAGTAGACGGTGAGATAAATATCACTTACTGTTTGTATACCAGATGGCAGTCAGTAGACGGTGAGGTAAATATCACTTACTGTTTGTATACCAAATGGCAGTCAGTAGATGGTGAGATAAATATCACTTACTGTTTGTATACCAGATGGCAGTCAGTAGACGGTGAGGTAAATATCACTTACTGTTTGTATACCAGATGGCAGTCAGTAGACGGTGAGATAAATATCACTTACTGTTTGTATACCAGATGGCAGTCAGTAGACGGTGAGGTAAATATCACTTTATGTTTGTATACCAGATGACAGTCAGTAGATGGTGAGGTAAATATCACTTTATCATGCTGGTCACCTTTACTTTCCAAGCAATTTCCTGGTATGCATATTGAGCACAACCCACTACTGGCAATGTTGATCATATTGCGGTACGAACCTTGGGCCTTCTCCAGGTCAGATTGGAAGCAGTAGACTTGATTATGTATTGTTTGAGCTCCTTAGTAGTGCATTTCCCCAACCAGATCGGGATTGAACTCCAGATCACTGGCATGTGAGGTGGGTGTGTGATTATTTGACCACATGGCTCACACTAGATGTGACAAAATGATCATACTAGAATATCATAATGTCACTCATTATGGGCTATAGCTCAAAGTTGGCCCGATCGCCGCGACTGATATCCGTCAATCGATATGGCCCTGACTGATCAGGTCTTCTCGATCTGGCAAGGCACACCAGGTGCTTGGTATCCTCAGATGATCATAAGTTTGTTTGATGTTTTGAAAATGATGATAAATTTGTCCATGATCTTAAAGTGATCGAACATTTGTCCAGTACCTTGAAAATGATGATAAATTTGTCCATGATCTTAAAGTGATCGAACATTTGTCCAGTACCTTGAAAATGATGATAAATTTGTCCATGATCTTAAAGTGATCGAACATTTGTCCAGTAACTTGAAAATGATGATAAATTTTCTGGTACCTATTTTAGACTGGGTCGATCTGGAAACCCAGTTAAATGAAAGAAACTCCCACATTGAGAAGATTCAAATACATAACCACATGGCTGGCAGGCATGTATGCTAGCCACTCCACTGCCAAGTAAATGTGCATTTAACTAAATGTTCTTTCAACCTTTATCTCACCAGATTCAGTGACTTGAAAGAAAACAACCTAACCTTGGAGAAATTATCTCCGAAGGCCCATACTTACTGGCACATGTTAGCTTACAACAACTCCAAGTTGTGCAATATTCTCTTTGCCAATGAGCTCAACTGTCGGCTGTCCCCTCACGGCATTGTGGCCAACTCTGTACATCCCGGCAACATGATGAGCTCAGGCCTATCTCGAAACTGGTGGGTCTACCGTCTTCTCTTTGCCTTGGTTAGGCCTTTTACCAAGTCCATGGTAAGTTGTATTGCAGTTTTGATTTTTATGTTCTTAATAAGGGCTTCTAGATTATGCCAAAGTTAGTCCAATAGTTTGAAAATGATAATTTTGTCGAGGCCCTTAAACTGATGAGAAGTTTGTCTGATACCTTAATATGATGATATGTGCAATCCCTTACACATCATGATAATTTGTTCATCCCTTGGAAATGATAGTGTTGTCCGATACCTTAAAATTATGATAATTTTTCCAATCCCTTGAAAATAATGATAATTTTGCCCAAACCCAGGGTCCAGAGCTGCCCCATCAGGTCCTCACGTCCCTGTGTGTCATTTGGAGGACCGACTCTGCTGGTGACCTTGGCAAGATCATGTGCAGATAATACACTTTGATCTTAGCCTAAAGGCCGATTTCTGGGTAGTATATGAATAGTGTGCTTGCATGCCAATATGCGACGAACGCCTGCTTCAAATTTTTGTTCAGCCTCGTTCATGGCATTATCAGCACAGTTCACTAGTCACTACACTAATGCATCTGCTACAGCTAATCTAACATATGGTAGAAACTGACAAAATCCAATGTCCCTCCATGGTAGAAACAGACATAATTCAATCCCCTCCATAGTAGTAGCTGACAGAATTCTATCACCCTCCATGGCAGAAAAAGACAGAATTCAGTGCCCCTCCATGGCAGAAACTGACATATTCAATGTCCCTCCATGGTAGAAGCTGACAGAATTCAATGTCCCTCTATAGTAGAAGCTAACAGAATTCTATCCCCTCCATGGCAGAAACAGACAGAATTCAGTGCCCCTGCATGGTAGAAACAGAAAGAATGCAATCCCCTCCATGGTAGAAACAGAAAGAATGCAATCCCCTCCATGGTAGAAACTTACATAATTCTATACACTCTATGGTAGAAACTTACATAATTCTATACACTCTGTGGTAGAAACTTACATAATTCTATACACTCTGTGGTAGAAACTTATAGAATTCTATACTCCCCATGATAGAAACAGACAGAATTTCCTCCATGGTAGAAATACACTTGTTCAGCCAGTATGTCTGTGGAGTTATTCTAGCGACACAAAATAGGACATGGACTAATTTCAGAATTTTCCTGGAAAAGAAAGATAGTGAGGAAAGGAGCTGATCACCCCACCTTGTAATACCATGATGTAGTATAAGTGAAAGCAGAATACTTCTGTACTTTTGTATGAACGTATAGCGTAGCCAATGAGCAGACAAGCTGAAAAACATATAATGGCAATGGAAATGCGGTTTTCGAGGCAAATGCAAAGAATACCATGGATAGACAGAAAAATCCAATGAACAAGTCCGACAAGAAACAAATGAAAACCATAAACTGATTAGAGAAATCAGACCTAGACGGTTAAAATTTTTTGGACACATTATGAGAAGAAATAAATTGGAGAACTTGGTGACAGCTGGCAAGATTGAGGAGAAAAGAACAAGGGGAAGATGGAGAAGTAAATACCTGGATGACTTGGCTGCGTGGTATGGTCGGGACAAGAACACGGAGCTGATCCACGATTCTGGTGATCGCGTGAGATGGTGAAACATGACCACCCACGCTCATTGGAATGGCACATGATGATGATGAACATTTCTCCCCCGTTTGACCTGCTGTAATGTAATACTAATGTGATGTGAAGAAATGTAATATAACACTTTCTTGATGTAACATTCATATACTGAAATAATATAATTGTGATATAATAATTGTATGAGATGACGGTAATGTGCTGTCATACTAATATGATGTCCCACCAATGGGATGAAGCACTGCGTAATTTTAATTTGTCCCCTAGTATTTTCCCGCCAAGGGTGTGGGATGCTAGAACCATCACATTTTGTAGTCCTGAATGCATGGAGGGATAGCTGGCCAGTCTTTCCTTCACTTAGCGGATGATGAACCCCTGCGTCAAATTCTTGTTCAACTGCGCTCGCAACATTATCAGTGTGGATTCCTAGTGGCTACACTAAAGTGCCTGGTACAGCTGTTCTAACATAGTTATATCCCCTGCATGCTAGAAACTAACAGAAATCCGTCCCCCTGCACGGCAGAAACTGACAGAATTCAGTCCCCCTGCATACTAGAAACTGATAGAATTCATTCCCCTGCTTGCGAGAAACTGACAGAATTCATCCTCCTCCATGGCACAAACTGACAAAATTCATTCCCCTGCATGCTAGAAATTGACAGAATTCATTACCCTGCCTGCTAGAAACTGACAGAATGTGGGTGTGGTAATGTTGGGTCCGATCCCTGGTGAGGGATCCCTTTGGTCTTATTTCAACAAAACAAACCAGCATTAGCGTAGTTATACCAGAATAAGCCTACCCCCATAAAGTCTTTTTCACCCCATGGTAGAAGAGGAAAGATACATGAATTATATTAATAATGAATGATATGTGTGAAGCACTGCACCATTTGATTCTACTGTTTTTGTTTTCATCTAGAACTGAGATGCTCAGTGAGACACATTTTTATATGCATGGATTTTTTCCTTTTGGTTGGAGTGTCACATTTTTTGTTCCCTTGCTTTTTTTTTATCAAATTGCTTCTTTTATTCTTAATTCTTTCAGTCCCAAAGCAACACATCATGTGCACTGGCCATGTGTAGAACTTGATGCACTCTGTGCTGTTATAATTTTGTTTGGTTTGAGCACACTAAGGAAATTTAGGTAGATATTTTTACATGCAGATTAATCAACAGGAAAATATTTTCCTGAACTTAAGAGGGGGACTTAAGAGTCCAAAGACAAGATTATTTGCCAACCGAACATCACTATTAATGATGAAGAAATTGAAATGTCACAAACTGTGAGATCTTAGCTCCATAATAAACAACAATGTAGAAGATTGAAAATGTCACAAAATGTGAAATCTTGGCTCCATAATAAACAACAATTAGGAAGATTCAAAATGTCACAAACTGTGAGATCTTGGCTCCATAATAAACATCAGTGTGGAAGATTGAAAATGTCACAGACTATGACATCTTTGCTCCATAATAAACATCAGTGTGGAAGATTGAAAATGTCACAAACTGTAAGATCTTGGCTCCATAATAAACAACAATGTAGAAGATTGAAAATGTCACAAAATGTGAAATCTTGGCTCCATAATAAACAACAATTAGGAAGATTCAAAATGTCACAAACTGTGAGATCTTGGCTCCATAATAAACATCAGTGTGGAAGATTGAAAATGTCACAGACTATGACATCTTTGCTCCATAATAAACATCAGTGTGGAAGATTGAAAATGTCACAAACTGTAAGATCTTGGCTCCATAATAAACAACAATGTAGAAGATTGAAAATGTCACAAAATGTGAAATCTTGGCTCCATAATAAACAACAATTAGGAAGATTGAAAATGTCACAGACTATGAAATCTTGGCTCCATAATAAACATCAGTGTGGAAGATTGAAAATGTCACAGACTATGAAATCTTGGCTCCATAATAAACAACAATTAGGAAGATTGAAAATGTCACAAACTGTGAAATCTTGGTTCCATAATAAACAAACAATGTGGACTATTAAAAAAAGTTAGATGTAGACTGTCAGTAGCAACGCAGAGGTTAAACTGTATCAACAATTTCAGTGCCAAATAAAATGTAGCCAAAAAAAATTGACAGCGGAAAATGGGAAGTCACAGTTATGACTTAAAAGCTGCTAATATGGTAGTAGACATGTTTTATTATAAAGCAGTGACTACACTTTGGCGATATATAAACCCATGGCAGATACAGTAAGCCGCTTAAGGCAATTAATCATTCCATGGCACTTTCTCAGTTAAGGACCTACAACACAACACCAGCAAACAAATTACAATAGCATTTATGAAACGACATCTCTCCTGTGGCAAAATATGCACATGAGTTACGGACCATTTTGCAGTCATCCAAGAAGAAATTCTCGACTTTTCAACTTAAATGTTACAGAAATGTTCTTATAACATTTTGGACCAAGAAGAAATTCTCAACTTTTCATCTTAAATGTTACAGAAATGTTCTTATAATATTTTTGACCAAGAAGAAAAAAATTCTGACATTCTACCAGATCTAAACATTAAAGACAACTGCCTCATATGCAGCATCAGGTCTCGTAAACTGAAATTCTTTGGTTATTAAAAAATGGGTTTGAATGCCTAGATAATTGGCATCATTGCACTGGGTTTTATCCCACATGGCTCGGTCTCTTTCTGCTGGCGTCCTGCTAAAGGCGTCGCACAACAACGACTTCCAGGAGTCTCTGAGAAAATTGTACTCATGAACCAACTAACGTAGTCTGAAAGTAAACCCACAACCTTCAAAGCTTGAGACCAGTGGTGTAACCACTTCACAGTGGAGACTCCCACTGTGGCCATATTAAATGTCACAGTGGGTTGGACAGAATAGGGAGGCAAGGTATAGTTCCTGGAAGAAATAGCAGGGGTTGACTAGCAGAAAGCTGGTCACATGGTACACATGAAACCTGGTCACATGGTACACATGAAACCTAGTCACATGGTACACATGAAACCAAGCCAGTTAGTTACACATGGCTGCAACGCTTTGTGCAGAAAGAGTCCATTCTTTTTGCTGGAAAATGTATTTTTATTTTCATGGAATAGTTTCAATTTATTTTAATACAATGATTGAATTGCCGGCTCCATGGCCGAGGGGTTAGCAGCTTTCTCCGCTAACCCTGAATACTCTCGTCACGTGACGCGACGAGAATTAGCAGTGGTTCGAATCGCAAAAGTGACTTATGAGAGTATGGAGCCGGTCGCTCAGAAAGTCGTGGCGTGCTGATGAGCGTAATCTAGCCTAGGAATCAACATACAGCTGAAAGATGCTGGTGTTGACCGCAATATCCTGAAACAGGATGGAAACGCGGAAAAAAAAAAAAAAAAAAAAAAAAATGATTGAATTTCATCTTCACTCTTACTGGATGTGGGATTTCCCCATTTCTGATGCAGAATGTCTGTTTATGTGTTCATATTATTGTTAAATCTATTTTTTGTAAGTCTCTCTGTCCCACACCACAATTTATTCAGTTGTGGCATGGAACAGATAGACTTACAAAAATCAGATTTTTAAGAGCATGCATCTTTCCTATTGCAACATACGCCCGTGAGACCTGGACACTTACTAAACAAGCTGAACAGCGCATAAATAAATGCCTTTGAATATAAATGTTATAGACGGGTTCTAAGAATATCTTGGATACAGAAAAGAACAAATGCATCCATATGACAAGATCTGAATATTGAAGAAGTTTGGCTACTAAAGATGATAAAACAATATTTTGGTCACTTGTAACGTTATGAAATTTTGGAGAGAACAATAATGGAGGGGTATATTCCCTGGAAGAGAGGAAGGAAAAAGACAAGATGGGTGCAGGATGTGGCAGATGATCTCCAGATGGGTGTATCGGACGTGGGAACATCTTACTTATGACCAAGAAGTTTTCCGGAAGGTTGTTATGGGAATGAGGTTCTGCAAAGGACATACTACTAACTGAATGAATGAATTATTGTTGAGGTTAAGTATATAACTACTAAAGGACCCTGTTAACTACTAAAGGACCCTGTTAACTACTAAAGGACCCTGTTAACTACTAAAGGGCCCTGTTAACTACTAAAGGGCCCTGTTCTAAGAATATCTTGGATACAGAAAAGAACAAATGCATCCATATGACAAGATCTGAATATTGAAGAAGTTTGGCTACTAAAGAAGTTAAGACAATATTTTGGTCACTTGTAACGTTATGAAATTTTGGAGAGAACAATAATGGAGGGGTATATGCCCTGGAAGAATGGAAGGTAAAAGACAAGATGGGTGCAGGATGTGGGAGATGATCTCCAGATGGGTGTATCGGACTTGGGAACATCTTACTTATGACCAAGAAGTTTTTCGGAAAGTTGTTATGGGAATGAGGTTCTGCTAAGGACATACTACTGAATGAATGAATGAATTATTGTTGAGGTTTAGTATATAACTACTAAAGGACCCTGTTAACTACTAAAGGACCCTTTTAATTACTAAAGGACCCTGTTAACTACTAAAGGACCCTGTTAACTACTAAATGACCCTGTTAACTACTAAAGGACCCTGTTAACTACTAAAGGACCCTGTTAACTACTAAAGGATCCTGTTAACTACTGAAGGACCCTGTTAGCTACTGAAGGACCCTGTTAGCTACTGAAGGACCTTGTTAACTGCTGAAGGACTCTGTTAACTACTAAAGGACCCTGTTAACTACTGAAGGACCCTGTTAACTACTGAAGGACCCTGTTAACTACTGAAGGACCCTGTTAACTACTGAAGGACCCTGTTAACTACTAAAGGATCCTTGTACACACCATAAGGTGTGGTGTGTTGGGCTCATGGTGGTAGACCCATGTTTGTGCAGACCAAGACTTGAGCCGTGACATGTCAGCATCACGCCAGCCACACTCACTTCCCCAGACATTTCCTGGCACCCATTTTAAATTTGGTCGACCTGGGAGCCCAGGTCAATTTTTAAAATCCACCTCAATCCAGATTTGAATCCATGGCCATAATGTCAGCCAGCAAGGATCCAGCCACTACCGCGCCACCCATAGGTTAAGTTTAAAGTTAGTTAGGTCATGAGTTCATTAATTTTTTTCAAAACTATTTTGTTATACTATTGTTGTTGTAATATATAGTTATACCCGGGAAGGTTAACCCGGTCAACAAAAGCCCGCAGAAGTCGGATGTGTCGGCCAAAAGGTGCAATATCGCAGCTATGCTGTAAACAGACACAACGCAATCATGTCCAAAAAACTCTCTGGGTGAACGCAGCAGAAGAAGAAGAATATATAGTTATGAAGGAAACTTCAAAAGCATAACCCATTATAAAACGAAACAAAGAAATAAAAATAAAATGAAAGAAACAAAGTGTAATGTTACTAGCTGCAATGATTACCATTAAAAGTAGGTAAAAGTAAAGGACACTTTTACGAGCTTGGTGGCTTACTTGGCTTATGTTGTTAGTACTATAGTAATGTGGGTAAATCGGTACTCAGGGGACGATGTGGTCAGTTACCTACCAGGACATCACCTAGTACTCGTTTACGCTGGGTCTGAATGGGAGGCTAGGTCATTGTAAACAATTTGCCTCGCTGGGTATTTGAACACATGACTCCGCAGTCTGCAGGCAAGCTTGCTAGCCACTGTTATTACACAGATCTCATACTGTACTTATTATATCATAATATACTATAATGTATTAAATGGAACTGTAGCGAAGGGGTTGCAAATGCCATTCAAAATCTGTACTACACTATGTTGTGTTGTTTGTTCATCAAGAATGATGATGACCATTCATTTCATCCAGTGGGGTTGAAAGTATGGAGCCGTGAGTTCTATGATGGCTGATAAGGCCTATTTTGGCTCGAAATGTTCTTTGGCAATGTGGGCAAAGTATGCTTGACGTTCCAAGAGGAGAATCTCCTGCAGTGGTTTTTCTGTCCAGCCTTTTCTTCACAGCTCTTGCAGTCCTGGTTGCTTCGCAAGTTACTGCACCCTTATGTGATGTTTTACGCCACAAATTGCGGTGTTTAGCAGCAGTATCCCAGGTGTCCAGATGAATTCCAAAAGCTTTCAGTGTGATTTTTAGTATCTTTAAAGCGTTTTCTCTGGCCCCCTTGGCAGCGTTTACCACAACGCAGCTCGCTGTAAAAAATTTGTTTAGGGAGCCTGCATACGAGTTAAGTGACCAGCCCAACGAATCTGATTTTTCATTACTGTACTATAATATACTGTACGATATCATTCTGTACTTGACTGGCACCTTGCCGTCTTGACAAACGATAGTTTGTACAATGGAGTTATACCTCTCCATAACACAAAGCCTGGGCTGAATTTAGAGATCATGTGTTGCCCGTGCAGCATGATCCCTCTCTCGGCCTGTCTGGTGTACTCCAGAGGAAAGGTAACCATTCTGTACTATACCATAATATACTATGGTATTTTATGCCACAATATATTATGGTATAGTACAGAATGATACGCCGTCTCCGTGGCGAAGGGGTTATGGACGCAGTTTATAATCACACATACCCGTTCGAAACACAGCTGCGGGCGATTTGGCAGCAGACCACCTTGCTTTGTGGGAGTCTCCGTGGTGAAGTGGTCAAGCCGTCTGCCTCGCACTCCAAAGGTTGTGGGTTCGATTCCTCTTTCGGTTCACGAGTGCATTTTTCTCGGAGACTCCTGGGGGTCGTGTGTGATGCTTTCTGCAGGCCGTGCTGCGGAAAGAGACCAAGTCAGATGGGATAAAACCCAGGGCAGTGAAGTTGATCCTCTCGACTTTTAAGACTTTAAGACCATAATATACTATACTATTTCATACTGTATTGTATCATACTATACTGTACCATATCATTCTGTACTGTACCATAATATACTGCACTATTTCATACTGTATTGTATCATACTATACTGTACTATACTATACTGTACTGTATCATTCTGTACTGTACCATAATATACTGTACTATTTCATACTGTATTGTATCATACTATACTGTACCATACTATACTGTACTGTATCTTTCTGTCCTTACCATAATATACTGCACTATTTCATTCTGTACTGTATCATTCTGTACTGTACCATAATATACTGTACTATTTCATACTGTACTGTATCATTCTATACTGTACCATAATATACTGCACTATTTCATAATGTACTGTATCATTCTGTACTATACCATAATATACTGCACTATTTCATACTGTACTATACCACAATATACTGTACTGTTTCATGCTCTACTGTTTCATACTGTACTATACCATAATATACTTTACTATTTCATACTGTACTGTATCAATTTTACTATACCATAATATACTGCACTATTTCATACTGTACTGTATCATTCTGTACTATACCATAATATACTGTACTATACCATAATATACTGTACTATTTCATACTGTACTGTATCATTCTGTACTATACCATAATATACTGCACTATTTCATACTGTACAGTATCATACTATACTATACCAAAATATACTGCACTATTTCATACTGTACTGTATTATTCTGTATTGTACCATAATATACTGCACTATTTCATACTGTACTGTATCATACTATACTATACCATAATATACTGTACGTACCATAATATACTATACCATAATATACTGCACTATTTCATACTGTACTATATCATAATATACTGCACTATTTCATACTGTATTGCCATATAATATAGTCAGTTGCATATCCTTTACAAGACATCACAATCAACCCCAGTATATTTTGGCTGTGTGTGATTTTCTAGGCAATGCTTTTTTACGTTCAGTAGTTTGCCACTGCTTTGTGAACGACCGATCCCCATGCCATCGAAATAAATGCAAAGTGGTCTGCTTTCAAATCGTCTGCAGCTGATTTCAAACCCTCAACTCAGAATGTCAGAGAATTGTGAAATGCGTTTGCTGCGCCTAAGACACAGCATCAGTGTTGTTTTTAAAAAAAAGGAAGAGAAAGATACCATTCCCCTTGATGAGGATGGATGGGATCCTTTAGGTCTACAACACACAGACGCATGTCTCTCTACTTTGGGGCACACTGTATATTATACTATACTATACAGAAATATACAGTACCATACAGTATTTGCGCTATTCTATATCATGCTGTACTGTGCTGCTAAACTGCTGTTAGGATCGGTATCTGATAAAATCACCTAGTACAGTGTATAAAACCCATCATATGGCATTTATATCTTATAAAATAAAGTACAGAGTATAAAGACCCATCATGTGGGATTTATATCTTATAAAACATCTAAGTAGTATATAAAAACCCACTGTACATGTGATTTGTATCTCACCCAGTAAAACAGCCAAGTACATTGTATAAAAACGCATCACATTTGCTTTATATCTTATCTTATATAACAGCCATGAACAGTGTATACAAACACATTACATATGCTTTATATTTTATCTTATAAAACAACCATGCACAGTGTATAAAACATATCACATGTGATTTGTGCCATCAGATATTTCCACATCTCATGTAATCTGTGTCCTCTGTTATTTTCTAGCAACAAGGGGCAGCAACTACGGTTTACTGTGCAGTAGCAGAAGAACTCAGCAACGTCGGAGGTCTATACTTTAATAACTGCTGTCGCTGCCCACCCTGCAAGCTGGCGGAAAACAAATCTGTGGCTGTTGCCTTGTGGAGCTTAAGTGAGCAGGCCTTGAACAGCCGTGTGGCCCCTAGAAAAGCCAAACCCAAGGATGTTAGCTGATTGCATTTAAATTATATTTCTGAAAGTTGTTTGAGAAAAGTATGAGGTTTCAGCTTAAAATGTAAAATATATCATATTTTTTACGTGATTTTCATTTCCAAGAAATGCCAGTTTTGTATGTTTATTTATTGTGGATGTATGAATAATAAGCCACTGCCATTCATTATATATTTATAATTGTAATTGTTTTGTTTTCTTTTATATTTCTTTGTGATTAACTCTTTCAAACTCAAGCAATGTATAATGTTTGATTGGCTCCTCCTGGTGAATCTCAGCCATCATGTTATGTGTTCTTTAACTTTTTACATTTGGCCAGAGCATGCTAAACAAATTTGGCTTTTCCCTGTGACCACTTCCACAATTATTGTAAACTGAACCATGAAGCAAGCACAATTAGAGGCTTCTATTCATCAGAAGCAGTTCCCTCTTCCAGGAATCTTCAATCTCTTTATTGCCTTTACATCTGGCACGTCAGACATGTGTTCGCCACAGATTAGAATTGTCCCACAAATTATAGCACCTAGGCCACGACTCATGGGCATCTAATTCCTGTCATGAATCTAAACCCTGTACATCAGACATGTGTTCACAAATTGCAATCATCCCACACATTTGTCGCCATTTCTGCCAACCCTACAGCCACCCTCGCCTTGGGAAGATGAACATCATTCACCCAGTGATTGGTGATCTGATGAACATCATTCACCCAGTGATTGGTGATCTACTTCTCATAACACCTTTAATTTGGTCAGCTGGAGGCCAGCTTCTTTCTCCCGGTTATTTGGTCTCTGTTGCCACCTCCGCACACTCAGTTTGCTATTTAGTCTCTTTAGAAATGATACACTAATAATGTGTTTTCATTGTGGGATCTTTCCTTCTTCTTCTTCTGCATTTGTCCTGGATGTTTTAGACGTAATTGTGTCGTGTCTGTTTAAAGCAGAACTGCGATATTTGCATCTTTTGGCTGACACATCCGACTTCTTCAGGCACTTGTTGGCCGGGTTACCTTCCTGGGCTTTCCTTCTTAAACCTAAACTACTTAACATTTTCAGGGACTGAAAGTTTAAAGTTAAGTAAAGAATCGCTTTTTCACATCATAAGGCGTATTAGGTACATGGTGTTCTTCTTTCACCCCTTTAACACCAACTGGGGCATAAGCCTCCTCCCAAACATCCACTCCAAGCCCTCCTGTCCTTACCTATCCCATTCAGCTCCGTCCATTTCCTCCCAATATTATTCATTTCTTTCTGTACTTCTCCATGTGTTTTAGCTATTCCTCTGTCTCTTTTGCCCTGTGGATTCCAGGCAAAGGCTTTTCTAGTGATGCTATTCTCAGACGTTTTGTATGTTCTACCCACCACCTGCACCTTTCTTCACCAAAGGCTTATCACTCATGGTGTTTTGCTTGAGACAGGAAGAGTTACAGAACAACAGGCATGTATTTGTGGCCTATATCTCTAAGCGGTTGTGATATTTTTGTAGCTGGTAACTTCAGTCTTACTGTTTGTTTCATTGTTCCATGATTATAATTTTGAAATAGTTTGTTTATAACCATGTATTGGTTGATTGGTTAGTTGGTTGGCTGATTTGTTTCATTGTTCCATGATTATAATTTTGAAATAGTTTGTTTATAACCATGTATTGGTTGATTGGTTAGTTGGTTGGCTGATTTGTTTCATTGTTCCATGATTATAATTTTGAAATAGTTTGTTTATAACCATGTATTGGTTGATTGGTTAGTTGGTTGGCTGATTTGTTTCATTGTTCCATGATTATAATTTTGAAATAGTTTGTTTATAACCATGTATTGGTTGGTTGGCTGACTGGCTGGCTGGATAGCCGGTTGGTTGGTTGGCTGGCTGGTTGGTTGGTTTGCTGAATCCTCTGGAAGACTTAAGTTCTGACTCTTAAGTCTGAATAATTCTTAAGTAATGTCATTTGTATTTAGGTTGTCTGAGGCCTCGAAAGGCCTTGCATCTCTCAGCGTGAACAAACTAAATTTTCAAAGAGTTCAGAATTGGACATGGTTAATGTAGTTACTTGTCTCCCAACCTTGTACTAAAGTTTCAATTTCATGGCAACTGTTGCAGAGATATCTCCCAACCTGGTACAGAAGATTCAAATTCATGGCAAGTGTAAATAGCGGCATCTCCAAACCTGGTACCAAAGTAGCAACTTCATGGCAACTGTTGCAGAGATCTGCTGAGAAACTAGCTGGGTGTTCAAGGCTGGTACTGAAATTTCACAAATGAATGTTAGGACGTAGTCAGGCCATAATTCAACATAGACAGACTGGCTTGGATGAGGCCGAAGTTGTTTCATCCACAGGTTTTAGTATTTTATTGTCAACCGACACCAGCACTGAGCTAAGGGGAATAACCATGTAAAACATTAAAGTTTTCATAAAGATTGCCAATTAATATTGGCCTGTCTTAGTTAAGATCACTTGCCATCTCCACATCAAAGGTTAGCTACACTGCAAACAAAGTTAGGACCCTTTTCTATGTCTTGAGGTATGCTGGGTGTATGGTGTCACTGCGCTAACACAGCTACACTGGATCACCAGCGTGTTTGGTCACTCACCATAATAGTAGGGAGCTGTAATAGCTAGCATGCTTGCCTACTGATCTGGTGTTCATGTGTTCAAATTCTCTCCGAGACTGGGACTTAATCTCATTGACTTGGACTCGTAGATTGACCCAATCTAAAATTGAGTTCCAGGAAATTTGCAGGGAAATAAAGGCGGCCTGTATGGTATTGGCTACTTCACCCAGGGAATGCTGTTTGGTAAAAGAAAACATAGGACTAGCAGCAAATACATCTCATCTCATCATGTTCCTCTTGTACCTTGTGGTGTTGAGGTGAAGTATAAATAGCGGGAGAGTGCCCGCTTATGGGCTTCATGTATGGATATTCCCATGGACTCTGCTATTCCCTGCATCCATCGTTTACGTGGTCGGCCTCTTCCTCTGCTTCCCTCAAACACAGCGCATGGCATAAAAAGTGGTGAAAAGTGGTTCTGTATTGTTTGTTTCTTTGCCATGATGGCAAGTAACTTCATGTTTTTAGTCCATCTCTTGATGCTGTCTTCCCCATGGAAGTAGGGCCCTGTGTGAGTGTAGTCCTAAAAAGATGGAGAACCCTTTGGGGCTGTATCTCTGTAGCGGTGTGGTAAGGCACCCATTTACTGCTTGTTCTTCTGTAGTCAGATTATAAGGTCTCTGAATAGATACATTTCAGGATCAGCATTACTGCACTCAGGATATAACAACACATCATCCGTTCACCTCTTCTTGCATTAGTTCACTTTGAACTCAAGCGTAGTCCGTACATGTACTTCTACTTCCAGTAATTGCCACTACAGGGAAGTTCAGTGAGTTGATGTTTGTGTGTGGATTAGCTTTCCCTATTACTGGTATACCTTGCCATCCGACGAACTACTTCGACTTCTGAGGTACTTGTAATTTATTTCCCTAAGTCAAGGATGAGAAATCGTCACTTTAGTCCAACTGACCAGTGTAGGGGTTGAACCCGTTACCTCGGCATCAGCACACCAGAAGTTTAAGAGCAAGCACTGTTATCCATTTGGCCATGCTGACCTCAGTTCCTTCACTGTTCCATTACTGACTGCCCAGCACTAACTAATTCAGTGCCAAACAATAAGTAGGTCTGGACCAAACATGGTACACAATCAAATGAACAAGTATTATCGTGTAAATTTCCGTTCACTGAACATTGAAATTGCGGAAGATACCACGAAACAAAACAAATAACATGATGAGACTAGATGTCGATACGTTGTCCCTCTCTGCAAATGGAAGGTCATATTTGGTGATATATTATCCTACTGTACTGAATCAGTAAACATCCATATAGAAGATCAGGCCACGCATAAAATGTCAGCACAATGAGATGTCTTTATGTGTGAAATGTGTGTGTTTATACAGGTAGTCCCTTGTTGGACAACATACTGAAGTATTGGAAAGATCAGTTTGTGTGATAGTTTGTTCCATGCTCAGTCTTCGTAGACTTAAATGGATAGGACATGTTAGGAGGATGGATGATGGTAGAGTACCAAAGGACATCTTTTTCGGTGAACTACAGATGGGTAAGAGATCTCTGAGTTGGCGTCTACTACAATACAAAGATGTGTGTAAGCGGGACATGATTGATACAGGCATTGATATTGCACATTGGTAGCAAGTCACCATGAATGTGTTGCATGGAGGTCAAAGATCGAAATGGAATAAAGACAGAGGAGAAAATAATTGCAGATTGGTCACACACTAAGCATGATAGATGTCAGATGGTGTGTGATGGTAGAAGTGACCAAGAGTTCAGATGCATCCATTGTGGACGACATTTACAGCACAAATTGGTCTGATCAGTCACATTCGCAGCCGCCATTGGTTGTAGTTATTATGAAGCTTTTTGAAACACAATGTACCAAACTATCGTCTGTCAAGACGGCAGGGTGCCAAGGACCAATGACCCTTGTTGGACACAGCCTACATGCATGTGACTATACTGTCTCAGCTACAGACCTACTTCACATCTGTCCATTGCCACAGATGTCAGGAGTTTGACCATTCCTGTCAGAAAGCAGATGTCATCTGATATTCTGATGAATTTGGTGTTGCACACATTTACTAGGTCATGGCATGTGTAGTTGGATGACAAGTTTTCTTCCCAGAAAATTCTGAAAAGTGAACCAGTTTTCCAGGGCTAGTTTCCCTCTGAACATTGAGTCAGTCTACTAACAGTGAAACATTTACAACCCATGGAGGAAATATTACCAACCTCAGTCTAATCCCAGCCAGATGGTATGGTCTGTACTGTGCCATCACCTGCTGAAATCCTACTAAACCTCTCCTTCATTGTATAGTTTCAGTATCAGTCTTGCATGCCCCGCTGGAGCTCTGCAGCATAGCCCTGCGTTGAGATGGTTACATAGGCCTTCGTTGAGATGGCTACATAGGCCTTCGTTGAGATGGTTACATAGCCCTGCGTGGAGATGGCTACATAGGCCTTTGTTGAGATGGTTACATAGCCCTGCGTGGAGATGGCTACATAGGCCTTTGTTGAGATGGTTACATAGCCCTGCGTGGAGATGGCTACATAGGCCTCCGTTGAGATGGTTACATAGCCCTGCGTGGAGATGGCTACATAGGCCTTTGTTGAGATGGTTACATAGCCCTGCGTGGAGATGGCTACATAGGCCTTTGTTGAGATGGTTACATAGCCCTGCGTGGAGATGGCTACATAGGCCTTCGTTGAGATGGTTACATAGCCCTGCGTGGAGATGGCTACATAGGCCTCCGTTGAGATGGTTACATAGCCCTGCGTGGAGATGGCTACATAGGCCTTTGTTGAGATGGTTACATAGCCCTGCGTGGAGATGGCTACATAGGCCTTTGTTGAGATGGTTACATAGCCCTGCGTGGAGATGGCTACATAGGCCTTTGTTGAGATGGTTACATAGCCCTGCGTGGAGATGGCTACATAGGCCTTTGTTGAGATGGTTACATAGCCCTGCGTGGAGATGGCTACATAGGCCTTTGTTGAGATGGTTACATAGCCCTGCGTGGAGATGGCTACATAGGCCTTTGTTGAGATGGTTACATAGCCCTGCGTGGAGATGGCTACATAGGCCTTTGTTGAGATGGTTACATAGCCCTGCGTGGAGATGGCTACATAGGCCTTTGTTGAGATGGTTACATAGCCCTGCGTGGAGATGGCTACATAGGCCTCCGTTGAGATGGTTACATAGCCCTGCGTGGAGATGGCTACATAGGCCTCCGTTGAGATGGTTACATAGCCCTGCGTGGAGATGGCTACATAGGCCTTTGTTGAGATGGTTACATAGCCCTGCGTGGAGATGGCTACATAGGCCTTTGTTGAGATGGCTACATAGCCCTGCGTGGAGATGGCTACATAGGCCTCCGTTGAGATGGTTACATAGCCCTGCGTGGAGATGGCTACATAGGCCTTTGTTGAGATGGTTACATAGCCCTGCGTGGAGATGGCTACATAGGCCTTTGTTGAGATGGTTACATAGCCCTGCGTGGAGATGGTTACATAGGCCTCCGTTGATATGGTTACATAAACCTCCGTTGATATGGCTACATAGGCCTTCGTTGAGATGGCTACATAGTCCTCCATTGAGATGGCTACATAGGCCTCCGTTGAGATGAGGGGGGGGGGGGGGGATAATGACAAAAAAAAATAATTTATATTTTGACACCAGGAACTGACAGTTTGATTATAATAATCTTCATCGGAAACAACACAAATAGATCTTTAATAAAGAAATTAGAACATTTAACAAAATTAAACAGAAAACGCATAGGAATGAAACGTTGCTAGGAAGACGACCCAGAAGTTCAGTTGTGAAACAGGCTAGGTATACTCCACAGCTGTACTGATCAGGGAAAATGTGCATCCTTGCCACTACTGGGGACTCAATCCTGGAAGTCTGTGTTTGTTTGTACATAGTGACTTTACCTATAAGCAGTGTATTGTGTACAGTTGTTGTTTATCATATATTATATGCTGACTTTACCTATAAGCAGTGTATTGTGTACAGTTGTTGTTTATCATATATTATATGCTGACTTTAACTGTAAGCTGTGTTGTGTGTACAGTTGTTTATCATAGCATATATGCTGACTTTAACTTAAAATGTTTTTTATGTAGAGTTGTTCTTAACTCTAAACTGTAATTTGCGTCTTCATTGTATGTTTTATGAAAAAACTATTGTACATTACATGATGTTAGCTGCATATCCTTTACAGGACATCAGTCAACCCCAGCATTTATTTGGCTGTCTGTGATTTCTCAGCCAGTTAACGTTCAGTAGTTTGTCTTTGCCTTCTTAATGACCGGCACTCATACCATTGTATAATAACCAACACAAGGCAGTCTGCTTCCAAATCGCCCACAGCTGTGTTGTAAACACAGTTTTCGGGATTGTGAATTGCATTAGTAACCCCTTCACAACGGTGCAGGCTAGATGATGTATACATTTGTCCAGTTTCCTGCTGTCGGTCCGAGATGTGATTGAGCCATCACATTTAGTAAGCCTACATATACAGAGGAATAGGTGGCCAGTCTTTCCTTCACTTAGCAGGTGATGAGCTGAGGCATCAAACCCTCATCAGGCAGTTCCTTATCAACTCTCTTAACACACCCACTGCATGATGTATATGTCCTTCTGCTTATGCCACATGTTTGTAATTGAGTAAGTAATCTCCCTTTGCAAAGGCTGCTTGAATTGACCAGTTTTGTAACATGGTAGGTGAAGTGATGATAGTCTCTGCCACTTCCTTATTACTAAAATAAGCTCATTTACATTCCAAACAGGCATGTTGAGGATATGAAGTTAGGCCCATATTTTCAGCAACCACCTGGCACAAAGGGAATTCTGGCCAATGATGCACTGACTTTTCTTCTTCTCTACATGCCCAATTCTTCACCTTTTGAAAATAAAGACGGTTCTTTCATGTCCTTGTTCTTTATGTCGCATTATGATATGATCCTGAAACCATGGTAGCCCAGTGGTCCGTAGCCATGGTAGCGCAGTGACAGGCATGGTTGTCTGCCAGACCAGTTGTCCTGTGTTCAAATTCCCTTTAAGGCAAAGATTTTATTTAATGACCTAGGCTATCGGCTCAGCCTAACCTAACACAGATACCAGAAGATGTGCTGAGAAGTTCAGGTGGCCTGTCTGCCATTGACGACATCACCCATTAAGCGCCTATTGTTCTGTAAAATATGCGGCAGGCACCATATACCCAATACATCTTATGGCATAGGAACATGACCTTGACTTTTGTATGGCATGGGAACATGACCTTGACTTTTGTATTTCATGGGAACATGACCTTGACTTTTGTAAGGCATAAGAACATGACCCTGACTTTTATATGGCATGGGAACCTGACCTTGACTTTTGTATGGCATAAGAACATGACCTTGATCCTTGTATGGTGTGGTAACATGACCTTGACTTTTGTATGATATGGTCTTCAGTAGACAGGCTATGGTAAGCTTTAACTATTTCTAGTAGACTTTAACTATATCTTGTATCTTAGAACTCACTTTTAGTAGATAGACTCTTCTATTTTAGAACTATGTTTTAGCAGAGACTTTATATTTTAGAGCTACGTTTTAGTAGAGACTCTCGTATTTTAGAACTGTGTTCTAGCAGACAGTGTCTGGTAGCTTGTATTTTAGAACTATTTTCTTGTAAATAATCTCTTGTATTTTATAACTCTTTTCTAGTGGATACACTCTTATATTTTAGAAATATTTTCTAGTAGACATACTTCTATAGTTAACTATTTTCTAGCAGACATACTCTTATATCTCATCTCATCTCATCATGTTCCTCTTGTACCTTGTGGTGTCGAGGTGAAGTGTAAACAGCAGGAGAGTGCCTGCTTATGGGCTTCATGTATCAATATTCCCATGGACTCTGTTATTCCCTGCCTCCATCGTTTACGTGGTCGGCCTCTTCCTCTGCTTCCCTCTGATCTGTACATCATTGCTTGTTATGGTATACTGTTAGTTGGTAATCTATTTGCATGGCCATATACTCTTATATTTTAGAATTATTTTCTAGTAGACAGTCTCTTATATTTTAGAACTATTTCTAGTAGACATACTCTTATATGTCAGAACTATTTTCTAGTAGACAATCTCTTATATTTTAGAACTATTATATAATATCAGGTATGTTAACAACTATTTTCTAGCAGATAGGCTCATTTTTAGAACAATTTTCCACTAGACAGACTATTATATTTTAAAACTGTTTTCCAGTGGACAGACTCTTGTATTTTTGAACTATTTTCTAATAGATATACTCTTCTATTTTTGTTATTTGTAATTTTTTTTTGACTTCTGTATCACCCTCCATGACTTCTGTATCACCCTCCATGACTTCTGTATCACCCTCCATGACTTCTGTATCACCCTCCATGACTTCTGTATCACCCTCCATGACTTCTGTATCACCCTCCATGACTTCTGTATCACCCTCCATGACTTCTGTATCACCCTCCATGACTTCTGTATCACCCTCCATGACTTCTGTATCACCCTCCATGACTTCTGTATCACCCTCCATGACTTCTGTATCACCCTCCATGACTTCTGTATCACCCTCCATGACTTCTGTATCACCCTCCATGACTTCTGTATCACCCTCCATGACTTCTGTATCACCCTCCATGACTTCTGTATCACCCTCCATGACTTCTGTATCACCCTCCATGACTTCTGTATCACCCTCCATGACTTCTGTATCACCCTCCATGACTTCTGTATCACCCTCCATGACTTCTGTATCACCCTCCATGACTTCTGTATCACCCTCCATGACTTCTGTATCACCCTCCATGACTTCTGTATCACCCTCCATGACTTCTGTATCACCCTCCATGACTTCTGTATCACCCTCCATGACTTCTGTATCACCCTCCATGACTTCTGTATCACCCTCCATGACTTCTGTATCACCCTCCATGACTTCTGTATCACCCTCCATGACTTCTGTATCACCCTCCATGACTTCTGTATCACCCTCCATGACTTCTGTATCACCCTCCATGACTTCTGTATCACCCTCCTTGACTTCTGTATCAACCTCCATGACTTCTGTATCACCCTCCATGACTTCTGTATCACCCTCCATGACTTCTGTATCACCCTCCATGACTTCTGTATCACCCTCCATGACTTCTGTATCACCCTCCTTGACTTCTGTATCACCCTCCTTGACTTCTGTATCACCCTCCTTGACTTCTGTATCACCCTCCATGACTTCTGTATCACCCTCCATGACTTCTGTATCACCCTCCATGACTTCTGTATCACCCTCCATGACTTCTGTATCATCCTTCATGACTTCTGTATCACCCTCCATGACTTCTGTATCACCCTTCATGACTTCTGTATCATCCTTCATGACTTCTGTATCATCCTTCATGACTTCTGTATCATCCTTCATGACTTCTGTATCATCCTTCATGACTTCTGTATCATCCTTCATGACTTCTGTATCATCCTCCATGACTTCTGTATCATCCTCCATGACTTCTGTATCACCCTCCATGACTTCTGTATCACCCTCCATGACTTCTGTATCACCCTCCATGACTTCTGTATCATCCTCCATGACTTCTGTATCACCCTCCATGACTTCTGTATCACCCTCCATGACTTCTGTATCATCCTTCATGACTTCTGTATCATCCTCCATGACTTCTGTATCATCCTCCATGACTTCTGTATCATCCTCCATGACTTCTGTATCATCCTCCATGACTTCTGTATCATCCTTCATGACTTCTGTATCATCCTTCATGACTTCTGTATCATCCTCCATGACTTCTGTATCATCCTCCATGACTTCTGTATCACCCTCCATGACTTCTGTATCACCCTCCATGACTTCTGTATCACCCTCCATGACTTCTGTATCATCCTTCATGACTTCTGTATCATCCTTCATGACTTCTGTATCATCCTTCATGACTTCTGTATCATCCTTCATGACTTCTGTATCATCCTTCATGACTTCTGTATCATCCTCCATGACTTCTGTATCACCCTCCATGACTTCTGTATCACCCTCCATGACTTCTGTATCACCCTTCATGACTTCTCTATCACCCTCCATGACTTCTGTATCACCCTCCATGACTTCTGTATCACCCTCCATGACTTCTGTATCACCCTCCATGACTTCTGTATCACCCTCCATGACTTCTGTATCACCCTCCATGACTTCTGTATCACCCTCCATGACTTCTGTATCACCCTCCATGACTTCTGTATCACCCTCCATGACTTCTGTATCACCCTCCATGACTTCTGTATCACCCTCCATGACTTCTGTATCACCCTCCATGACTTCTGTATCACCCTCCATGACTTCTGTATCACCCTCCGTGACTTCTGTATCACCCTCCGTGACTTCTGTATCACCCTCCGTGACTTCTGTATCACCCTCCGTGACTTCTGTATCACCCTCCGTGACTTCTGTATCACCCTCCGTGACTTCTGTATCACCCTCCTTGACTTCTGTATCACCCTCCTTGACTTCTGTATCACCCTCAATGACTTCTGTATCACCCTCCTTGACTTCTGTATCACCCTCCATGACTTCTGTATCACCCTCCATGACTTCTGTATCATCCTCCATGACTTCTGTATCACCCTCCATGAAATCTGTATCACCCTCCATGACTTCTGTATCATTCTTCATGACTTCTGTATCATCCTTCATGACTTCTGTATCATCCTTCATGACTTCTGTATCATCCTTCATGACTTCTGTATCATCCTCCATGACTTCTGTATCATCCTTCATGACTTCTGTATCATCCTTCATGACTTCTGTATCATCCTTCATGACTTCTGTATCATCCTCCATGACTTCTGTATCACCCTCCATGACTTCTGTATCACCCTCCATGACTTCTGTATCATCCTCCATGACTTCTGTATCATCCTCCATGACTTCTGTATCATCCTCCATGACTTCTGTATCATCCTCCATGACTTCTGTATCATCCTCCATGACTTCTGTATCACCCTCCATGACTTCTGTATCACCCTCCATGACTTCTGTATCACCCTCCATGACTTCTGTATCACCCTCCATGACTTTTGTATCACCCTCCATGACTTCTGTATCACCCTCCATGACTTCTGTATCACCCTCCATGACTTCTGTATCACCCTCCATGACTTCTGTATCACCCTCCATGACTTCTGTATCACCCTCCATTACTTCTGTATCACCCTCCATGACTTCTGTATCACCCTCCATGACTTCTGTATCACCCTCCATGACTTCTGTATCACCCTCCATGACTTCTGTATCATCCTTCATGACTTCTGTATCATTCTCCATGACTTCTGTATCATCCTCCATGACTTCTGTATCACCCTCCATGACTTCTGTATCACCCTCCATGACTTCTCTATCACCCTTCATGACTTCTCTATCACCCTCCATGACTTCTGTATCACCCTCCATGACTTCTGTATCACCCTCCATGACTTCTGTATCACCCTCCATGACTTCTGTATCACCCTCCATGACTTCTGTATCACCCTCCATGACTTCTGTATCACCCTCCATGACTTCTGTATCACCCTCCATGACTTCTGTATCACCCTCCATGACTTCTGTATCACCCTCCATGACTTCTGTTTCACCCTCCATGACTTCTGTATCACCCTCCATGACTTCTGTATCACCCTCCATGACTTCTGTATCACCCTCCATGACTTCTGTATCACCCTCCATGACTTCTGTATCACCCTCCATGACTTCTGTATCACCCTCCATGACTTCTGTATCACCCTCCATGACTTCTGTATCACCCTCCATGACTTCTGTATCACCCTCCATGACTTCTGTATCACCCTCCATGACTTCTGTATCACCCTCCATGACTTCTGTATCACCCTCCATGACTTCTGTATCACCCTCCATGACTTCTGTATCACCCTCCATGACTTTTGTATCACCCTCCATGACTTCTGTATCACCCTCCATGACTTCTGTATCACCCTTCATGACTTCTGTATCACCCTCCATGACTTCTGTATCACCCTCCATGACTTCTGTATCACCCTCCATGACTTCTGTATCACCCTCCATGACTTCTGTATCACCCTCCTTGACTTCTGTATCACCCTCCATGACTTCTGTATCACCCTCCATGACTTCTGTATCACCCTCCATGACTTCTGTATCACCCTCCATGACTTCTGTATCACCCTCCATGACTTCTGTATCACCCTCCTTGACTTCTGTATCACCCTCCTTGACTTCTGTATCACCCTCCATGACTTCTGTATCACCCTCCATGACTTCTGGATCACCCTCCATGACTTCTGTATCACCCTCCATGACTTCTGTATCATCCTTCATGACTTCTGTATCACCCTCCATGACTTCTGTATCACCCTTCATGACTTCTGTATCATTCTTCATGACTTCTGTATCATCCTTCATGACTTCTGTATCATCCTTCATGACTTCTGTATCATCCTTCATGACTTCTGTATCATCCTTCATGACTTCTGTATCATCCTCCATGACTTCTGTATCATCCTCCATGACTTCTGTATCACCCTCCATGACTTCTGTATCACCCTCCATGACTTCTGTATCATCCTCCATGACTTCTGTATCACCCTCCATGACTTCTGTATCACCCTCCATGACTTCTGTATCATCCTTCATGACTTCTGTATCATCCTCCATGACTTCTGTATCATCCTCCATGACTTCTGTATCATCCTCCATGACTTCTGTATCATCCTCCATGACTTCTGTATCATCCTCCATGACTTCTGTATCATCCTTCATGACTTCTGTATCATCCTTCATGACTTCTGTATCATCCTCCATGACTTCTGTATCATCCTCCATGACTTCTGTATCACCCTCCATGACTTCTGTATCACCCTCCATGACTTCTGTATCACCCTCCATGACTTCTGTATCACCCTTCATGACTTCTGTATCATCCTCCATGACTTCTGTATCATCCTTCATGACTTCTGTGTCACCCTCCATGACTTCTGTATCACCCTCCATGACTTCTGTATCATCCTTCATGACTTCTGTATCATCCTTCATGACTTCTGTATCACCCTTCATGACTTCTGTATCACCCTCCATGACTTCTGTATCATCCTTCATGACTTCTGTATCATCCTTCATGACTTCTGTATCACCCTCCATGACTTCTGTATCACCCTCCATGACTTCTGTATCATCCTTCATGACTTCTCTATCACCCTCCATGACTTCTGTATCACCCTCCATGACTTCTGTATCATCCTTCATGACTTCTGTATCACCCTCCATGACTTCTGTATCATCCTTCATGACTTCTGTATCACCCTCCATGACTTCTGTATCATCCTTCATGACTTCTGTATCATCCTTCATGACTTCTGTATCATCCTTCATGACTTCTGTATCACCCTCCATGACTTCTGTATCATCCTTCATGACTTCTGTATCACCCTCCATGACTTCTGTATCATCCTTCATGACTTCTGTATCATCCTTCATGACTTCTGTATCATCCTTCATGACTTCTGTATCACCCTCCATGACTTCTGTATCATCCTTCATGACTTCTGTATCACCCTCCATGACTTGTGTATCACCCTCCATGACTTCTGTATCATCCTCCATGACTTCTGTATCACCCTCCATGACTTCTGTATCATCCTCCATGACTTCTGTATCACCCTCCATGACTTCTGTATCATCCTTCATGACTTCTGTATCATCCTTCATGACTTCTGTATCATCCTTCATGACTTCTGTATCATCCTTCATGACTTCTGTATCATCCTTCATGACTTCTGTATCATCCTTCATGACTTCTGTATCATCCTTCATGACTTCTGTATCATCCTTCATGACTTCTGTATCATCCTTCATGACTTCTGTATCACCCTTCATGACTTCTGTATCATCCTTCATGACTTCTGTATCACCCTTCATGACTTCTGTATCATCCTTCATGACTTCTGTATCACCCTCCATGACTTCTGTATCACCCTCCATGACTTCTGTATCATCCTTCATGACTTTTGTATCACCCTCCATGACTTCTGTATCATCCTCCATGACTTCTGTATCACCCTCCATGACTTCTGTATCACCCTCCATGACTTCTGTATCATCCTTCATGACTTCTGTATCATCCTTCATGACTTCTGTATCATCCTTCATGACTTCTGTATCATCCTTCATGACTTCTGTATCACCCTCCATGACTTCTGTATCATCCTTCATGACTTCTGTATCACCCTCCATGACTTGTGTATCATCCTCCATGACTTCTGTATCACCCTCCATGACTTCTGTATCACCCTCCATGACTTCTGTATCATCCTCCATGACTTCTGTATCATCCTTCATGACTTCTGTATCACCCTCCATGACTTGTGTATCACCCTCCATGACTTCTGTATCATCCTTCATGACTATTGTATCATCCTCCATGACTTCTCTATCACCCTCCATGACTTCTGTATCATCCTCCATGACTTCTGTATCACCCTCCATGACTTCTGTATCATCCTTCATGACTTCTGTATCATCCTTCATGACTTGTGTATCACCCTCCATGACTTCTGTATCATCCTTCATGACTTCTGTATCATCCTTCATGACTTCTGTATCACCCTCCATGACTTCTGTATCATCCTTCATGACTTGTGTATCACCCTCCATGACTTCGTCATCCTTCATGACTTCTGTATCATCCTTCATGACTTCTGTATCACCCTCCATGACTTCTGTATCATCATTCATGACTTCTGTATCACCCTCCATGACTTCTGTATCACCCTCCATGACTTCTGTATCACCCTCCATGACTTCTGTATCACCCTCCACGACTTCTGTATCATCCTTCATGACTTCTGTATCATCCTTCATGACTTCTGTATCACCCTCCATGACTTCTGTATCATCCTTCATGACTTCTGTATCATCCTTCATGACTTCTCTATCACCCTCCATGACTTCTGTATCATCCTCCATGACTATAGTATCATCCTCCATGACTTCTGTATCACCCTCCATGACTTCTGTATCATCCTTCATGACTTCTGTATCACCCTCCATGACTTCTGTATCACCCTTCATGACTTCTGTATCACCCTCCATGACTATAGTATCATCCTTCATGACTTGTGTATCACCCTCCATGACTTCTGTATCATTCTTCATGACTTCTGTATCACCCTCCATGACTTCTGTATCACCCTCCATGACTTCTGTATCACCCTCCATGACTTCTGTATCACCCTCCACGACTTCTGTATCATCCTTCATGACTTCTGTATCATCCTTCATGACTTCTGTATCACCCTCCATGACTTCTGTATCATCCTTCATGACTTCTGTATCATCCTTCATGACTTCTCTATCACCCTCCATGACTTCTGTATCATCCTCCATGACTATAGTATCATCCTCCATGACTTCTGTATCATCCTCCATGACTTCTGTATCATCCTCCATGACTTCTGTATCATCCTCCATGACTTCTGTATCATCCTCCATGACTTCTGTATCATCCTCCATGACTTCTGTATCATCCTCCATGACTATTGTATCATCCTCCATGACTATAGTATCATCCTCCATGACTTCTGTATCATCCTCCATGACTATTGTATCATCCTCCATGACTATTGTATCATCCTCCATGACTATTGTATCATCCTCCATGACTTCTGTATCATCCTCCATGACTATTGTATCATCCTCCATGACTATTGTATCATCCTCCATGACTATTGTATCATCCTCCATGACTTCTGTATCATCCTCCATGACTATTGTATCATCCTCCATGACTATTGTATCATCCTCCATGACTATTGTATCATCCTCCATGACTTCTGTATCATCCTCCATGACTTCTGTATCATCCTCCATGACTTCTGTATCATCCTTCATGACTTCTGTATCATCCTTCATGACTTCTGTATCATCCTTCATGACTTCTGTATCATCCTTCATGACTTCTGTATCATCCTCCATGACTTCTGTATCATCCTCCATGACTTCTGTATCATCCTCCATGACTTCTGTATCATCCTCCATGACTTCTGTATCATCCTCCATGACTATTGTATCATCCTCCATGATTTGTGTATCACCCTCCATGTTGCAAAATATGCCTCCATGACTTCTGTGTCATCTTCCAGCAACCGTATTTCTCAGCATTTATAACCAGCAGCCAGCATTTGGATGTTGATATTTCCCAGCATTCACAACCAAAGACCAACATTTACGACCAAAGCTGTTTCATTTTTAACTGATCATTGTGTCTTCAATATTCTTGATCAGATTACCTATAATATTACTATAGTTTGAGAATAACACTGCACAAACAACTCGAGAGACCAGAAGAAACTCCACCAAATATGAGGACATTCTGAAAGCAAAATGAAAGCATTAATGACAGGAAAATGAAACCGCAATCGGAGATGGATTTTTCACCCTTGCAAGATCATGAAAATTAAAATACTTTGTCTAGGGATTCTGATGTGGCATAATGGTTAGTGCCCTTGTCTGTCGAGACAATGGTCAAGGAAATTATTCCCTGCTGTGACAGCATCTTCTTTTCAAGACCTCAAAGTGTACCATCCTGTTATTGACCCATGCCGGAACAAAGGCATAGCAAAGGGTGATCAGTGGGGGAATAAACAACAGATGAGGAGTTAACTCAAGTTTGAGAACTGTTTCTACTTTAGAACAGAACAGAGAGCATCAAATGATAAAATCTATTCAAACTTAGATAATCAATCATTGGCATCTTGCCGTCTTGACAGACGATAGTTACATTGTTCTAAACACAACCTATGGCAGTAAGGTCAGGGATGGAGTTATACCACTACATAGCACAAAACCTGGGTTGAATTGTAGCAGCATGATCTGCATGATCCCTCCCTTGGCCTGCCTAGTTTACTCCACAGGAAAGGTAACATCTATACATCTGGAACAAGACAAGTTGCAGAAGCTGCCACATCAGCAAAGCATTGCTCTGATCGCCTATTGGAGCTTCGATCCTAGACCAGCTGCCAACCAAGGCTTAGGGCCTAGTCTGCCCTACCATGACATTTAGTCTTTAGGCTGCATTTCCACTCACTAGGATAAGGCTTGTACTCTCCCAAATGCACTCATCCGCGCAAAGTCGTTGGCACAATGTGGGGCGTCAGGTTTGCTGAGCGCTGCCCAACATTCGGCACTAACATAAAGCATCTGTGACCATCTACTGTTATACAGTAGCTCAGTTATATATGACTTAGACATGACAGTTTCAAATTTAGATAATAATACAATAAGAAAACAATATTGTTTGGTCGCTCCAAAAAGTGTCTTAACAGTGTTTCTAGAAGGTTGTTTTTTCAAGTCTAACTTGATACATTCCATTTAATTTTCATTGCCAACACTTGAGTAGCCAACGAGTTCTTCCTAATATGCTGTACTGATGTTCAAACATATTGTTTTTTTTTTTTTTTTTGGTTATGACAGCTTAGTGATTGTATTATTATTATGTGTATCAGTCAAAATGAAATGTATAACATCTGTGCTTATGTCACTAAAATGTATTCTCTTTGTGAATTTAAACAGAGAACCCACAAACAATATATTGCATGATTTATTGCCTGGTATATTTTGCATGATTTATTGCCTGGTATATTTTGCAACATCTCGTCAGCTGCATACAGCAGGCTTATATATCATATGAAGTAAATCCAGGAAGGTTAACCCGGTCAACAAATGCCCGCAGAAGTCGGATGTGTCGGCCTAACGGCGCAAGAACACAGCTTTGCTGTAAACAGGCACAACGCAGTCACGTCCGGAAAAAAAATCCGCATGAACGCAGAAGAAGAAGATATGAAGTAAATAAATGAATAATACTTAAACTGAAACAATTAAAACACATAGCCCAGATATTGTTCGAATGTGGAACATCTGTTATGCCAGGCAATAAATCCTGCAAGATATTGTTCGTGGTTTCTGTGTGTACAGTTTATTTCATTGTGATTTAATAGATCAGAGATTTTCTAGACATAAATGTAGTCATTGCTTGTGTGCTTACATAGACACTGAACAGGATCTGCAGCATTTGGGTGGGGCTGTTATTGTGAGCAGCTAGAGTTAGAGTTAAATTGTAAGAAACAGAAGAAGGATATGCACAATCTAATATACCAAAAAAAGGGTTCAACAGACAAAAGGATCGATTTCATTGCACCAGGTTTTATCCCATTTGGCTCTGTCTCTTTCCGCAGCGTGGGCTACCAAAAGTGTTGCACTAAGCAGGAACTCCGTAGCTCCAGCGATGACCCCAGGTGTCTCCGAGAAAATTGCACTCGTGAACTGAAAGATGTAGGCCAGAATCGAACCCACTACCTTCACAACGTGAGGCAGGCGATGCAACCTGTAACATACAAATGAGTCGGAACATTTCTCAATCTGACGAAACAATACAAATATCTTGGAATGGTTATAATTTGTGACAGAAGATGCCTTCAAGAAATTAGAATAAAAATCGACAGACGGCAACAGTAGCCTTTTGCACAATGGAAAACACACTGACAAATAAATTTTAAAAAACTGTAAATTATAGTGAGAAGAAGTGTGTTAAAGTGATACATAGAACCCTTAATGTTGTTATATGTATGTTAAACACGGACAACAATCAGACACACTGAAACATCTAATGGCAATGTGGTTTCTGAGGAACATGGAAACAACACCAATTACAGACAGAAAAACCAATGAGATAGTTCTTTAGGAACTGTCGTCTGCTGCCTATAATACCTTGCGGTGTAGGGCATGGGGGTCTTAGGCAATCTGCAGATGACATCCACACAGCGAGCTTTCGATTCGGACTTTCCACGTAATGGTTTTGCTTTTTTTTTTTTTTTTTTTTTTTTTTTTTTGCATATCCCTTACAGAACGTTGCAGTCAACATCAGCATATTTTAGCTGCTGTTGATTTACTAGACAAGATTACGCTCAGTAGTTTGCCATTGCTTTCTGAGCGACCGGCTCACATACCCCGTAAGTTACCAACGCGGCGAGAACCGCTACTGATTCTCACGCAGGTTACTTTACTCACGAGAATATACGGGATTACGTAGAAAGACGTTAACTCCTAGGCCAGGGACGCTTTTTTGCTAGCCAGGCTATGTTCCATTTCGTGCCACTGGGACTCTTTTTCCACCTTTGATGAAGCCCACACACAGTTTTCGATGCAGACATTCCACGTAATGAACTTGCTAGCCACGCAATATTCCATTTCGTGCCCCTGGAATATTTTTAAATACTTTATGTCACCCGCACATGGGCTTTCGATTAGGACTTTCCACGTAATGGCTATGCTAGCCAAGGTATATCCCATTTCGCTCCACTGTGGGTCGTTAGTCGGCATCGTTTATGGTCAGAACTACGACGATTTCTGATCGTCTTCACGCCTCTGACTTTCTTTCTTGATTAATGAAAACATTCTTGACAAATGCATTCGCTGTAGCTGTTTTGCGGCGATCCGAGAATTTCACCTCTAACGCCGCAATACGAATGACCCCGTTTGTCCCTGTTAATCATTACCTCCAGTTCCGAAAACCAACAAAATAGAACCGAGGTCCTATTCCATTATTCCATGCACCATTATTCAAGCAGCAGAGGCCTGCTTTGAACACTTTAATTTTTTTTTCAAAGTAAACGCGCCGCCCACCCGGGACGCTCAGCGAAGAGCACCCACGGGAGAGAGTCGGCAGACGGTAGGGCAGGAACAACGGCCAGCGAAGCGGCGCGAGCCGGACTGCCTCCTGCACCTCAAATCCAACTACGAGCTTTTTAACTGCAACAACTTTAATATACGCTATTGGAGCTGGAATTACCACGGCTGCTGGCACCAGACTTATCCTCCAATAGATCCAAGAGATCCAATAGGGTGTAAAGTGTACTCATTCCAATTGCGGGGCCTCGACAGATTCCCGTATTGTTATTTTTTGTCACTACACCCTGTGCAGGAGTGAGTAAGTTGCGCGCCTGCTGCCTTCCTTGAATGTGGTAGCCGTTTCTCATGCTCCCTCTCCGGAATCGAACTCTGATTCCCCGTTACCCGTTACAAACATGGTAGGCATGTCACGTACCATCGACATTTGATAGGGCAGACATTTGAAAGATGCGTCGCCGGCACGTAAGGCCATGCGATCAGCACAAAGTTATCCAGAGTCACTAGTGGGAACCCTGCGCCCCGCGAAGGGCAACGACGATTGGTTTTGAACTAATAAAATCGCTCTTTCAGCGATGTCGGAGCTTGTTTCTCTATTCCATTTCCCCAATACCTTTCGCTCTATAATGATCTTTTCCAGGCATTCATCTCTACAACATTTCATTTTCCTCAATTTTATTTCTCATAATAACCAGTCTACCTCAATATTGAATTCTTGGTAGATCTCACAGCAAAAGGTGCTAGAAAATGTGTGAGGGCACTAAGTCCACGATGTTTTTCTCCTCGAGGGCGGTGTGGCTTGAGAGCAGGTACAATGCAAATTTCTGGACAAGTGGGAAAACGACTCGAAACGGGGTACGGACGTAGGGCAGGAGACAGACAACCGGAGTCATGACTTGGTGAGCCCGCCTCCAGGTAGTGTCAGGGAGGTAAGAGGCCGAAACATTCCGGGACAGGAAGCAATTTCTGACGATTCGAAGCCTCATGTCGTGCTTGCTGCGCGGCGGAGTTCTTATCACATCACTGTTCCTTTATGTCACATGAATGTTTAAACACTCTTGCGTGAGTCGATCAGAGATAAAGGTGTCCGCCTCTGTCTCACGCAGATCATGTTCACCTCACAGTGTTCACTGTTTGGATTTTCATGAAAATAACAAAAAGGAAGATATATGTAGGGGCTTCAAATAAAAACCTTATGAATATATTCTGAATAAGTAAAGAACAAATGTATCATTTTTCGATGTAGTCACCACTACGTTCAATGCAAGTCCTCCAACGCCGATAAAGTGCTTGCATTCCTGTAGACAAATCAACTCTAGGGTCACTACTCGGTGTGCCTGATCCGGTCGTGAACAGTATGTCACAGAAGTCACGCCGTTTTGAATCTTCCTATCCCACTCATGCACGTACTGGACTGACAGGCATGCATCACCATCCTGACCTTCATTCGTCGATGCATTTCTATAGGGGTCATCCGTTCACTGATTAAAAAAAAAAAAAAAAAAAAACAGAACGCTGTTCCTCTTGGTGCATATCAAAAGTGGGACGGTCATCTTTACTCTGTCCTTACGACGTCACCGTGGTCATCTGCACCGTGATGTCACGTGCTTAACCCTCTTGTCATCCTTAATAATATTGACAGGTTACAAGTCAATGGCATGGCTATTGTAATTTCTACCACACGTTTAATGTGTTCATATGAAGTCCCCTTGTATTTCCCAATCCCCCCCCCCCCCTTTCCCTGATCCTGGGATGGACCGGATGCCCAACATTCTTGGAGAAGGGCGAACAAATTGGAGTACCCTGTGTACGTTGAGCACAACAAAAAATAGCTCGACAATTAAAAAGAGCAGGCCGAAAGGCTTCCGACCAGGTACAAAAGTCTAAATTAGAAAAGCTACCAACAAAACATTTTCGGGAATTGAGGTTTGAATATTGAGTACAACCCACTACTGGTAACGCTGATCGTATTCCGGCAGGAACCTTGGGCCTTGCCCATGTCAGATTGGAAGCACTAGACTCGAGTTTCACTCTAGTTTGAGCTCGTCAGAAAGTGCATAGCCCTGACTAGACCCTGGATGGAATTCCAGATCACTGGCATGTGAGGTGGGTTGTTCGCCTCACACGCCAGTGATCCGGAGTTCGACCCCTGGTCTAGTCAGGGATATGCACTACTGGCGAGCTCAAATCAAACGAGAGCGAAACTCGATTTCTAGCATGTTCGATTATGCTGTACACACATTTGGAACCTCGTCGGTGCTTCGGAGTTAAGATTCTTGTGTGATCTGTGGGAGGAGACTGTATCGTGTATGAAGCTATCAATGTGCAGTGATATTGATCTGTTACAAACCAATCAGTTATATTTACACACGCATGTGTGTGCTGTAACTGATATCCAAGCTTGACACCCGAATGTATGCTTTACGCTCTCTCGCTTTGAACTCAAGCGTAGCCCATAACGTGTTAATACTTCTAGTGCACTGGGCTGATTTTTGTGTGTGAATTAGCTTTTCCTTATGGGAGACTTTATTCCCAAACGGGGCCCTGGAACATGTATTCCTAACATGTATTCCCTAACCCTAATCCAGACCCTAACCCTAACCCTAACCCCATCCCTAACCCTAATCATACACAATAGCACTTGCTTGTCTTCTTTACCTTATATTATATGTGTGTATATATACTTAAGAGGAGCGGCTGGCCGAGTGGCTAGAACGCCGAACTCTCCTTCGGGAGACTCGGGTTCGATTCCTCGGTAAGGTGTGGGATTTTTTTTCTGTCGGGGGCAAAAAGAAAATCCTAACCTGCACAGTTCGCGGCGACTGCACTAGCCAGGCGGCCTTAATTCCTCAGGCTCAAAGACCCCTCTGCCATACACCGCAAGGTACTCTATTGGCAGTAAAATGACAGTATATATACTTAATACATTATACTGGCACCCAATGATATGCCAGTTTGTTCTGCTCTCTAATATAGAAGATATAGACGTCACGTGACCAGAACCGTTTGGGAATAAACACTTCGTTTCCTGATACCAGTTTCCCTCATCATCAGGCGAACCCACTCCGAATTCAGAGGTACTTATAATTTACGTCCCCAAGTCAAAGACAAGAAGACAACATTTTAGTCCAATTGACTGGCGTAGGGGTTGAACCCGCTGCCTCGGCATCAGCATATTGAAAGAGGAAGTCTGAGCTTTCTTATCCATTCGGCCATGGTGACCTGCATTTATCCATGTTCACAATCATCATGTGCCATGCCGATATACGTGGGTAGTTATATTTCTTCACCTCACATGGTGACCTGACCAGTCTTAAATCAGGTCTATGTTCTTGTCCTCATGTTCAATGGCCAAGCCATCCCAACTGTTTATCTGTTTGCCTTTCCCTTGTTCTTTTGCCATCAGTTTTGCCAGTTACCACTCAGTCAATCAATAAGGTGCCGTCTCCACAGTAAAGGTTGACTGCAATGGTTCTCCAACCCTGTCTGTCTCTCGCCTTCATTGTACAGACTGCAGTTCGTCCATCTCTTGATGTTATCCTCCCACTTGCATTGTTGTCTATCTCTTGTTGTTGCCACTAAGGTTTTCAGTTTGTATCTCATAATGTACCCAGACAATCTTGTCTTGTTCTGCTTAATGTTATTGCATATCCTTTACAGAACGTCGCAGTCAACCCCGACATTTTTTTTTGGGGGGGCTGTTTGTGATTCCTGGGCAAGTTTAGTTCAGTAGTTTGCTATTGCTTTCTGAACGACCGGCACCCATACCATTTCATAAAAACTAATAAGGCAATCTGCTGCCAAATCGCCCACAGCTGAGTTTCGAACGCTGTACGCCGGATAACGAACTGCGCCCGTAAGACCTTCGCCACGGAGCCGATGTTGTGGTTACAGAATTTCAATATTCCCATCATCATCAGGTCAGCGTCTGTGGCTGAGGGTAGTGCATCGGGTTTCACAATCCCGGCATACTGAGTTCGAAGTGCGCCAAAGGTGGTTTGGGGGCAGACTGATTTGAGTTGATTTTCACAACGCTATGAGCCGCGGCCCTCCAGAAAGCAAAGATTAATTTTTTTTTTGTAATGTTTTTTTTTTTTTCTTGTTCGCATATCCTTTGAAGGTCCTTCAAGAAACAAACGAAGATCGTATACTGATTAGAGACATTAGACGTAGACAGTCAAAATTTTTTGGACATGGTATGAGAAGACATGGATTGGAGAACTTGGTGACAACTGGCAAGATCGAAGGGAACAGACCAAGAGGAAGACCTAGAGGCAAATACCTGGATGGCTTGGCCACATGGCATGGTCGAGACAGAAAATCGGAGCTGATCCACGACTCTGGTGATCGAGTGAAATGGCAAAACATGATTGCTCACGCTTATCGGCATGGCACATGATGGATGGATGGATATCCTTTACAGGGACATCGCTGTCAACAGCAGCATCTTTCAGCTGATTGTTGATTTCTTGGCAAGATTACGCTCAGTAGTTTGCCATTGCTTTCTCAGCCACCGGCTCACATACTCCGTAAGTTACCGGCGCGGAGAGAACCGCTACCAATTCTCGTGCACGTCACGTTACTCGCGAGAGTATACGGGATTACGGAGAAAGTCGTGTAACCCCTAGACCAGAGAGCGGGCCAAAGGCTAACTACTAAACATATAATTGTCCCAGAACATCACAAACAGCCAGCCAATGTCAGGGTTGGCGGCGAGGTCCTGTAAAGGACACGCAACTTTCTATTTTCTTCAGCTCGCAGACATTTACACGCGGTTTATACTCAAAAGGTCAAACAACTCAGTGAAGCAATTATTGCTTTTCTTCGCCACCAAGTAATAATTGCCCTGTTTATCTCTCTCTCTCTCTCTCTCTCTCTCTCTCTCTCTCTCTCTCTTTCTCTCTCTCTCTCTCTCTCTCTCTCTCTCTCTCTCCCTCTCTTTCTTTCTCTCTATTTCTCTCTCTTTCTCCCCCTCTCTCTCTCTCTCTCTCTCTCTCTCTCTCTCTCTCGCTCTCCCTCTCTTTCTTTCTTTCTTCTCTATTTCTCTCTCTTTCTCCCTCTCTTTCTCTCTCTCTCTCTCTCTCTCTCTCTCTCCTTCTCTGTCACTCTCTCTCTCTCTCTCTCTCTTTCTTTCCCTTCGCACCCCTCTTCCTAGGTTACGGGAACATCATCCTTCATGACTTCTGTATCATCCTTCATGACTTCTGTATCATCCTCCATGACTTCTCTATCACCCTCCATGACTTCTGTATCACCCTCCATGACTTCTGTATCACCCTCCATGACTTCTGTATCATCCTTCATGACTTCTGTATCATCCTTCATGACTTCTGTATCATCCTTCATGACTTCTCTATCACCCTCCATGACTTCTGTATCACCCTCCATGACTTCTGTATCACCCTCCATGACTTCTCTATCACCCTCCATGACTTCTGTATCACCCTCCATGACTTCTCTATCACCCTCCATGACTTCTCTATCACCCTCCATGACTTCTCTATCACCCTCCATGACTTCTCTATCACCCTCCATGACTTCTGTATCACCCTCCATGACTTCTGTATCACCCTCCATGACTTCTGTATCATCCTTCATGACTTCTGTATCATCCTTCATGACTTCTGTATCATCCTTCATGACTTCTCTATCACCCTCCATGACTTCTCTATCACCCTCCATGACTTCTGTATCACCCTCCATGACTTCTGTATCACCCTCCATGACTTCTGTATCATCCTTCATGACTTCTGTATCATCCTTCATGACTTCTGTATCATCCTTCATGACTTCTGTATCATCCTCCATGACTTCTCTATCACCCTCCATGACTTCTCTATCACCCTCCATGACTTCTGTATCACCCTCCATGACTTCTGTATCACCCTCCATGACTTCTGTATCATCCTTCATGACTTCTGTATCATCCTCCATGACTTCTCTATCACCCTCCATGACTTCTCTATCACCCTCCATGACTTCTGTATCACCCTCCATGACTTCTGTATCATCCTTCATGACTTCTGTATCATCCTTCATGACTTCTCTATCACCCTCCATGACTTCTGTATCATCCTTCATGACTTCTCTATCACCCTCCATGACTTCTGTATCATCCTCCATGACTATTGTATCATCCTCCATGACTTCTGTATCACCCTCCATGTTGCAAAATATGCCTACATGACTTCTGTGTCATCTTCCAGCAACCGTATTTCTCAGCATTTATAACCAGCAGCCAGCATTTGGATGTTGATATTTCCCAGCATTCACAACCAAAGACCAACATTTACGACCAAAGCTGTTTCATTTTTAACTGATCATTATGTCTTCAATATTCTTGATCAGATTACCTATAATATTACTATAGTTTGAGAATAACACTGCACAAACAACTCGAGAGACCAGAAGAAACTCCACCAAATATGAGGACATTCTGAAAGCAAAATGAAAGCATTAATGACAGGAAAATGAAACCGCAATCGGAGATGGATTTTTCACCCTTGCAAGATCATGAAAATTAAAATACTTTTGTCTAGGGATTCTGATGTGGCATAATGGTTAGTGCCCTTGTCTGTCGAGACAATGGTCAAGGAAATTATTCCCTGCTGTGACAGCATCTTCTTTTCAAGACCTCAAAGTGTACCATCCTGTTATTGACCCATGCCGGAACAAAGGCATAGCAAAGGGTGATCAGTGGGGGAATAAACAACAGATGAGGAGTTAACTCAAGTTTGAGAACTGTTTCTACTTTAGAACAGAACAGAGAGCATCAAATGATAAAATCTATTCAAACTTAGATAATCAATCATTGGCATCTTGCCGTCTTGACAGACGATAGTTACATTGTTCTAAACACAACCTATGGCAGTAAGGTCAGGGATGGAGTTATACCACTACATAGCACAAAACCTGGGTTGAATTGTAGCAGCATGATCCCTCCCTTGGCCTGCCTAATTTACTCCACAGGAAAGGTAACATCTATACATCTGGAACAAGACAAGTTGCAGAAGCTGCCACATTCCCGTATTGTTATTTTTTGTCACTACACCCTGTGCAGGAGTGAGTAAGTTGCGCGCCTGCTGCCTTCCTTGAATGTGGTAGCCGTTTCTCATGCTCCCTCTCCGGAATCGAACTCTGATTCCCCGTTACCCGTTACAAACATGGTAGGCATGTCACGTACCATCGACATTTGATAGGGCAGACATTTGAAAGATGCGTCGCCGGCACGTAAGGCCATGCGATCAGCACAAAGTTATCCAGAGTCACTAGTGGGAACCCTGCGCCCCGCGAAGGGCAACGACGATTGGTTTTGAACTAATAAAATCGCTCTTTCAGCGATGTCGGAGCTTGTTTCTCTATTCCATTTCCCCAATACCTTTCGCTCTATAATGATCTTTTCCAGGCATTCATCTCTACAACATTTCATTTTCCTCAATTTTATTTCTCATAATAACCAGTCTACCTCAATATTGAATTCTTGGTAGATCTCACAGCAAAAGGTGCTAGAAAATGTGTGAGGGCACTAAGTCCACGATGTTTTTCTCCTCGAGGGCGGTGTGGCTTGAGAGCAGGTACAATGCAAATTTCTGGACAAGTGGGAAAACGACTCGAAACGGGGTACGGACGTAGGGCAGGAGACAGACAACCGGAGTCATGACTTGGTGAGCCCGCCTCCAGGTAGTGTCAGGGAGGTAAGAGGCCGAAACATTCCGGGACAGGAAGCAATTTCTGACGATTCGAAGCCTCATGTCGTGCTTGCTGCGCGGCGGAGTTCTTATCACATCACTGTTCCTTTATGTCACATGAATGTTTAAACACTCTTGCGTGAGTCGATCAGAGATAAAGGTGTCCGCCTCTGTCTCACGCAGATCATGTTCACCTCACAGTGTTCACTGTTTGGATTTTCATGAAAATAACAAAAAGGAAGATATATGTAGGGGCTTCAAATAAAAACCTTATGAATATATTCTGAATAAGTAAAGAACAAATGTATCATTTTTCGATGTAGTCACCACTACGTTCAATGCAAGTCCTCCAACGCCGATAAAGTGCTTGCATTCCTGTAGACAAATCAACTCTAGGGTCACTACTCGGTGTGCCTGATCCGGTCGTGAACAGTATGTCACAGAAGTCACGCCGTTTTGAATCTTCCTATCCCACTCATGCACGTACTGGACTGACAGGCATGCATCACCATCCTGACCTTCATTCGTCGATGCATTTCTATAGGGGTCATCCGTTCACTGATTAAAAAAAAAAAAAAAAAAACAGAACGCTGTTCCTCTTGGTGCATATCAAAAGTGGGACGGTCATCTTTACTCTGTCCTTACGACGTCACCGTGGTCATCTGCACCGTGATGTCACGTGCTTAACCCTCTTGTCATCCTTAATAATATTGACAGGTTACAAGTCAATGGCATGGCTATTGTAATTTCTACCACACGTTTAATGTGTTCATATGAAGTCCCCTTGTATTTCCCAATCCCCCCCCCCCCCCTTTCCCTGATCCTGGGATGGACCGGATGCCCAACATTCTTGGAGAAGGGCGAACAAATTGGAGTACCCTGTGTACGTTGAGCACAACAAAAAATAGCTCGACAATTAAAAAGAGCAGGCCGAAAGGCTTCCGACCAGGTACAAAAGTCTAAATTAGAAAAGCTACCAACAAAACATTTTCGGGAATTGAGGTTTGAATATTGAGTACAACCCACTACTGGTAACGCTGATCGTATTCCGGCAGGAACCTTGGGCCTTGCCCATGTCAGATTGGAAGCACTAGACTCGAGTTTCACTCTAGTTTGAGCTCGTCAGAAAGTGCATAGCCCTGACTAGACCCTGGATGGAATTCCAGATCACTGGCATGTGAGGTGGGTTGTTCGCCTCACACGCCAGTGATCCGGAGTTCGACCCCTGGTCTAGTCAGGGATATGCACTACTGGCGAGCTCAAATCAAACGAGAGCGAAACTCGATTTCTAGCATGTTCGATTATGCTGTACACACATTTGGAACCTCGTCGGTGCTTCGGAGTTAAGATTCTTGTGTGATCTGTGGGAGGAGACTGTATCGTGTATGAAGCTATCAATGTGCAGTGATATTGATCTGTTACAAACCAATCAGTTATATTTACACACGCATGTGTGTGCTGTAACTGATATCCAAGCTTGACACCCGAATGTATGCTTTACGCTCTCTCGCTTTGAACTCAAGCGTAGCCCATAACGTGTTAATACTTCTAGTGCACTGGGCTGATTTTTGTGTGTGAATTAGCTTTTCCTTATGGGAGACTTTATTCCCAAACGGGGCCCTGGAACATGTATTCCTAACATGTATTCCCTAACCCTAATCCAGACCCTAACCCTAACCCTAACCCCATCCCTAACCCTAATCATACACAATAGCACTTGCTTGTCTTCTTTACCTTATATTATATGTGTGTATATATACTTAAGAGGAGCGGCTGGCCGAGTGGCTAGAACGCCGAACTCTCCTTCGGGAGACTCGGGTTCGATTCCTCGGTAAGGTGTGGGATTTTTTTTCTGTCGGGGGCAAAAAGAAAATCCTAACCTGCACAGTTCGCGGCGACTGCACTAGCCAGGCGGCCTTAATTCCTCAGGCTCAAAGACCCCTCTGCCATACACCGCAAGGTACTCTATTGGCAGTAAAATGACAGTATATATACTTAATACATTATACTGGCACCCAATGATATGCCAGTTTGTTCTGCTCTCTAATATAGAAGATATAGACGTCACGTGACCAGAACCGTTTGGGAATAAACACTTCGTTTCCTGATACCAGTTTCCCTCATCATCAGGCGAACCCACTCCGAATTCAGAGGTACTTATAATTTACGTCCCCAAGTCAAAGACAAGAAGACAACATTTTAGTCCAATTGACTGGCGTAGGGGTTGAACCCGCTGCCTCGGCATCAGCATATTGAAAGAGGAAGTCTGAGCTTTCTTATCCATTCGGCCATGGTGACCTGCATTTATCCATGTTCACAATCATCATGTGCCATGCCGATATACGTGGGTAGTTATATTTCTTCACCTCACATGGTGACCTGACCAGTCTTAAATCAGGTCTATGTTCTTGTCCTCATGTTCAATGGCCAAGCCATCCCAACTGTTTATCTGTTTGCCTTTCCCTTGTTCTTTTGCCATCAGTTTTGCCAGTTACCACTCAGTCAATCAATAAGGTGCCGTCTCCACAGTAAAGGTTGACTGCAATGGTTCTCCAACCCTGTCTGTCTCTCGCCTTCATTGTACAGACTGCAGTTCGTCCATCTCTTGATGTTATCCTCCCACTTGCATTGTTGTCTATCTCTTGTTGTTGCCACTAAGGTTTTCAGTTTGTATCTCATAATGTACCCAGACAATCTTGTCTTGTTCTGCTTAATGTTATTGCATATCCTTTACAGAACGTCGCAGTCAACCCCGACATTTTTTTTGGGGGGGGCTGTTTGTGATTCCTGGGCAAGTTTAGTTCAGTAGTTTGCTATTGCTTTCTGAACGACCGGCACCCATACCATTTCATAAAAACTAATAAGGCAATCTGCTGCCAAATCGCCCACAGCTGAGTTTCGAACGCTGTACGCCGGATAACGAACTGCGCCCGTAAGACCTTCGCCACGGAGCCGATGTTGTGGTTACAGAATTTCAATATTCCCATCATCATCAGGTCAGCGTCTGTGGCTGAGGGTAGTGCATCGGGTTTCACAATCCCGGCATACTGAGTTCGAAGTGCGCCAAAGGTGGTTTGGGGGCAGACTGATTTGAGTTGATTTTCACAACGCTATGAGCCGCGGCCCTCCAGAAAGCAAAGATTAATTTTTTTTTTGTAATGTTTTTTTTTTTTTCTTGTTCGCATATCCTTTGAAGGTCCTTCAAGAAACAAACGAAGATCGTATACTGATTAGAGACATTAGACGTAGACAGTCAAAATTTTTTGGACATGGTATGAGAAGACATGGATTGGAGAACTTGGTGACAACTGGCAAGATCGAAGGGAACAGACCAAGAGGAAGACCTAGAGGCAAATACCTGGATGGCTTGGCCACATGGCATGGTCGAGACAGAAAATCGGAGCTGATCCACGACTCTGGTGATCGAGTGAAATGGCAAAACATGATTGCTCACGCTTATCGGCATGGCACATGATGGATGGATGGATATCCTTTACAGGGACATCGCTGTCAACAGCAGCATCTTTCAGCTGATTGTTGATTTCTTGGCAAGATTACGCTCAGTAGTTTGCCATTGCTTTCTCAGCCACCGGCTCACATACTCCGTAAGTTACCGGCGCGGAGAGAACCGCTACCAATTCTCGTGCACGTCACGTTACTCGCGAGAGTATACGGGATTACGGAGAAAGTCGTGTAACCCCTAGACCAGAGAGCGGGCCAAAGGCTAACTACTAAACATATAATTGTCCCAGAACATCACAAACAGCCAGCCAATGTCAGGGTTGGCGGCGAGGTCCTGTAAAGGACACGCAACTTTCTATTTTCTTCAGCTCGCAGACATTTACACGCGGTTTATACTCAAAAGGTCAAACAACTCAGTGAAGCAATTATTGCTTTTCTTCGCCACCAAGTAATAATTGCCCTGTTTATCTCTCTCTCTCTCTCTCTCTCTCTCTCTCTCTCTCTCTTCTCTCTCTCTCTCTCTCTCTCTCTCTCTCTCTCTCCCTCTCTTTCTTTCTCTCTATTTCTCTCTCTTTCTCCCCCTCTCTCTCTCTCTCTCTCTCTCTCTCTCTCTCTCGCTCTCCCTCTCTTTCTTTCTTTCTTCTCTATTTCTCTCTCTTTCTCCCTCTCTTTCTCTCTCTCTCTCTCTCTCTCTCTCTCTCTCCTTCTCTGTCACTCTCTCTCTCTCTCTCTCTCTTCTTTCCCTTCGCACCCCTCTTCCTAGGTTACGGGAACATTATCCAATACATATGTATATGAACTGTATTTGTGTCTGCATCAACGAATATTGACAGATTAAACTGCGCATAATCACCACTCTATACGCACATCTCGCGGAGGTTAGAATTAGTGACAACGATAAGCAGAAAAATCAGTTTCTAGCAACAGTGCGAAGTATAATAAGAATTGAACTCTCTAACCATCATGAACTACGGAGAACAGATGTCACAAAGAAATGTGTGATCTGGAAAAGAGAAAGTCATTCGTAGTTCGACATCGATGTAAGATTTAAAATTTAAAAACTTACCAAAAGTAAATCAGACACGCACGCGCGCATGCCTGCGCCTTGTTTAACCTACTTTATTGATATAGATAAGGATGTTTAAAAGGCAAGGAAATCGATTCCATCGCACCGGGTTTTATTCCACATGGCTCAGTCTCTTTCCGCAGGGCAGCTTTCTGAAAGCGTTGCACAAAGCACGAACTCCATAGCTCCAGTGATGACCCCCACGTGTCTCCCAAAAAAATAGCACCCGCGAATCTAACGACGTATACTGGAATCGAACCAATAAACTTCAGGGCGCTAGGCAGGCGGCTTAACCATTTTACCGCGGGGACTCCCTATACTGATCTAGATATATTTTAAATATTGTCTTTTATCAAAGTTGTTATTTCTTGTACTTTGCCTAAACTAGCTCCGTTTTATTGCGTTGTCCAATCACATAATTTCTTCGTCTGTCTGTGTGTATTCTGTCCGTATAGATTGTATTCCCTACTCTTTGTGTTTTTCTCATTTATCACAGGCGTCAGTATTCTTCAGTTTTGTCTGTGTTGACGGGAGTTCATTACTTCTTTTCTACAGTATTATTTTGACTCTTTTATTCCGTCTTTGCATGGTTTTCTATTGTCTCCCGCAGTCCTTTTAAGGTCTAACAATGAGAATGTTCAAGTTAGTGTAAGTGTCCTTTAAAGAAAGCTGCATTCAATCACAGCATTTATTGGCATTTTGTGATCTATTATGCCATTTATTAAGTTTTTTTGAATGGACTATGCCCCATGCCATCGAAATCAACGCAAAGTGGTCTGCTTCCAAATCGCTCGCGGCTGATTTCGAACCCTGGACTCGGTATGTCGGAGATTTGTGACACGCAGTTTCAGTATCGCCTAAGCCACAGCGCTGATTATCCTGAGAATAACCCACGAGGAATTCTGCTAGGACCATTGAATGATCCACTAGGAATTCAGCCTAGACCCTAGAATGACCCCTTAGGAATTCAGCCTGGACCCTTGAATGACCTACTAGGATTTCAGTTTGAACCCTTGAATGAGCCACTAGGAATTCAGCCTGGACCCTTGAATGACTCACCGGGATATCAGATTGGGCGCTGGAATGGCTCACCGGGATATCAGATTGGGCGCTGGAATGGCTCACCGGGATATCAGATTGGGCGCTGGAATGGCTGACTCGGAATTCAGCCTGGGCGCCGAAGACCTCTTTTTGTTTAGTCGTGTCACTCACTGCCTGGGCTGCCCAAGGAAGTTAGTAAGTACAAAAGTCAGGGACCGCCCTACACGCCTTGAGTCGTGCTGGGCACATCATGTCAGTCCCATATTGTATAGACCAGCTGGAACACTCGACGGGTTGTCTGTTCGATATCAAGCCGGCCGCCTTTGCTTCTAATGACATTTCCTGGTACCAATTTTAGACTGAGTCGACCTGGGAGCCATGGTCAATGTAAAATATCCCCCCCCCCCTTCCTCTGGATGTGATCTGGAACCCCCAACCACCGGACCGGCAGGCGAGTGTCAGGCTACTACGTTGCCGTTGTTGCCATGGCGATGTGTCTCATCTCATCTCATCGTGTTCCTCTTGTACCTTGCGGTGTCGAGATGAAGTATAAACTTCGTGAGAGTGCCCGATTATGGGCTTCATATATCGACATTCCCATGGATTCTGCTATTCCCTCCGTCCAACGTTTACGTGGTCGGCCTCTTCCTCTGTTTCCATCTGGTCTGTATATCATTGCTTGTTGTGGTATGCTGTTGACTGGTAACCTACTTGCATGGCCAAACCATTTGACTTGCTGCTTTCTAATAAAATCTAGTGCTGCGTTAACCCCCACTTTAGTCCTGATTTCTTCATTTCTGATCTTATCTCTTCTTGATACGTTGAGTATTCTTCTCAGGAACCTCATTTCTGTTGTTGTGATTTTTCTTTTCTCTTTTTCTGTCATTGTCCAGCTTTGGCATTGGTAGCATAGAGTTGGTAGGAAGATTGTGTTGTAAAGTGCTTTCTTAGTAGTTATTGATACATATTTGTTCTTTAGTATTGGTGCCATTTGTCCAATGAGTTGATTTACCTTATTGCATCTATTTTCGATGTGTAGTAAGTACAAAGTAAAGAACACTGTAAACACCATAAAACGCACTAGACATATTGTTTAAGACCCAAGCTCTTATACAGGGTGTTTTGTTAATGGCTGTGCCGTGTTTGAAAATACTGCCGGTCCAAGTTTTGTATTCGCCCTCTGTAAAGTTCATGCAACATAATAGGTAAATACAAAACCTGGACCGGCAATATTTTCAAACACAGCACTGTCATTTAAAACATACCATGTAGAACAAACAGCACACTGTGGGTGTTGGGGTTAGTATCTTTTATTTCCAAAGACATTTCCAGGTATACATTGTAGGATCAGCCGACCTGTGAGCTCAGGTCAGTTTCATAAGTTCGAATCAGTTCCGATACTTATCGAACCCTTGATTATAAGGGCAAGAGCTACCACGCTGCCACGGTGATTAAAGGCTTCATAATGTTTTGAAAGCGATAGATTAAAATTCATTGCGCTGGGTTTCATCACATATCGCTCGGTCTCTTTCCACAGGGCGGCCTGCCGAAAGCGCGAACTCCGTAGCTCCAGCGACGACCCCCAGGAGTCCCCGAGAAAACTGCACTCCTGGACCGAACTAGGTAGCCCGGAATCGAACCCACAACCTTCCGAGGCAGGTGGTGTAACCACTTCGCCACGAAGCGATACCATAAAATGTGTAATCTTTAGCTAAGTGTATCATCTCATCCACCTAAGTTTACAACTGTGTAGTATGAACATAATTCACAGCCAGAAAACTCCTGGTTCTAATCCCTTCATACCTCTAGCTTGAGTTGAGTTGAGTTGAATTGAGGTGAGTTGACTCAAGAACTGACATCAGAACATTCGGGACACTCCGTGTGGGCTTTGTGCTACCGCTACAGCGATCTCTAACTTTCAATTGTTTATATTGTTCAGCGAGTGCCCTATCTCTGCTCCGTTCCTTGACTTCTATAATTCCCCTCTCAATGCATGTGAGTTTATTTATCGTGTTATTTAAATTATCTGAGAGGTTCCCAAGCAGTTGATATTTGTTCCATGAGACACCTCGAACTTCTGATTTGTTGCGCCAATCAGAAAGACTAAAATAGTATCAAAGAATCACAAATATGGAGCGTCTATAGTGAACTCACCACGTTTCAGAGAATGTAAAAATGTGAGGGAAAGACGCTGGGCTAGGTAGAAGACACAATGAGAAATGTGTTAATAGTATAACAATATAAAATATCACAAAGTAATCCAACTCTACAGAAGAGGATTACGAAAAATACAGGACGTTACGGCTACTAGCCTTCATCAGCAAACAAATACATACACATAACATGCAACATACAATCACGGAGAAGACCATCCACTAACAACATTAAGGCATAAGAACGGGACGAGATGGATGAAAACAATGAGAACAATGAAGATAAATTGAACATGTGAAAAAAAAAATTAGTTTGCTACTTATCTCAGAATGCCAGGCGGTAATACTAACTAGTCTGTGGTACTAGGCTGTGATACTAACTAGACTGTGATACTAACTAGCCAACGATCTGGCCGACGATCAACGCTCAGAGGAAAGGCGAGACGGACATATAATCAGATTGCTACTGGAACTATTAGTGTTGGAACTTTTCGCTGGCAGCTGAGGATGGGGACGGAGCGCTTATGGGAATGCCCCGAATGCTGTGATGTCGGTTCCTAGATCAATCAATCAATCAATCAATCAATCAAACTAACTAGCCAAGAGTATCAAGGTGACATTTGTTAGTATAACAGCCTGAGATTATGAGATAAGTAGCAACACATTTTTGTTGTTTGTTGATTGTGCTCATTTTATTAAAATCGGTTTATTCTTCTCATCCCGTTCTTATGCCTTAATGTAATCACTGCAAGGTTTTCTCCGTAATTATATGTTGTGTGTATGTATTTGTTTGCTGATGAAGGCTGGCCACCGTAACGTCCTGTATTTTTCGTAATTCTATTCTGTAAAGCTGCATTACCTTGTGTTATTTTATAATGTTTACATTTCGGTAGCTTTACTGCAGTTCCCTTGATTGTAATAATATTACAGGGTGTATTTTTAATGACTGTGCGGTGTTTAAAAATATTGCCTGTCCAAGTTTTGTATTCACCCTCTGTAAAGTTCGTGCAACATAATAGGTAAATACAAAACTTGGACCGGCAATATTTTCAAACACTGCACAGTCATTAAAAATACACCCTATATAACTAGAAAGTTCTCTATTTGGAACCTTTAGGCCAAAGAAAATAGAGACAGACATAAAGCACACAAAGAAGAGCATTACAGGCGTTTATAATATGAGAAGGCCACGGAAGGAGCTGCGGGGGATCACAAAAGATAGGAGGGCTAAGCATGAATTGATTGGGGTTAGTGTTCAGTTGGGTTATTTTTTATTTGTTTATTTATTTATTTATTTATTTATTTATTGGTGGCATATCCTATTTATAGTACATCGCTGTCAACACCAGCACTGCTGTTGTTGATGTCTTGGTAAGTTTACTTTCAGTAGTTTGCCATTGTTTTCTTAACGACCAGCTCCCATACCATCACGTTAAAACCAACGCAACACGGTCTGATGCCAAATCTGTCTCTGCTGTGTTTCTAAAGCAGGTCAGCGGATTTAAGAACCGCGTCCATCTTTGCCTCAGAAACCGGCAGTTGGGTTATAATTGGCAGAAAAAGACAAGGAAGAAGAAAAGAAAGCGAAAGAAGATGAGTTTGCTTCTTCCTCAATTTCGAATTACACCCAAACTTCCGACTCGATAATCCAACACGCAATACAAAAACCTGTCCACAACTGCTAGAAAAATACAATACAACACATAAAAGCATGAAGCAACACCTATGACGACAAGGCGGTGGTGACACTAATGATCGCAAATCCTGGAGCAAAAAACAACTGACATTTCACAACACGGTTTCATGATTTCACTGGTGAAATTGTCACTGTGGTATCGAGATATTCGATTACCCAAACGCGATACCAATAAATGACTACTATTAAGCAGATATACTATTAAGCCGAAATGCCAGCCCTACCAAAAATAGTCGATGCTTGCTTCAAAGGCCAAGGAAGCAGTTTAACTTGCTTAAGATCAAGTTTTCTTCTCGGCAGAGAATTGATAAGTATAGGGAATTAAAAGTCAATTCCCTACATTTCGCGTGTAGATAATCTGTCGAGGGAATCGATACTATTCCTCTGCTCTAGTTTTGACAAGGTGTGAGGTTGGGAAATCGAATGGATTTGTAAAACGTCTTAAATTGTTTGACCTGGGAATCCTAAAGTAGGAGAGTGTGGTGTGTGGTTGTTGCGTGTGTCTGTCTGTTGTGATGTGAGTGTGTTCATATGTTGAATCGTTGGTGTAGTGGGTATGTGGGTGGTTTTGGAACGAGGTATGTGTGTGAATATGTGCATATTGGTTGTATGGTCGTCTGTCTATATCTGCGATAAAAAATAGCAGGAAGTAATGCAACTTTGAGAATACGATAATGGAAACCATAGGACGTTGCTGCGACTAGCCTTAATCAGCAAATAAATACACAAAATACAATATATAGGCACGGTGTTTCCCGCCACTGTGTTCTATTTTACGAGGGTAAGTTAATAAGTAAGTCACAAATGGCTGTAGAAAAATAACTAAAGATGATAACAACTTGAAACCAGTTTAGATTTATACATACATTGTTCCTTTGTCTGAACATAATTTCCACCAACATTGATACACTTATCCCATCGTTTTATCAGTCCTCCCAAACCGGCTGCATAGAACTGCGTGCTCTGTTTTCTAAACCATGTTTTCACTTCACATTCAACCTCGGCGTCATTCGCGAAATGTCTCCCGCCACGGTGGGTTTTCTGTTTATGCTGACAAATGTTTGTCCCGTAAAGCGGTGTATAGCTGGGTAGAAAAATTTTTACGAGGGCGAGTGAATAAGTAAGTCACCTGTGGAATGGCAGGTAAATGAAAACAAAGCACGTAGTTCCATGCAGCGGGTTTGGGAGGACTGATAAAACGATGGGATAAGTGCATTCATGTTGGTGGAAATTATGTCGAGAAATAAAGGGACAATGTATGTATAAAAATTAACTGTTTCAAGCTGTTATCATCCTTAGTTATTTTTCTACAGCCATTTGTGACTTACTTATTAACTTACCCTCGTATATTGTTTACATTTCCACAGCTTTACCGCTCCACTAATTTTATTAATACTTTGTCTATCAGCGAGTATCGTCTGTTCGCACCACCACCCCTCCCCCTTATTTCCCCACCTTCTCGCCTTTTTTTAGTTGATATCGAGTATCCTCTGGATCTTTTCCCCCAGGACATGCTGGTGTAGTGGGAAACGATCAGATGGACAGATTGGCTGGGTCTGCACGGCTGGGTGGGGTACTGGTGCACGATAAGACAGATGATGTCAGAGCCCTCTGGGATCGTGTGTATATGTGGAAGAACAGACACCATCATTGCCTGGGGAGAATTGTGTAGTTGGAGGTGACCAGAGGATCTAGCCGGCACTTACTTCCTCGATGAAAATCCAAACGGACACAAAATCGGGTTGCCACTGGAACCATTAGTACTGGAACTCGTCGCCGGTTGTTGAAGATGAGGACGAAGCGCGTATGGAAGTGTCCCGAGTGTTATGATGCCAGTACTTGACTCAACTCTCCTCCATTTTCAGAGATTAAAACATTTGCTGTGCGCACTGTCAGTTGTAAAAGCTTTAAAGGCTTCATTTCACCAGGTTTCATCTCATTTGGCTCGGTCTCTTTATGCAGCCGAAAGCGTTGTACAGTGCACGGACTCCGTAGTTTCAGGTGTTGATCACCGATGATCTTTGAAAAATTGCATTGGTGAACTGGTGGATGGAATTTGAAAACAAACACACAACCTCTGGAGCTCAAAGCAGGTGTCTTGACCACATCGCCATACACACCCCCCCCCCCCCCAACTGTCTTCATCTGTTTGATGTGCTCACTTAAAATGAATGTAGCGTGCATAATGTTAAAAATATAATAGTGTGCATAATGTTAAAAATATAATAGTGTGCATAATGTTAAAAATATAATAGTGTGCATAATGTTAAAAATATAATAGTGTGCATAATGTTAAAAATATAATAGTGTGCATAATGTTAAAAATATAATAGTGTGCATACTGTTAAAAATATAATAGTGTGCATAATGTTAAAAATATAATAGTGTGCATAATGTTAAAAATATAATAGTGTGCATAATGTTAAAAATATAATAGTGTGCATACTGTTAAAAATATAATAGTGTGCATAATGTTAAAAATATAATAGTGTGCATAATGTTAAAAATATAATAGTGTGCATAATGTTAAAAATATAATAGTGTGCATAATGTTAAAAATATAATAGTGTGCATAATGTTAAAAATATAATAGTGTGCATACTGTTAAAAATATAATAGTGTGCATAATGTTAAAAATATAATAGTGTGCATAATGTTAAAAATATAATAGTGTGCATACTATTAAAAATATAATAGTGTGCATACTGTTAAAAATATAATAGTGTGCATAATATTTAAAAATATAATAGTGTTTTTTTTATGTTGCATATCCCTTACAGGACGTTGCAGTCAACACCAGCATTTTTCAGCTGCTGTTGATGTACTAGGAAAGATTACGCTCAGTAGTTTGCCATTGCTTTCTGAGCGACCGGCTCACAAACCCCGCAAGGTACCGACGCGGCGAGAACCGCTACCAATTCTCGCGCACATCACGTCACTCATGAGAGTATACGGGATTACGGACAAAGACGCTAACGCCTAGGCCAGGGAGACCGGAGACCAGAATAATAGTGTGCATAATGTTAAAAATATAATAGTGTGCATAATGTTAAAAATATAATAGTGTGCATAATGTTAAAAATATAATAGTGGTATACAAGAGTATATTATCAAGTATCTAAAGTTAGTTGCATTTCCATTACAAGACGTCGCAGTCAACCCCAGCATTTTTTTGCTGTTTGTGATCTCTTGGTAGGTTTATATTCGGTAGTTTGCCGTTGCTTTCTGAACGAGCGGCATCCATACCATTTCATAAAAAGCCAACGCAAGGCGGTCTGCTACTAAATCGCCCGCAGCTGTGTTTCCAACGCGGTATGCCAGATTACGAACTGTTTCCGTAACCGCTTCGCCACGGAGCACGCATCACGTATATAATGATATAAATATAAGAGTGGTAAGAAAGGGCTCATTCATTCATTCAGTAGCATGTCCTTTGCAGAACCTCGCTCCCATAATAATCTTCCGGAAAACTCGATCACAAGCAAGATGTCCCGCGTCCCATACACTCATCTGGAGATCATCCGCCACATCCTGCATCCATCTTCTCTTTGGCCTTCCTCTTCTTCTCTTCCTAGGCATATACTGCTATAATGTAGATCTGCGTCTGCTGTGCCATGATAACGTATTCAGAATCTACAAAACGCACTAACTCGTTAATTGGAACAATAAAAATAGTCTCACCTAAAGAACCTGAGAATGCGAAATAATGAACGTAGCTCAGGCGAAAGTTCAACACCTTTTTAATTCGGTGTTACAGAATCATAGCATATAATTCTAGTGGCCTCGTAGAGCTTCCGTTTAGACCGGGACAACATCTACTTACAGCATCCACAAATAATATCTATATCTGCATCATTCACTTTGACGCTCAGCCTATTTCTATTCCAATGTTCTTTCAGATCGTTGCCGTTATGTTCATCCAAGATTCATCTAGTTTTCGGTCCACTGTTCTTAGATCCATGGCGTCTTCTCAACGAATGCTTCCTCTTGTTATCCACTTGAAGTCCACTGTCCAATTACATCCAAACATCCAATTGCCACACCAATTTGGTTCCACAATCGAAATACACAACCGCTCACTAAGATGGCTCCACAGCGTATGCTTTGGTTGTCGTGTGACGTATCTCGTATCTTTTAGTTTTGGTGCACTATCCACTTTGCTGTATACTTAGGTATTTTCCTTTTATCCTCTCTCTGCATCATGTGTTTCTGCAATAGCTATGTGGCATATACCCCTCCATTACTGTTCTCTCCAAACTTTCATGACGTTTCAAGTGACAAAAATATATTAATTATCTTTGTTTTATCATCTTTAATAGCTAACCCTCTTCAATATTCAGCCCTTGAAGTATGGATGCATTTGTTCATAAAGAAAGGAAGGGCTGCATGTATGTAAATCCAGCCTGCGTGCCCAGATTGTTTCTCTTTGAAATGTATTGCAGCCAAATGTGATTTGTCTTTTCACGTCATGTGATATATTACGGGTGTATTTTTAATGACTGGGGTTTTGAGACAATTGCCTTTCCAAATGTTGTAGTCACCTTCTGTGGAGTTCATGCATCATAAAAGGTAAATACAGAACTTGGAACAGCAATATTTTCAAATATCCCACAGTCATTAAAATACACCCTGTATAACTCTGCAGCATGTACCTGATGAGATGCAGCGAAATATTCCAGGCAATAAACTGTCATTCCCAAGTTGTTGGCTTCTGTATTTACAGTCAAGTGTGATTCTTCTCCCTGTTCACTGTGAAACTGCTACAGTTCTAATATGTATCTGTTTAACTGATTAATGCCATGGGATGATTAATCTCTCTAAGCGACTTCCCGTGTCTGCCATGAGTTTATAAATCACCGAAATGTCATTGCCGTATAATACAACATGTCTGCTACTATACTAACAATGTTTAAGTCATAACTATGACACACCCCTACTTCCTATTTCCTGCCATCCATATTTGTTTGGTCCACACCTACGTTTTGTTTGTCACCGAACCTGTTAAGGAGGTGCAGGCTACCGCTGTGTTGAGTGGTACAGTGTGGTGTCTCCTGAACACGAGTCTTCCTAGCCAATGACAGATAGCATGCCAGACCATGTCTCCCAACTGCCCCACTAACTGTCAAATGACGTTGGGATAAGGTGATTGGTGATTAATAAGGAGCATCTTCATCACACTTCTCACAGGTTCATAGGTGTTCTGATCTCCTCCATAATATCTCAACAAGCATATATCCACTGGTTGTACCAGTTCTGTATTTCTTAATGAAATGACTTATGCTCTTGATAAATTGTTTATGTCTGGCGGTTCCCCACTTCACTTCCATCTCCCTGAAGCTGGACAAGGAAGCAGATTCTCGGGTTTCCTTACAGTCATCTGCTCGTCCATGATCTCTTAAAGCACCAATGGTGTCTGGCCCATCCATTGCACTTCCTACCTCGATCATCATCATCATCCAGTGCCTTGCCGGCTGGCGTGGACTATCATACCCCCTCCACAAAATGCGATCTCCGACGGCATGGGTCAATTCGTGTGCCATGCCACAAGACTGTCAAGAATTTTCTCACGCTGTCTTCCTCTTTCCACAATTCTTTCCGGTTGCCACATTTCGCAGATTTCGTCTTCACATAATTTGGTCAAACATGATGTCTGCGTCTTTATGGTGTTTGTGATAAGTTGTCTTTGCTACTTAGCTTCCTTCAAAATGTCCATACTGCTCATTTTGATGTTCAGCATTCTTCTATAAGACCACATCTCAACGGTTTCAATGGAATGTTTCGCCTGTTTACTAATTCACCGATCACCGGTATGTTCGTGAAACGATCGTGTGGCTCGTTACCTTTCGCGCCCGTGTGCCTTGGTACATAGATGAAAGCCAGCTGGACTAATTATGGTGTGCTCAGTGTGTCGAGCCACTCATGTCGTATGAGGTCAGTCTGGACCTTCTTCAGCATGTTCATTGGGTCGCTCAGTCAGCATGCGTGTGGATACTTTTGCGTGCTGAGCCAATTCAGAGCATTGGTGATTTATCCTCACATCCCCGAAGCTCACGATATCCACTGTGGTGAAGCTTGCGAAGGATTACATACCTTGCACACATTAAGACGGAAGAAGAGTCACAGTAGACACCCATGCTGATGGTAGATGGATAGCACCTAAGTCTTGCTTTCATACGTGGAAACCTCCTAATGAATGTGTTAACTGCCTGCACACAGGTATGAAAACAGTTATGACGACTCATCATATTATTCATGTAGTATAAGTGTAAACAGAGAGCCCTTTAGCGCAGTGGTTTAGCACACTTGCCTACCTGCCCTGTAGCCAAGTGTTTGAGTCCCAATCGATGTAGATACTGTTTAATTGGCCTAGGCTAAGAGGTTGGTTAGCCTAAATGCGGTACCCGGTAATGGCCTGGAGGTAACGGTGTTCGGTCGTGATCTTAACATTACCCATTAAATGCCAATTGGGCTGTAACAATATACAGCAACCGCCATATACGCAACACTTTCCACGGTGTGTAAGAGTCCTTCCTTGTAAGCGTCACAAACACGAATGACTGGACTCGTACAACAACAACAACAACAACAACAACAACAACAACAACAACAACAACAACAACAACAACAACAACAACAACAACAACGGTTAGAATTATCTCAGTAATATCCTTCAGTTCTACCATTCCCTTGAACACATGTTTGCTCATATATTTAGGATATTATCCGTACGTTCTAACTTTCTTTGTTTTGATCCGTTCTCTCAACTTGGTCAGGGCGTCTTAACCTACTGAACTGTCTGGCATTTATATTTTAAAGTGCTTGTGTAATTGTAATGTTCTTGTTTTGCCATTAACCTAAATACATGCATTCGTGTTGGAATCCTAGACACGTCCCAGCATTTCACAAAGCATCTGTTTGTGCAGGTCTTGAGTTGCTGCTTGGTTTTGTTTTAACTTGTAGTATACCACTTTAAGTGGCTTGAAAATAGCCTCACACGTATCAAACTCCGTGTAGTGTGGTCCCAGTAGTTGGAACTCTTCGTATACCTTCAGCCATCACTATGAATAAGTCAAAAGAAAGCAGTCATCAACCTTTGAACCTCGCTAACATGGTAGCATGGCGAATAGGCAGACGGGTAAGACCTTGAAGAGCTGATTGTCTCCGGGTCAAGGTTTGCTAGTGTTTCTTCCTTCATGTTTGAATGTTCAGGACGGGTAAGACCTTGAAGAGCTGATTGTCTCCGGGTCAAGGTTTACTAGTGCTTCTTCCTTCATGTTTGAATGTTCAGGACCTGGTTTCGTCTTCCAGCTACTGAGCTGAGAGCTTAGTGCGACCCTGTGAGCAATGGATTTCTTTCAAAATACTTTTGTTTGTATCCACGCTATCTGTGTTTTGAAATTCAGATTCAGAAAATGGCGGACGGCTAGAACTCCCGTGGCTGTCTTATGATATGATGCGTGTGCAGGCTGCTTGTACAGAAGGCTGCCACCTTCGACCATTAACTGCATATTCAATTGAATGACAGCTTGTTGTCGGTGCCCTGGCGATTTGGTCTTGCCGAAGTTATTTCCTTCACGAATTCACAGTGATGAGCATTTCGTGTGGTTTTCGCTGGCACAGGAGTAGAGCAATTATGAGCCTACCATTTGGAATGAAGTTGCAACCGTACGACGACTACTACTACGAAGACTAGAACTTGATCTTGTTGAAATCTCCATGGAATGTGTTCTCACGTGGAGCGGTTGTAGACCCAAATAATTTCCTCTGATCTGTATATTTTGGACATAACTGAAACAAATGTTACCTGATATTTTGTCAGTTCCACAGCTGCATTCATCAGCATTTTCTATCTTCAGTTGATTAAACATGTGGTATTTACGTCTGTTTTGTCCTTTGCAGAATCTGAAGATTGTTACTTGTTCTGTTCATTGGAGTTGGTAATAGCAACGATCTGTAATCGCTTATGTAATATAGTTCTAAAATTGCTTCTTATAAATCTCTTGGTCTCATCACTGGTTATGTCGATTTCAGGCTCCAATAGTTGAAACGCCACAATTCCAGATGAAGTCAAATATATGGCTAGTATTAAATTCCAGTAATTATATAGTCACATCTAGAAATTTGATGACGTGTGATAGCATGTCATATATAATTATATCCGCAGCAACCAGCTTCAAATTAATATTTCTAATCATTATCATTTTCTTCTTCGTCGTCATTTTCATAACTGGAAATTTTCTCCCAGACAACGAGTTTGTAAAGAAGGCAATTTACGATAGAATAATTAAGAATAATAGGACTTACTTAAGAGTTACGCTAGTGTGTAATTAAGTACCCAAAACAGACAGTCAGACATTGGAAACAAACAGATATCGTTACAGACGCTTAACTAGACAGACAGGCAGACGGACAGACAGGCGAATGACAGACAGACAGACATGTGATACAGTAAGCATGGACAACAAGAAACAAGCTGTGAATAGTAGCAATCGTTACCTTGCGATTTTCGGTGAGAAGGTATGAGAGAAAGCTAGAGAGAGGAATAGCAATGGAGAGAAAGAGTGAGAGCGAGTGTGTGGGAGAGAGTTAGACTGTGGGATAGAGAGATATGAAAAAGTACGCGAGATATATATATATATATATATATATATATATATATATATATATATATATATATATATATATATATATATATATATATATATATATATATATATATATATATATATACTAGCTGACCCGGCCCGGCTTCGCCCAGCTCCTTGTGGGGATCTATCTATCTATCTATCTATCTATCTATCTATCTATCTATCTATCTATCTATCTATCTATCTATCTATCTATCTATCTATCTATCTATCTATCTATCTATCTATCTATCTATCTATCTATCTATCTATCTATCTATCTATCTATCTATCTATCTATCTATCTATCTATCCATCTATCCATCTATCCATCTATCTATCTATCTATCTATCTATCTATCTATCTATCTATCTATCTATCTATTTATCTATCTATCTATCTATCTATCTGTCTGTCTGTCTGTCTGTCTGTCTGTCTGTCTGTCTGTCTGTCTGCTTGTCTGTCTGCTTGTCTGTCTATCTGTCTGTATGTCTGTCTGTCTGTCTGTCTGACCCGGCCCGGCTTCGCCCAGCTCCTGGTGGGGATCATCTCATTTAATTCATATAAGTAGTCATATAAGCTCCCGTTCCCGTTCCCGACTATCTGTCTGTTTGTCTGTCTGTCTATCTGTCTGTCTGTCTGTCTGTCTGACCCTGCCCGGCTTCACTCAGTCCCTGGTGGGGAGCATCTCATTTATTTCATATAAGTAGTCATATAAGCTCCCGTTCCCGACTATCTGTCTGTCTGTCTATCTGTCTGTCTGTCTATCTGTCTGTCCGACCCGGCCCGACTTCGCCCAGGCCCTGGTGGGGAGCATCTCATTTAATTCGTATAAGTAAACATATAAGCTTCCGTTCCTGTCCGTCCGTCCGTCCGTCCGTCCGTCCGTCTGTCTGTCTGTTTGTCTGTCTGTCTGTCTGTCTGTCTGTCTGTCTGTCTGTCTGTCTGTCTGTCCCGGCCCGGCTTCGCCCAGCCTCTGGTGGGGGAGCATCTTATTTAATTCATATAAGTAGTCATATAAGCTCCCATTCACGACTGCCTGTCTATCTATCTATCAGACCCGGCGCGGCTTCGCCCAGCTCCTGGCGGGGAGCGTCTCATTAAATTCATATAACAAAAAAAATTAACTTAAGAATGTCCTTCCACACACCATCCATTATTCTTTTAATGAAAACTGTAGATAACTTCTTTAAACATAAAGATGAGTTAGAAAATTTTCACTATTTAAATAGATGCATTATTTTTATGAAAACTTTGAAAATACCTTAAAGATTATATCATTATTTATTATAACTCATATGCTTGTAAATAACTGTAGACAAAGAGTTTATAAATCTATGAAAACAATGCAACAATCTATATATAAAATATATAGTAATGCTATTAAAAGTTATGCCCCTTGAAATAACGTTTCTTAAGTTAAGTCCCCTCGCTATATATAAATGATAATGTAAATTTAAATATTAAATTTTAGTAAGTAAATAGCTGATTGTACACTAACAAACTATGACAGTTGGCTGCACGAGAATGAAAAGAAAACATGTAGACAATTTCATCTCAATCGGATGGACCGTTATCGAACGCATCAAATACATCCCTACATACATACATCACCTTATATATATATATATATAGTCATTTCTTAACCCGCATTATGTTATTTGTTGGTATCCCCAACTCTCCCCCTTTTGAGAGAGAGAGAGAGAGAGAGAGAGAGAGAGAGAGAGAGAGAGAGAGAGAGAGAGAGAGAGAGAGAGAGAGAGAGAGAGAGAGAGAGAGAGAGACTAAAAGATTACGAAATATTTATTAAATGGGAAACAAAAAAGGGGGAGAGTTGGGGATACCAACAAATAAAATAATGCGGGTTAAGAAATGACTAACAACACTGCCACGTGACACAGCTACGGTATGTAAATATTGTCTCGCTGGAGACCAAATACAGACGCATGGAAGCAAACCAAGCAATCACACATTACTTCAAACTTGAATTTGAAAAAAATAAAAAGCATAGATTTAATTCATACACGCGCAGAGGATTCGCCAAACAAAAAATCCAGCAGTGGACGCAAATAAAAATGTTGAAACAAAATTAAAGCAGGTTTAGATGGTTTTTTTTTAAACGTACGCACGCGCACGCATGCACGCATACACACGCACGCATGCGCATGTACATACACAGACGATTGTTACCGCGGCCGAGCATTACGAAATGGCCGGCATTAACAATGCTCATTATTTTCTTCCTGAGAGGAATAAAAACAAGGAAGAATGAGTTGTGGGTCGCGTGAGGAATTACGTGAAAGAAGGTAGAAACGTCATATGCACGCATGTAGGCTTGCACGCGCGCGCACACACACACCACACACACACACACACACACACACACACACACACACACACGAAAGAGATATACATATAAAGAGATATAGAGAGATGGGGAATAAAGAGAGAGCGAAACCCAGAGAGAGAGAGAGAGAGAGAGAGAGAGAGAGAGAGAGAGAGAGAGAGAGAGAGAGAGAGATACTAGAGATACTGAGAGGGCGAGAGTTTGTTTCAAAGGATTAACTGGCCATACAAACCTATCTAATATTATGTTATAGTCACAAGTTCCACTTTCGAAACTGCCATACATTGTCATATGTTGTGTCTATCGAGCAATACTATTTATCACCTGTATGTATTTACTATACAAGACATGCATTACTGCAATGCATCCATCATAACTATCAACCTAACCACTAATCTACCTACCTACCTATCTATCCATCTAGTTAACTACCTACCTAACTACAGACCTAATTAACTACCTCCCTATCTGTCCATCTAATTAACCCAACTACTGACCTAATTAACTACCATCTAATTAACTATCTACCTAACTACTGACCTAATTAACTACCTCCCTATCTATCCATCTAATTAACCCAACTACTGACCTAATTAACTACCTCCCTATCTATCCATCTAATTAACCCAACTACTGACCTAATTAACTACCTCCCTATCTATCCATCTAATTAACCCAACTACTGACCTAATTAACTACCTCCCTATCTGTCCATCTAATTAACCCAACTACAGACCTAATTAACTACCTCCCTATCTGTCCATCTAATTAACCCAACTACTGACCTAATTAACTACCATCTAATTAACTATCTACCTAACTACTGACCTAATTAACTACCTACCTAACTACTCACCTAACTACTCATTAAATTACTAACCTAGCTAACCACATAACTACCCATTAACTTCTCACTTACCTACCTAACTACCCACATATACTACACCTAACTAACATCCTAACACTACATCCACCTAACTACTCATATAACTACTTCTATAATTACTCACCTACTACTCATCTACTCCTCATATAACTACTCACCTTATTACTCAATTAACTACATACCTAACTACTCGCCTTTCCACCTAACTACTTACAAAGAGTAGCCTAACGGCGCTGCCCGGGCAAATAATCTACCCAAAGTATTTAAGGATCCTCGCCGATGCAACGGAGCTCGTGCATTGAGCTGAGTTTCTCCAGACTCGGGTTTGAGTTAGGAGGAAAACGGAGCACTTATGGGTTAAACCGTGTGCCGTGATGTTGATCCAACGACTAAACTAAACTAAACTTACATAACTACTTACATAACTACCCAAAGGACCATCCATGTTTAGCATAGACAACACGAATAAAGCTTCTATCTGCATCCATCTACACGTTGATGTTTGAATGTTTTAGAATGGGTGCTGTTTGATAGATGATGTTGTTTGCTTTTGTGGCCTCGTTTCTATTCCTCTATCTACTCATCTATCCGCTATAGATTTTTTTTTATTTTGGCGCTCGCTCGTTTTGAACTCAAGCGTAGTCTATAACACTATTTATAGTAGTGATGGACTGAATTGTGCGTGTGGATTAGCTTTCCTTACAGTGTCCCTCGCAATCAAGCGACCCCACTCCGACTTCAGAGGTATTTGTAATGTAGTCCCCAAGTCAAGGACGACAGGTCAACATTTTAGTCCAGCTGTCCGATGTAGGGGTTGAACCGCTTACCTCAGCATCAGCATCAGCACACCGAATATTTAAGAACACGTGTTCTTATCCATTCGGCCATGCGGACCTGCTGTTTTCCTTATATATTTACGTTATATTACACAGGTGTTCGTGGAATTGTCGTGAATTATATCTTTTCTTTGTTAATCTTCATATGGAAACTCTGACAGCATTTGTCAAGGCAATGTATATGGTACTGGAGATCCGCATTGTTCTCATACGATAAAATCTGTTCGTTTACAAACAGCAGCTCATTTATTTGCCCTGGCTGTGGATTTGCTTCTTTAGTAATCTTATCCGTATAGGTGATGAAGAAAGGTGATAAAACACGCCCTTCCCAGACTCCTGAAGTTACTTGGGGCCAGTTTGTCATGCTGACATTTGCTCTTACTGCACATTCACTGTTTTAAAACATTGCCCTGATGTTATCCAGCAGCCGCCCAGTTACACCATATTATTCGAGCACTATCTACAGTTTGTTCCTATTTACTCAGTCAAATGCCTTTTCTTCATCTGTGAAAGTCGCACTTAGTTCGTCGCTGTATTCTGTAGATTGTTATCTATACTGATGGGTCAGTGGCGGAGTGGTTGGGATTTCATTGCGAAGGATAATGGACGATTCAAAAAGGAGAATCTGGCATAGGAAGCTACGACATCTAGCATGAGAATGGAGGTGCAAAGTGTCCCAGCGGTATTCCGTTAGTTTGAGGAGACCACTACAACACACGGGACGCAGAGGTGTTTCCAAGGCACCAGGGCCGGGTTATATACTGGCCAAGACCTATTGACGCGTCCTCGTCGAGCGTCCTGGGCAACAGGTCCCTTCGGGGTCCTGGCTAAGGTCAGTAGGATCGCCGATTCCTCCGAAGTCGGAGAGTGTCTGCCTGTACGGCGAGGAACCACCAGTCTGCACACCAATAAGCCAGACATGGGACAACGGATACTCACGCAAACCTCAGGTCCTGTATGACATCACACTGATGTTGGACAACAGGATGCCTTCATCCGACATACAGGACTTCCCGTTGGAGCTCAAGCCAACGAACACAACAAGCAAGCAAGCAACTACAACACACATTGTCTTCATCACGGACTCAGGGAGTATGCTTAGTAAAGTGGAGAAAGAAATGTTTCGTGTACAATGGCTCACCACGCTTCAGAGATCAAAGATTGTGAGAATTGTATGGACTTTTTACCCTGGACATGCAGGAGTGGGAGGGGGGGGGGAGGGTGAACAGGCTGATAGGCTGGCAGGGAATGCACCTCTTGGTGGTAGATTACTTATGGACAAGGGAGAGGTGATCGTGCGCCTGTGGGGCCAGGGAAAAAAGGTGGATTTAGAACCCCATATGTGGGAAGGATGAGATTGCAGGAGATTGGCAGGGGTTCTGGTAGAATCTCAAAACTGAGAGGGAAGACCAGGAGCAAATGCAATCACATAGCGGTAGGAACGATGATTAGTGTGACTTTTCGCTGGCTGTTGAACGAGGGGACAGAACGGATAAGGGAATGTCCTGAGTGCAGTGATGCCAGCTATTAGCTCCACTTACCTCAACTCAACTCAACTCAACTCAATTCAACTCTACAGACTTTTCACTCATCTGTCTCAGTCATTTATAAT
>OY992889.1:90270171-90305171 GCA_963921405.1 Cepaea hortensis | reverse complement strand
CTATCTATCTATATATCTGTCTATCTATCTATCTATCTATCTATCTATCTATCTAATCTAATCCTATCTATCTATCTATCTATCTATTTATCTATCTATGTATCTATCTATCTATCTATCTATCTATCTATCTAATCTATCTGTCTGTCTGCCTGCCTGCCGGCCCACCAACCCACCCACCCACCGACCGACCGACCGACCCACCGACCCACCGACCCACCCACCCACCCACCCACCCAGCCTGCCAGCCAGCCAGCCAGCCAGCCATCCACCCACCCACCTACCCACTTACCTTTCTGCCTACCTACCTACAAAACTTTCTGTCTGTCTGTCTGTCTGTCTGTCTGTCTGTCCGCGCTATTAAATATTGATAAAAGTTACTGGAAAAACGTCAGGACCATGTGTTGAAAGAGGAAGAGGACTATTGGAGAAAGGATGGATTGAATTTTATGCAACCGAGAGCAATCATCAACCTACTGGAATCGTCCGACACAGATTAAGGTCTGAGCAGATCGCAGTCCTTAATCTACGTACACACTTACTGGGATATTTTGCTCCAACTATTCAGACGAATTGCAGGCCCTAAACATTACAGCATCAGCATCAGCTGAAGAAACAAGAAGGAAATGAAAAATAAGGTAAGAAATATATTCCTTCTACTTTCCTGTTAATTTACAAATTATTTACCCCGTGCCTCTGTAAATTCTCTGTCTTTACTAATATTACACATTGCACCCCTCTCGGGATTCTCCGTGGTGAAGTGGTCAAGCGGTCTGACTCGGGCTCCGAAGGTTGTATGTTCGATTCCGGGCCGCGTCCTTCATTTCACGAGTGCATTATTTCGGAGACTCCCGAGGGTCGTCGCTGGAGCTACGGAGTTTGTGCTTTGTGCGACGCTTTCCACACTGCGGAAAGAAATTGAGCCATATGGGATAAAAACCCGGTGCAATGCAGCCGACCCTGTCGATTTTAAGCTAGTTCTTTCATTGCACCCACTCCCATACGAATCCGGATACGCCTTTGTGTGTCATCAAAATTTGCAGGTCCCCATTACCGTAAAAATAACTTTGTTAGCGAGAAATCACTAGTTGTTGAGCAAAACATCAAAGGAATGTCGCCGCTTTCAATGATTTAAGTTGTTTTTGGACCTATCAAAGACATATTCCTTGGGTGGGGGTAAATATAAGACGGCTGGAAAAATTTCATAACGATGCAACAGACAGTTTTCAAAATAATTGATCGTGAATGAAGGCAAACAAATGTGGACATACTATAATAGTGCCAGTTCTATGTTGGTTGACGAGGCGCTTTGTTTTCCCGATGTACCTCTCGCGTCTGGCTGTGCCGATTCTTACTCCCAAGTCTTTCATCCTGGACAGCGATGTGGAATCACTGACGTCAAAGTCCTCTGTTCTCACCATATCTTTAAGGACGTTAATAACATCCATGGGCTGGCCATCTACAGGGGGTGCAGAGCCAGCCATTTTATCAGCTCGTTCATTTCCCTCGAATCCCGCATGTCCCGGGACGAAGATGAAGGTGACTTTACGGACAACAGACTTCCGCAGCGACTCAGTCCACTGTCTACGTACAGATCCAGCTTCGACCTTCTGAATCATACTCATTGAATCACTTAGTACACAGTATTATGGGTCGATGTGTTTGCGTGTTTGTTATTTGACCTTTGCTGTGCTGATACAAACCTCTGAGACATATGGTGCTGTTTCAATAGTTAGATACGAATTCTGTTCATATTCCATAGTTGTGGGGTCATGTGGATGATAGGCGTGATCACTGACAACATCTGTTTCAGGGGTGTCGAGAAGGCATGCGTCGAAGTACACATTGTTCCTGCAACAAGGCGTTGTCGTTAACTGGAGGTGACAGGTTCGAAACCCGATATAGTAACTACAGCTTTCAATTGTGATGTTGTCTAATGTGTCCTCTAATCTCATCTTCTACTTCTATGAACGCCAATCAATACTTGTGTAACAGGTTAGGCTGAGTTTGGCGTGATGTCGTACTCAGGTCAGCGTGCCCAGTAGTTGCCCCGACTCTGTTCCGTGTTCCGGAGTTAGGGCATTGCAGTAAGGACGCATTTAACACGATTAGTACGGGAAGGTCAACAATGTTGTATTGCGACTTGTGGAGAAAAAATAGACAAATCAGTTTTTAATTGCATGGAGTCGGGTGCGGAATGTTGGTGTTTCGTGTTGCGTGTGGCTGAGAAACGTCCAAGGTCAGAGTTGTTGCATAGGAGATAAGGTCGCACGAGGTATCCTTGAAGGCCACTCAGGTTTGTCTGGTTCAAGACGAGTACTTAGAATTTAGCATGCTTATCAAGAAAAGCCTGCTACAGTGAACTTTCGTGAGTAACGAGAAAGACAAGATAAAGCTACTCACAGATGGAAGGGTATTTAAGAATAGCAAGTTTTTGATTTTGAACTAATGTTGAGTTTTTTAACAAATGTTTTGGAAAGTTAAGTTCTAAAATTAAATTTTGCAACATGACTGAATTAAGAGGAATGAGGAAAGAAGACAGCAGTGTAGAGATAGCAGAGAGCAAACAGCATATAGCTTATAGCTAAAAGCATTGTATGAATCGGGCTGCGAAGATTGTGGGTTCGATTCCGGGCCGCGTCCTTCGGTACGCGAGTGCATTGTTATTATGAGACTATGTTGGTCGTCGCTTTGTGCAACGCTTTCGGTAGTTCGCTGCGGAAAGAGATCGAGCCATATGGGATAAAAACCCGGTGCAATGAAGTCGATCCTGTCGACTCTTAAGCGACTTTTTTATATGGCATATAACACAGAGCACAGAGAGTCAATTTGTGAGTTACGGAAAGCAGCTGAAAGTTTAGCAGCCTAGCCCAGACAAGTCAGCTCGGACGTTTGTTTTTCCTATGTGCCAATGTGGTGAGTTGAAAATGGCCTGTTTGAAATCTTTGGTGAATTTTGCTTAATAAAGTGATACTTGTGGACTTGATGTTTACTTTCAGTTCAGTTAATTGGTTATCGATGGTACGTACACACGGCCATTGTGGCGAGCAGATCACGTGATGACCAATAATGAACCACTGTACGGTCAAGACACGGTCGAAAACACGTCTGGCTGTAACAACTGCCACAGCTACTTTACCAATAATCTCAAATCTCTGCATACAGCGAGTGAGAATGTTGTTATACGTGATCATTTGTGTATGTGCTGTCTTAGTGGGTTCAAGAGTTCCGCAACAACTGAGGTTTCAGAATATGTGAAAGCACACTACAATGACAGTGTAAGAGAGAGGATATGTGAAGGCAGACTACAATGATAGTGTAAGAGAATATGTGAAAGCACACTACAATGACAGTGTATAAAATTATGTGAAAGCCACTACAATGACATTGTAAGAGAGAGAATATCTGAAAGCACACTACAATGACATTATAAGAAAATATGTGAAAGCACACTACAATGACATTGTAAGAGAGAGAATATCTGAAAGCACACTACAATGACATTATAAGAAAATATGTGAAAGCACACTACAATGACATTGTAAGAGAGGGAATATCTGAAAGCACACTACAATGACATTGTAAGAAAATATGTGAAAGCACACTACAATGACATTGTAAGAGAGGGAATATCTGAAAGCACACTACAATGACATTGTAAGAAAATATGTGAAAGCACACTACAATGACATTGTAAGAGAGAGAATATATGAAAGCACACTACAATGACAGTGTAAGAGAGAGAATATATGAAAGCACACTACAATGACAATGTAAGAGAGAGAATATCTGAAAGCACACTACAATGACAATGTAAGAAAGAGAATATATGAAAGCACACTACAATGACAATGTAAGAGAGAGAATATCTGAAAGCACACTACAATGACAATGTAAGAGAGAGAATATATGAAAGCACACTACAATGACAATGTAAGAGAGGGAATATCTGAAAGCACACTACAATGACAATGTAAGAGAGAGAATATATGAAAGCACACTACAATGACAATGTAAGAGAGGGAATATCTGAAAGCACACTACAATGACAATGTAAGAGAGAGAATATCTGAAAGCACACTACAATGACAATGTAAGAGAGAGAATATATGAAAGCACACTACAATGACAATGTAAGAGAGGGAATATCTGAAAGCACACTACAATGACAGTGTAAGAGAGAGAATATATGAAAGCACACTACAATGACAATGTAAGAGAGAGAATATCTGAAAGCACACTACAATGACAATGTAAGAAAGAGAATATATGAAAGCACACTACAATGACAATGTAAGAGAGAGAATATCTGAAAGCACACTACAATGACAATGTAAGAGAGAGAATATATGAAAGCACACTACAATGACAGTGTAAGAGAGGGAATATATGAAAGCACACTACAATGACAATGTAAGAGAGAGAATATATGAAAGCACACTACAATGACAATGTAAGAGAGGGAATATCTGAAAGCACACTACAATGACAATGTAAGAGAGAGAATATCTGAAAGCACACTACAATGACAATGTAAGAGAGAGAATATCTGAAAGCACACTACAATGACAGTGTAAGAGAGAGAATATATGAAAGCACACTACAATGACAATGTAAGAGAGAGAATATATGAAAGCACACTACAATGACAATGTAACAGAGGGAATATCTGAAAGCACACTACAATGACAATGTAAGAGAGAGAATATCTGAAAGCACACTACAATGACAATGTAAGAGAGAGAATATCTGAAAGCACACTACAATGACAATGTAAGAAAGAGAATATATGAAAGCACACTACAATGACAATGTAAGAGAGAGAATATCTGAAAGCACACTACAATGACAATGTAAGAGAGAGAATATATGAAAGCACACTACAATGACATTGTAAGAGAGGGAATATCTGAAAGCACACTACAATGACAGTGTAAGAAAGAGAATATCTGAAAGCACACTACAATGACAGTGTAAGAGAGAGAATATATGAAAGCACACTACAATGACATTGTAAGAGAGGGAATATCTGAAAGCACACTACAATGACAGTGTAAGAAAGAGAATATCTGAAAGCACACTACAATGACAGTGTAAGAAAGAGAATATATGAAAGCACACTACAATGACATTGTATGAGAGGGAATATCTGAAAGCACACTACAATGACATTGTAAGAAAATATGTGAAAGCACACTACAATGACAATGTAAGAGAGAGAATATCTGAAAGCACACTACAATGACAGTGTAAGAAAGAGAATATATGAAAGCACACTACAATGACAATGTAAGAGAGAGAATATCTGAAAGCACACTACAATGACAATGTAAGAGAGAGAATATCTGAAAGCACACTACAATGACAATGTAAGAGAGAGAATATCTGAAAGCACACTACAATGACAGTATCTGCTATGCTAAGTTCTTTCGTCTACTCTAAACAGTTTACTGGCCGTCACATCTTCTGTGTCCCTCTTGTGTTCTTTCCCTCCTTATTGTATCACAAATCCCTAGAGACTTTGGAAATGTGGGTTTTTTTTTTCTTTTAGAAGAATGCTGAAATTTCCTTGGGCAGTGAAAATTAGCAATTTGGATATTTTTAGGGAGGCTAAGTCGCAAAGACAACTTGTCACAAATATCAGAAAGAGACAGTGTTCATTTTGTGGCCACATTGTGAGAGACAAAACTTGAACATGTGACAACTGGGAAGATTTATGGAACTAGAAAGAGAGATGGAGACAGCGAGAAACAAAATTCTTGGCAGTCTTGCGTCATGCGTGACACTGAAGGGAATCAGCATACTCATTGATACGTGTCCTAAAAGAACATAAGATGTGGAGAAGCATGATTACCCACACCAGTCGACAAAGCACATGATGACGATGTTTGTTTCACATTTTTGCTATCCCTCTTTCCATTAAAAAAAAAATAAATAAATAAAATCTATTTACTTTCTGGTTTTCTCCGTAACTTGAACTTTGTTTCTTTCTCAATTTCATTCCTTTCATTCTTCATTTTACTGCCTCTTGCGTCTTTATTAAAGACTCTTTGCGCTGTTTCCTTTTAACAATTTGTCCTTATTTTTCAAAAAAGCAAAGAAGACACGTCGCTAGGTATTCTTGAACAACAGTGTCGCTTTGACCTCACTACCCCAATTTCTGCCCCTCTCTCCACACATACACACTCATGCGCACGTACCCCATACACTCACACCCACCAACAAAAACACTCACACGCACCACACACACACTCATACACCACGTCTGCTTTCACAGTTCCAAAAATTCAAGTGCTGGAAAAATGCAAATTCGGCCTTGCACCGGTGCGAGGCCAAGGACGTAAATAACCGCACTTTGAATGGTTGTTTTCCCCTTTAGCACTTGACCTTATTCAGTGCGGGGAGTTGGTTTTGAAACTAGGGCTTGCTCGGCTTGAAGATGATGGTCTGGCCTTGCCCTGGTCGCGATTTCACCCATCTCTACTTGGGGGAGGGGGGGGGGGCTGCAGAGAGTGGCTTGAATGCTACTGACCGGGTGATCATGTGTTCAGATCCTCAGACAGACAGACAGACAGACAGACAGAGAAAGAAACTGAGAGAGAGAGAGAGTAAGACACACACAGAAATTGAGATAGAACGAAGAGAAAAAGAGAGTGACAGAGTGAAAAAGAAAAAGAGATAGACAGAGAGAACGGAGTGAAAAAAATTATATTCGCAATCGAAGTAGGTCACGTGATTATTCCTATGTGTGTGTCCATATTACAATATTTTGTTGATCTGTTAACGTGTCCTCAGAAGCATAGTGGTTAGTGTCTCCGCCTGTCACGCGGGAGCTCGAGGTTCGATTCACCGAAGGGGAGGCTACTTTTTTTTTTTCATTTTCAGGAATTAGGTGCCACCAATTATAGTCTGATGATTTCGCTTTAGGCACATGTTTTCTACGGATTTTGTGTATTAGGTGTTGTTTATCTTGCTGCACAAGAACCTGCACACTTGTCTTTCTGTTCTTATCTGTCCTCTACTTTTGTTGTCTTGGGAAAGAAGCTTAGCCACCCGAACACGAGTTCTTCTCTCTCTCTCTCTCTCTCTCTCTCTCTCTCTCCTCTCTCTCTCTCTCTCTCTCTCTCTCTCTCTCTCTCTCTCTCTCTCTCTCGCTCTAAGTCTCGATCTCCCATCTCTCCCTTTCTTGTCTTCACCACTCTTTAATGTCTTTCAATACATATTTCTCATATCTCTGTCTCTCACACTATTTTCGTTATCTATCTCTCTCCTCTCTCCCTTTTCCATCTGCTTCAGATATACCGGGTTTTCCTGCACTTTATATGTGTAGCATTTCCTTATCCTTGTTTATTTATTAATTAATGAGGCCAGTTAATCAAAAGCCTGGTGTTTGAATTGCCTAATCATGTCTCTCTGAGGCGAAGCATATTACTGACTGTCAGTACTGTCAGCTTGGACCAGAACAGAGTCACTCAGAGACTCAGAGAGGATGCAATGGAGGCCATAGAAAGTGTCAAAATGAGAAAATCATCACTGTGGCGAAATTATCATGACATAAATAGTAGGACGGTAACGTAAACAAACATGGATGCCTGGTATTGTAACAGTAAGTGTACAGAAACGAAAGTTAACAATTCTTGAACTCGCCTGGGGACAGAATTATTTGTAGGGATCGTTATTATTTGTATTGGGGATACCTGTTCTGAAAAATTATTCTTGATATTTAAAAAGGACTAACGTAAAATGTAAAAATAAAACTGGATGCCAAAAGAACGGACAGAAGTAAGAAGAAGAGTGATTCATTAAAAAATAGGAGAATTCGGCAGAATTAAACTCGCAACAGTGAACATTCCTATTTAAATTAACCACCTTCTTAGACTTCTTAATGGCCCAAACTAAAATTGACTAGTGAGCAGACGCTGTGACATGTTTGTTACTTCCCGCAATTCGATTGCGAATATAATTTTTTTTCTATTCGCAATAGAATTGCGAATAGTGCCTCCCAAGAGAGAAAAACTAGAGAAAGAGAGAGTAAACAATAGAAAGAGAGAGAGAGAGAGAGAGAGAGAGAGAGAGAGAGAGAGAGAGAGAGAGAACGAGAGAGAGAACGAGAGAGAGACAGAGATAAGAAAAAAAGATAAGAGACAGAGGCCAAAAAAGAACGAGACAGGGAGAAAAAAGAGGGAAAGAGAAAGAGAGAGAGAGAGAGAGAGAGAGAGAGAGAGAGAGAGAGAGAGAGAGAGAGAGGGGGGAAGAGAGGGGGAGAGAGAAGATAGAGACAGCGTGAAGAAATAGATAGAGAGGAGAAAAAAAGAAACAGAGAGAGACAGATAAAGAAATAAAATGACAGAAAAAAGACAGAAACAGAGAGAGAGAGAGAGAGAGAGAGAGAGAGAGAGAGAGAGAGAGAGAGAGAGAGAGAGAGAGAATAGATAGATAGAGAAAGACAGAGACATTTTGTTTGTTTTGCATTGACCTGGGCTGCCAAGTCACCTCGGCCTAAAATCGGTACCAGGAAAGTCCACGAGAAGTAAAGTCGGCAGGTCTGACAATGACAACATCCCCAACTGAGTGCCGACTGGTATACAAATTATAGGTCTGGTACAACACGCCCAGTTCGTTCAAGGCGTGAAAAGGTGCCCGTTGCCTACACTCGTTGTGTATTCTCTGGTATTAATGTTCTATCTGCCGGTGCCCGTTGCCAACACTCGTTATGTATTCTCTGGTATTAATGTTCTATCTGCCGGTGTCCGTTGCCTACACTCGTTATGTATTCTCTGGTATTAATGTTCTATCTGCCGGTGCCCGTTGTCTACACTCGTTATGTATTCTCTGGTGCTAATGTTCTATCTGCCGGTGCCCGTTGTCTACACTCGTTATGTATTCTCTGGTGCTAATGTTCTATCTGCCGGTGCCCGTTGTCTACACTCGTTATGTATTCTCTGGTGTTAATGTTCTATCTGCCGGTGTCCGTTGTCTACACTCGTTATGTATTCTCTGGTGCTAATGTTCTGTCTGCCGGTGCCCGTTGTCTACACTCGTTATGTATTCTCTGGTGTTAATGTTCTATCTGCCGGTGCCCGTTGCCTACACTCGTTATGTATTCTCTGGTGCTAATGTTCTATCTGCCGGTGCCCGTTGTCTACACTCGTTATGTATTCTCTGGTGTTAATGTTCTGTCTGCCGGTGCCCGTTGCCTACACTCGTTATGTATTCTCTGGTGTTAATGTTCTGTCTGCCGGTGCCCGTTGTCTTTACTCGTTATGTATTCTCTGGTGCTATTGTTCTATCTGTTGCATGTCGGCATCTTTGGTGTAGGCATTCTCAACGCAGTTACGTAATCTCGAGATGCTGGGTTCGGAGTCAGTCGCAGGTGATTTGGAGGCAGATCGCTTTACGCTGATTTTTACAAAGTGTCGGTCATTCAGAATGCAATGGCAAACTGCTGAATAGAAAATTGAATAGAAAATCACAAACGGCCAATAAATTATGGGGCTGATGACGACGTCGTGTATAGAACTAACTTTTTTATGTATGATAATTTATAGACTAGACTTGTTTTAGAGATACTTTTATTTCTGTGTTTGGTAAAGAAACGTTTTTATTGCATATAGACACTTCCACAAATGTATCAATCTCCTCCTAGTGCTCGTATAGATCCTATTGAACACATTTCTACACTCCTTAGAAAAGAATGTTGTTGTAGTTGATGGTGATAGTGGGGAGGATGGGGGGGGAGGGGGGGTTGTATCCAACTCTATGTATAACAGAATCCTTTGTGGTGGCTGTCAGTTTGATGTGTTCACTCTAGGAGTCATTTTCTTGGCCGATTCTTAGTTGAGTCAAGCACCGACATCATAGCACCAGACACATTCCCGTACGTTCTCCGTGCACATCTGCAACAGCCAGCGAAGACTCCCAGTACTAACGGTACCAGTAGCAATCTGATTATGCGACCGTCTGGCCTTTCCTCGGAGTTTTCAGTGAATAATTTTCACTTGCATCTTTCTCCAAACATACGTATGAATGACCTTTCAGTTAATGAACTTGTATCCTTCTCCAACCATAAAAATGAATGACCTTTCAGTTAATGAACTTTAATCCTTCTTCAAACATAAAAATGAACCTTTGAGTCTGTTACACCATTAAATTAATGTTTTTTTTTGTTCGCATTTTCTTTACAGGAAGAACATAGCTGTCAACATCAGCATCTTTCAGCTGATTGTTGATTTCTTGGCAAGATTACGCTCAGTAGTTTGCCATTGCTTTCTGAGCGATCGGCTCACATAATCCTTAAGTTACTGACGCGGAGAGAACCACTACCGATTCTCGCACAACGTCACGTTACTTACGAGAGTATACGGGATTACGGAGAAAGTCGTATTAAATTAATACCCAGTTATAATTTATATTTTTTTTTATGAACTTGCACCCTCTCTCTTACCAATATACTTATCTTCTTCTCTTGAACTTTATCCCAGTACCTCGCCCTCACCCAACTCATGCCACGTCCTTCACCGTCCTTCCAGTTGCTGTCCCTTCAGCACCCCCCCCCCCTCTCTCTCTCTCTCTCTCTCTCTCTCTCTCTCTCTCTCTCTCTCTCTCCTCCCATCGTTATTCATCGCTGTCTAATTCACTTTGCCGTAAGTTTTTACGGCTCCCTCAATGTCTTCTCCCCTGTACGCTCCACTGGAAGGATCTTATAGTTAACTATTATCATCCTATACCGTCCTTCCAGTTGCTGTCCCTTCAGCACCCCCCCCCCCCTCTCTCTCTCTCTCTCTCTCTCTCTCTCTCTCCTCCCATCGTTATTCATCACTGTCTAATTCACTTTGCCGTAAGTTTTTACGGCTCCCTCAATGTCTTCTCCCCTGTACGCTCCACTGGAAGGATCTTATAGTTAACTATTATCAGCTTGTCAATGCTTGTCCTATCCAATGTCAGAGACTTTCCTTACATCTTGATTTACTGGAACATGTCTTGTTCTCTCCACAGGCTCGGCGCTGGTGATTCTGTCATCCCATTTTAGTCTTTCTATTCTGGGTAGGCAATGGGTAATGACTGTTTGTAGCTAATTAGTCATTGTTTTAGTCTTTCTATTCTGGGTAGGCAATGGGTAATGACTGTTTGTAGCTAATTAGTCATTGTTTTAGTCTTTCTATTCTGGGCAGACAATAGGTAATGAATGTTTGTAGTTTAGTAGTCATTGTTTTAGTCTTTCTATTCTGGGAAGGCAATGGGTAATGAATGTTTGTAGTTAAGTAGTCATTGCTTTAGTCTTTCTATTTCGGGCAGACAATAGGTAATGAATGTTTGTAGTTTAGTCGTCATTGTTTTAGTCTTTCTATTTCGGGCAGACAATGGGTAATGAATGTTTGTAGTTTAGTCGTCATTGTTTTAGTCTTTCTATTTCGGGCAGACAATGGGTAATGAATGTTTGTAGTTTAGTAGTCATTGTTTTAGTCTTTCTATTTCGGGCAGACAATGGGTAATGAATGTTTGTAGTTTAGTAGTCATTGTTTTAGTCTTTCTATTCTGGGCAGACAATAGGTAATGAATGTTTGTAGTTTAGTAGTCTTTGTTTTAGTCTGACGTCACCATGGTTGAATGAATAAGAGCGCTCGATCTTAAAAATCCGGTGAGCTGATGCTGAGGTAGAGGGTTCATCCCTTACATAGATCAGTTAGACTAAAATATTGACTTCTCGTCCTTGACTTGGGAACGTAAATTGCAAGTACCTCAGAAGTCGAAGTGGATTCACCCGATGGCGAGGGACACAGGTAAAAGGGAAAACTAATCCACATGCAAAAATCAGTCACTCACTAGTAGTAACAATACTATTAGCACAGGGTGTATTTTTAATGAATGTGCAGTGTTTGAAAATATTGCCTGTCCAAGTTTTGTATTTACCTATTATGTTGCATGAACTTTACAGAGGGTGAATGTAAAACTTGGACCGGCAGTATTTCAAACACTGCACAGTTATTAAACATAGACCCTCTAGTATCACGTGTGTTGACTACATTGGACTTCAAAGCGAACGAACGAAAACAAAATAAATAAACAATAACATCTCTTAAAATTAGGTTTCCATCAATATACTCATACGATTGCATTGTTGTCCACACCCTCACACTTAAAATAAGTTGGATACCCGAGCGTCGAGTCACTCTGGCAGAATGCAACAACTGAACCCTCATGTGCACAACATTCATTGCTGTCTGGCACCTTGTGTGTTCCATATGTCTTAAATGACGGCCTGCCATACATTTCCCAATGTGTTTCCGCGCACGTGATTAAGTACAGGTCTTTTACTCACACTGAAGCATTTAGAGCAATGTGTGTGCACGTGCCATATGCTTGTTGTTTATCATCATAATCATCATCCGCATCATCATCCCCACAGAGCGTGCTCGTACGGATGAAGAGCGATGTGCTTCGTGCAGAGTGGCATGGTTCAATTAAAACATCAAAGATGGGGAGTATCTATTGGGTCTTTTCTCCACGGCATGCTGGTGTGTTGGGGACCGAGCAGGCGGATAGACTGGCTGAGCCTGCACCTTTTGGTAAGCTATTGGTGCACGATAGGGAAGATGTGGTCTGGGTCCTTTGCGATCGAGTGTATAGTGTGGGAGGATAGATACACCATCACTGCCTGGAGAGAATGCTGAAGGGAGTGACCAGAGGGATCTGGTCGACACGCAGTACTCCGAGGGTGGCCAGGCGGACACATAATCAGAGTGCAGCTGGTACCATTAGTATTGGGGCACTTCGCTGGTTGTTGAAGATGAGGACGGAGCTCGTATAAGAATGTCCTGAGTGCTGAGATGTTGGTTCTTGACTCAACTCAACTCAAGTCAACTCAGCTCATCAACTCAACTCTACTCATCTCTACCCAACTCATCTCAACTGATCTCAAAACTCAACTCAACACAGCTATACTCACCTCAGCCCAGCTATACTCAACTTAACTTAACTCTACTCAATTCAGCTTATTAACCCTACTCAGCTCAATCCAACTCTACTCAACTCAACTCAACCCAACTCTGCTCAACTCAACCCGACTATATTCAACTCAACCCATCTCTATTCAACACAACCTAATCTACTCAATTCAACCCAACTCTACTCAACTTAACCCAACTCTACTCAACTCAACCCAACTCTACTCATCTCAACACAAATCTACTCAACTCAACCCAACTCTACTCAACTCAATCCAACTCTACTCAACTCAATCCAACTCTACTCAATTCAACAACTCATCATCTGATGGTCTGTCCTGGGCAGAGCTTCTCCCCCACAACCGTCTTTCGAAATGTCTATCATAAGCCAGATGTCCCGCCTCTTTTGCTGTCATGTGCAAATGTCTACTATCACGATGTTCTTGATGATAAGTGCGTGATATGGTCGTTGTCTAGGTAACGATGCTCCTGGTGTGTCAATTGAGCTATCTAACTGTCTTACAATATAACTCACCCCCGCAGTGCACATTCACCAGTCATTAAACAAGATTGCGTTAGCGCACATAATCCTTTATTGCAGAAAGAACACGGACAAACGGAACACAACTCTATATCCAGAAACAATATAATCCATAGAATATAAATACCCTTAAATATAAAGAGGAGTCCTGATACCAGGATTAGAAACCAGATTGACTACATTCTGATTAGCAGAAGATTTAGAAACGCATTAACAATAGCAAAAACAGTTCCCAGTGCTGATTGTTATAGTGACCACAGATTACTCACAGGAACATTGAGGATAAAGTTGAAGAAAGTCAAGTATATAACAGGAAACACTAAATATGATTTGTGTACATTGAGTAATGACAAGGAAATACAAAACAAATTCAACATAGAAGTACAGAACAGATTTGAAATTCTGTCTGATCTAGAGATCCTATTCCAGGATGTGGATGATCAATGGGAAACGTTGAAGAATTCAATCAATGTGGCTGCAGAAACAACTATTCCAAAATTAAAGAAGGTGGGTCGTAAGAAATGGATGACTGAAGAAATTTTACACCTCATGGAAACAAGAAGACTCAGCAAAAATAATTCTGTCAAAAATGAAGAAATTCACAGACAAGTCAGAACATTATGTAAGGAGGCAAAAGAAGCATGGCTTGAGGAAAAGTGCTTAGAAATTGAAAGCCAACACAACAGTCAAAATACCAAATTAGTGCACAAAAGAATTCAGGAACTTACTAATAAAAGAACAAGTACATCAACCGGGTGTCTAAAAACTGAAGATGGCAAAATCATAATAGAAAAAGACCAGATTCTACAGGTATGGACAGATTATGTGAAACACCTTTATGATGATAACAGAGACGAACAGTATGATATTAGATTTAATAATGAAGGACCGCCAATTTTGGAGATGGAGGTTCGAAATGTTCTTAAGCATATGAAAGCTGGCAAGGCCCCCGGTGCAGATAACATCACAACAGAAATGATTAAAGCTTTAGAAGAATTTGGACTAGATCAAGTCACCAGACTGCTGAACACATTATATGATACTGGAGATATACCTCCTGAATTATGTTACTCTATATTTATTGCAATCCCAAAGAAATCAGGAACCTTGGAATGTGATCAACATAGAACAATTAGTATAATGAGTCACATCACAAAGATTTTGCTAAGAATTATCATGCAAAGAATGAGGAAGAAGATACAACCTGAAATAGGGGAAGAACAATGCGGGTTTGTAGAAGGAAAGGGTACAGTAAATGCTGTGTATATGCTGCGAACAGTTATTGAACGTGCTATAGAAGTAAACAAGGATATACATCTTTGCTTTATTGACTATACAAAGGCTTTTGATAGCGTTAGACATGTCAGCATGGTGGATATGCTTGCAGATCTACAAATTGATGGGAAAGTCATTAGACTTATAAAAAACATATATTGGAAACAACAAGCTGCAATAAGGATTGATAATGAAGTGGGACAGTACCAATTAAGAGAGGTGTTAGGCAGGGATGTGTGATGTCTCCAGATCTTTTTCCCCTGTACAGTGAAAATATTTTCAGAAATGTAGAGGATATAAATGGAATCAGCATTGGAGGACGAAACATCAATAACATTAGATATGCAGATGATACAGTATTAATTGCAGACAATGAGCAGGACCTGCAACAATTAGTAGATGCGGTTGTTGTACACAGTGAGCAACTGGGGTTAGAATTAAATTGTAAAAAGACTCAGGTTATGGTCGTCAGTAGGAAGGAAGAAGTGCCACAATGTAATATACAAGTAAATGGAAATATTCTTCAACAAGTGAATCGGTACAATTATCTTGGAACAGTTATAACATCTGGTGGGAGATGCCTTGAAGAGATTAGAACAAGAATCGCCATGGCGAAAGTAGCCTTTAGCAAGATGAAAAACATTCTGACCAATAAGAAGATGTCAATTGAAACGAGAAAAAGAGTGTTGAGGGGATACATAGAGCCTGTTCTTTTGTATGGATGTGAAACTTGGACAATGAGCAGTCAAGCTGAAAAGCATCTGATGGCTGCAGAAATGTGGTTTTTGAGGAAAATGCAAAGATTACCATGGGCAGACAGAAAAACCAATGACCAAGTACTACAGGAGACAAATGAACATCGTAAACTGATTAGAGAAATTAGACGTAGACAGTCAAAAATGTTTGGACATGTCATGAGAAGAAATGGATTGGAGAACTTAGTGACAACTGGCAAGATCGAGGGGAACAGACCAAGAGGAAGACCGAGAGGAAAATACCTGGATGGCTTGGCCACATGGCATGGACGAGACAGGAACACTGAGCTGATCCACGACACTGGTGATCCAGTGAAATGGCGAGTCATGACCGCCCACGCTTTCCGGCATGGCACATGATTGATTGATTGATAAATACCCTCCTTACAACTTAACACGCACACATCACTGTCTTCTCACGGGCTGCTTAGTCTCAAATCCACAAGACAGGTAATCCAGCTCCTATCCACAGCTGGATCTCACACATCACAACCCACACACTGGGTCTAGTCTCCTCTAGCTATCCAACCCACTTTGGGTTCACGCCTTCACTCACTATAAAACCCACTCTGGGTTCAGGCCTCCATTAACTATCCAACCCCCACTGGGCTTTAGGCCTGCATTCACAACTGGGAGAACAACACAACAAAAGATCTGACCCACAGTCAGTCTAAGCTCCCACGTATTAGCCCACTGTCAGCGACTTGTTCGCTGCAGATTCTCAGGACTCCCCTACCTTCGCACCGCACGAAATAACAAGTCGTGACATTTGCGAAAGGAATGCAATTTATTTAGAGCCGACATTTGAATGGCTCTGCGAGCGTTATACTTCATCATCATTATACAACATGAATGAAATGAAGTGGTGAGAAATGATGCTCGAAATCACAATCTACATGAATAGCCTAATGTTTGCCTATTGCCTAGAAACTATAGCATTTCTTAAGGATACGTCTGCTCTCTACCGTCTCCAGTCGTGGTCTGTCCGCACGCTATACATTGCGTGGACAAGCACGGACACTGTCCTCTCCGTGCAGTAGCTATTATTGCGTGCATGGTCTCGCAAGCACGCTGGCTTGTGAGCTCGAGTAACCGGGCACTTCACGGTTACTCGCAAAGACAAGCTTGCCAATAGCTTGGGGAAAGCCCTCGCTCAGTTGTACGCATTAGCCCCTGGTCTGACACAAATGTGTCTCCTTGTAAGGCTATTAATAGTGCTTGGTGTCTCTCCTGTCTGGTGTCTCCCTACTAGACTAGTGTTAACTCCTATCGCCTCTGTAAGGCCTTATTGGACATCTTGACAGGGTCCCCTCCTCTCTGTGAAGTGTTACTTCCCTTTCGCTCATGTTTGTAACACTTATGGTCACAAAGAAAAATTGGTTGCTCCAATTTTGTCAGATATCCAATAAGTTATAATTTTCTAGTTTGGGGATAGAACAACTCTCTTCTTCGTTTACTCACACTGCTTTATCTTTTCACTTGGCTAATTAAGTAGCCCATGTATCAGTATAGTTGGCTTTATAGATATCTTTGGGAATTGTTTTGGACCGGAACCATTGTCTTCTGACTCATGTCCTGGCTTCCTTCGTTAGACCCTATGTCTTTTGACTTTCACCTATTGACTTTTGTCTTGACCTGTCCTCAAATTGCCCGAAATGACAACACACATACAAGTTGACTCTATTCTGAGTACAACACATGAGCACAAAGTGTTCATGTTCCCCTTAATATCCCCTCCAACTCTTATACATATAGTTCTACTTTTCACCTTCCCGCTTCCGCTTGTGAAAAGTTATATTCACTGTTACCTAAAGGTTTCTACGAAGTTATTGTGTCCCCTGAATTTAGAGTTATTGTTCTTTGAACTGAATAGTGTGTGCATCGTTTATATGTTTGTTTTCCTGTTTGTTTGCGTGTTTTCTAATAAACTACAATGTACTTAACTCTCTAACATGTGTATGCGTTAGTGTACTAAATGTGTGTGTTCCTTCGAGCGCCGTAAATCGGTTTATTGTGGTTACAAACGTTCGTTACTCTTATTTGTGACCACAACTCCGCTTTCTGAAGCTCAAAGTAAGTTCTCTATATACTCTATCAAAGTATGGCAGTAACACATATAAAAACTCGACAACACATTGCTACACAGATGACACAGACAAGTCAAAATAAGATATTTACAGCGGTGGAAAAATTTTCCGCTGTCTTTCTCTCTCGCTCTCTTTCTTTCAATGTTTACTAATTTTCGCATTCTCTCCTCGCATTTATTCTTCTTGCATACATCTTTCATTCACTTTCATACCTTTCTTTCACTCAAACAGTCTCTCGTCATTAAAATATGTTTCATAGCATCAAATACATGAATATTATATATATACAATAAACGATTGGCTGAATTATAACAGCAATCATGCCAAATGACTGTGCGTTTTGTTTGCACGTGTAATGTCTATACATCATATACAAACTTATGAGGATGGTTTGTTACCAATCCTGTAATAGTAACTTACATAATTTTGGTGTGCTGACCTAAATTACCCTCAAGGGAAATAATCTAATAAATACTTTCATTTAAGTGAATTGGGTTAATTACCTTAAAGTGTTCTTTGTGAAAAAGATGATATTAATTCCTAAATGGTTGGGTTAGTTTGGAAATGATATTTTGGATAAATGAATTTATAAATGATTATGATTATATGGTAATAAACTAATATAATATCTAATAATCGTATTTCTATGATTGGTGTTCTCTTCAATGGGTTATTAACTATATAATGGCGATTTCTAACTACCAAATAATAAAATAAAGTTATATATGCATTTGAACAATTTGCAATTCAATTATTACTAGAAAAATGAAGTTATAGGTACTGTTAATAAAATAATAATATACATATATCACAGTTACATTTCTATATCTAATTACACTAAATCGTCGTCCTCCTTTGCGTTGTGAAGATGGAGCAATACTCTTTGTAGACTATTACATAGTCCATTTCGGCAAAGTCTTCTATGCTCTCCTTCGTGGATAGTGTATAAATATAGTTTCCTACTATGTTATGTAGGTTCATAGCTAACACTGGAATGTTTTTCTAGCTTACGTGTGTCAGCGCATGTTACTTCTGCGTCTGTTCCTTACACTTCTCCTAGCACTGTTACTTTCACACAGGTTACACATTTGGCGATGATAACGCACTTACAATGTTTCATAATTACCACCTACGGCACTGAGTTATGTACTATTACAGTGTCACTGTTTCTGGTGGTTTGTGGTCGATCCCTTCCTGTAAATCAGGTATTTCAATGGATGATGGTCGACTCAAAATGTCTGCAACAGTGTTCAATCTTCCTTTTAAGTGCTGGATGGTAAACGTGTAATTTTGGAGAATCAAAGCCCACCTGTAAATTCTGTTGTTGGTAGGAAGTCCAGACTGCATCACAGACAACGGAGAGTTATCGGACTCGATTACAAACTGTGCTCCTGCCAAAAATCTATGAAATTTCTTGACGCAATAGATCAAACTGAGGCCCTCCAATTCTGATGCTGAGTATTTTGATTCAGCAGGAGTAATCTTGCGACTTACGTACATTACGGGGTGGAACGTCCCGTCGTAGAACTGTCCTAGTATCCCAGATATGGATATGGCACTCGCATCTGTGCGTAAGAAATAAGTGAGTTTTGGGTTAGGCATACGGAGGATAGGTGGAACGCTGAAAAGATGTTTCAACTTTGATAACGCACTAATTAATCCTGCATCTTTTACAGATAACTTAGCCGAAGCTTTTAAGATGTTAGAAAAAACACTGGTTATTTCAGCCAGATTTGGAATGAATTTACTATAGGAGTTTACCAAACCTAGTAAACTTCGGACCTGTTTCTTGGTCGTTGGCATCGTTAAATTCAGAATCTTGGTGACGATTCTGTCATCAGTTTTCAATTGGCCCCTGCAGATGGTATGACCCAGGAAGTCAATTTGTTCCATGCCCAACTCTACTTTGGTTGGCTTGGCTGTGAGCCCACATAATCTCAACTTGTGGAAGACTTGTCGAAGTTTCAGTAGGTGTATTGTCCAGTCTTCCGTATGAAGGCATATGTCATCTATATAAGTTGAAACATTGGTCATCCGTCAGTTTCGTTTCTATCTTTATGCTGTCAATGGTCGCAGTCGTGTTTACCGTAGGAACTGGTAATTCCATCTCGTCTTTGTCTGTTTCGTTCAATACTGTTGTGGTGCTAGCTGTGTGTGCTGTTATCTGGCTAGGTGTGTTTGCGTTGTCACTGTCGTGTGTAGCCCTACCTAGTGAAGTTGTGTTGTGTACGTCTGTCGTCTCATTGCTTGGTGTTGGTGCAATTTGTTCGTCTGTCTGTTGTTCTTGTAGTGAAAAATATGGTTTCAGCATGTTGATATGAAATATCTTTAAGTGTCCTTTTATCGATATTTCATACTCCACATCTGATATTTTACGTTCAACGGTGAAAGGCCCTTGCCAGGATGTTAGTAACATATGTTTATCGGGTAGTAGAATCAGAACCTTCTGGTTTGGTTCAAGGTGAATAGTTTTAGCACCCTTATTTGCATAGTTGTGGTTTCCATTACTCGACACCTGCATTAGGGGTCCAGCAATATCGACCGCTATACTCTCATGTGGTATAGATGCTAGTACTGACCTTTGAACTTCGGCCTTCACATGCTTTCCCCTCCGTACCAGATGTTGACAGACAGTACAAGATCGACAGAAAGATTTTATGTCCGAACAGAATTTCGGCCAGTAAAATTGTGATAGAACTCTGGCTCGCGTTTTATAATAGGCCAAATGTCCAGCAGGCGGTGACTCATGTGCGATTTTCAGCACATTTTGTCGGTATGTTACAGGTAACACCGTCTGCTGAATTTCATGGTTATTATATGTGTAATAACGCATGAGAATTCCGTTAAGTTTTCTAAAGTACCAGGAAGCATTTTTAGACACTTTCTTTCACTCACACAACAAGTTAAAATAAGGTGTGATTGTTTTGTCGGTGCTTTGTGCCTCGATCAAATTTTGTCGAGTAGTGTTGGTATCTGCACCACGTGGTGTTAATAGCTGTAGCATTTCGTTTTGTAAGTCAGTATAGTTTGTTTCTGTATCTGACTTAGTTACAGCGTTGGTCATGTGTGTATCTTTCCAGGCTTTTATGTCGCTCTCTGTACATTCTTTCAATGCATCTAGGCATCCTAAAATAAGATCCGTGCATGGATCTTGAAGGATAGCGCACGTAAATGTGCCGGTAAGGAACGGGGTATTGATATGTGCTTTTGCCAGTGGATATTTCTCAATGGTCCCAGAGAAAGTACGGCATTTGACAAATTCACCCGTATAGTCTTCTGGTCTAGCAAGTTCTCTCCTTAAACCAAGTAGAGTGCTTCCGCTATCAACTAAACATTGGCATGGTTGACCATTTACCAGTGCATCGTAGAACTTAAGTTTACCTCTGGAGGCGCACGCTGCGTTAGCATCTTCATTTGAACAATGTATTATATGCCCACATTTCAATTTACCCTCCGCATGAAACTGATGGCATACTTTACAATTCTTAAAGTCTAAAATATATGTTACTGATGATACACTCTGACATTCATTCGTTGGCAACACATTCACAAGTTCGGGATCAATGTCACTCTCATCGTCTGATGATGTATCGATGAGTGCTGCATTGTTTGCCTTCATTCTCTGTCTCCCAATACATTTATTGCTATAGTGGCCATAACTTGAACAAAAATAACTTTTAACAGCACGTTAAAAGGATGATCTTCTGCTTTCTTATTTCTTTAACACTGCTTCTAAGTGTGACGGATATGTGGGGTTCTTATCACATATCGAGTAAGTCGGATGAAAAAGATTGCAATAATTACATCGAGGTGGTTTCTGATATGGTTTGTCCTTCTTACGGTAATCTTTCTGGTTGTAAGATCTATCAGGAACTTTGTTTGCAAAAGCTGTAATTTCTGTGTCATGTGATGTAGTTTTAAAAATGTCCCGATTAGATGAAAAATAAGCTGACCCCCGTTTCTCTAATTGCTGAATGGACTCAATATCTGACTGTTGTAAGAACTTTGCAAAAGGGGTAGGAACGGTAGAAATCACTTTGTCCATTACCATCAGCTCTTCTAGTTTTTCATAGCTGTTACCTACTTTAGCTGCCCTAGTCCACTTTTTAAATGTGCTCTGCACGTTCGAGATGTAGTCTAAGAAGGTTTCAGTTGCTTTTGGCTTAATCTGTGAAAATTGAATTTGGTACCCAGTAGCGTCTAAAAGAAAATGTTGCATTATCCTATCGTGTATGTACTGATAATTGTTTCTAAGCTCTGTAGGTATGGATTCTATTACTTTCAAAGGCTCCCCACTCAAGTTCCTCATGTAAATCATTGCCCAATCATCTAAAGGTATTTTCTGTGTTTTTAGTTGGAACTCTATGTTTTCAGTCCATGCGCTAATAGAATCCCCTACACTGTATGGTTTGATAAGGCCCTTGTACTTACTAAATTTGTTCTGTTCTTCTTGGCTCTTTTGTTTGCTAGAGGCTATTTGTATGTTAGAATCTACCTCCATTCCCTTCATCTTTAGTTTAGTGGCTTCCTCGATCTCTTTCATTTCTTTTTGATGTTGCCTTTCTAATGCTCTTTCATCTCTGTCGAGAGCAGCTTTTCTTTCTGTTTCTTCTCTCTGTAGAGCAATTTTCCTTTCTGTTTCTTCTTTATATTTTTGATCCGACCACTTTTCTAATTTTTCACCCGTATGGCCCATTACAATGCCCGCCTGGATACATTCATTTAGTGTAGCCATTTTGTGGCGTAATGTTAGTTCAAAATGATAATACAATAATATTCACACAATAGTTTATAATAATGTGTTAGTAAGTGTACATCCTTTACTGAAACAGAAGATGCATGATTAAGTTAGAGCATACCAAAATATTCGGAAAATATACTCATCTAATTCGTTGGAAAGTTCGGTACTTGGGATGTTCCACCGCTGTCTTCCACACTTACAAAATGGTTTGACTTGATAACACAATGGCTGCTTCTGTTTAGTAGAGCATCAAAAATTAGACACAAGCTTAAGTTGTCAATACAAGCTTATATTTCATGCGAATGATGAATCAAAAAATGTGATAGATAGTGATAAATGGTGTTAATGGATGATTAATATGATCGTCTGAATGATTGTTAGATGATATGTGAGATGATTCGTCGTATGACAGTCGATGTCGTCTTCTCTTCACTTTCTGACTATGGCGTATCTTCGATCTAGGCTGCAGTTCGTCGCTAATCTATTTACTGACTTCGTAGAATGGTGACACTGATGGCTCTATCACACGCAATGAAATGTACACGGTGGTTACGGTGGTAATGTTCACTGATGATAATATACATTTCAATTGCTTTTAGTATAATAACACACTTTCAAATTAATATTTATCGAATTTCACACTTTAGCGATTTAATTTGGCTCAATTGTGGTTCACACTCCACAAATTGGTGATCGTATCATTTACCAAAAAAAAAAAATATTTATGTCATGTATAGAAAAAAATTTGCATTACTTTGAAATATATCACATAGTAATGATGTTGAATCGTGCACTGAACTGATGCTGGTTCAGAACTTTCTACTAACAATCGATAGCTGGCGTTGGTTTAGTGGTTTATAACACCACTTGCCTGCTGGCGTTAATTGTTGGTTGAATATTACAACAAATGCCTGCTATGACTGCTCAGAAGCGTTATTTCACTGCTCAATTCGCCTGTTGGCGTTGGTTCACTGTGTTCTGACACCAATTCGGGGTCCTGCCTGTCAGCGACTTGTTCGCTGCAGACTCTCAGGACTCCCCTACTTTCGCACCGCACGAAATAACAAGTCGTGACATTTGCGAAAGGAATGCAATTTATTTAGAGCCGACATTTGAATGGCTCTGCGAGCGTTATACTTCATCATCATTATACAACATGAATGAAATGAAGTGGTGAGAAATGATGCTCGAAATCACAATCTACATGAATAGCCTAATGTTTGCCTATTGCCTAGAAACTATAGCATTTCTTACGGATACGTCTGCTCTCTACCGTCTCCAGTCGTGGTCTGTCCGCACGCTACACATTAAGTGGACAAGCACGGACACTGTCCTCTCCGTGCAGTAGCTATTATTGCGTGCATGGTCTCGCAAGCACGCTGGCTTGTGAGCTCGAGTAACCGGGCACTTCACGGTTACTCGCAAAGACAAGCTTGCCAATAGCTTGGGGAAAGCCCTCGCTCATTAGTACGCATTAGCCCCTGGTCTGACACAAATGTGTCTCCTTGTGAGGCTATTAATAGTGCTTGGTGTCTCTCCTGTCTGGTGTCTCCCTACTAGACTAGTGTTAACTCCTATCGCCTCTGTAAGGCCCTATTGGACATCTTGACACCCACCGATCCGCTCGGCGCCAAACCATCAACTGTCCTCCAGCGACCCGACTCCTCAGTCGGTCCCAGCTTCCACTATCCAGTCAAAGTTTTCCACTGTCTTTTAACCCTGCTATGTAGCCCCCCCCCCCCCCTGGGCTCCCCACAACATTACACCCCAGCCTAAAACTGTCTCTCCTCATCCACCCTGTGGGTCTCCACTCACCCACACCATTATTTTTCATGGCTGGTTGTTTTTCTCGTAGTCTCGCTACTGGGGTCACTCACCTCAATGTCAATGACCCAGGCGTATTTAATTACCCCCATCTTAAAAGAAAACATCGTTTTCAAATGTTGGGAGACTAATCCTTATCAAATATGTGACCCAGACATATTGCCTGGGTAGCCCTAAGTATGACTCCATCTTACTCTAGCTACAACACTGAATAATACATCGAATGCTCATAGTACACTCCCATATTCCCCACACATCAATACCAACAACTTTCCATCTTGTGTACCAATACATGATTAGTATCTCACATAATAATAATAATTAACATATCATAGGAAAATAATATCTGTGTACCTGCAAGTCTACTAACATCCTCAAAAAAGACACAACTATTTGTGTACCGACCCTATATCAGGTGGTTCTTTTCTTGCCTCAAACCTCCACCTATTTCTGTCGATGATATATCTACCTTTTTTGTACCCATTACTCATGGTGCCCATATATTTACAACATCTGTATGCTATCCCTAACCCTGGGTCAGTGATGTCGCGAACACTCTTTTTGTCTGACTCAACTCTCCTATCTGCATATTGCACCGTTACACTGGAGTCTCTGTTTAGTCTGAACTCTTTATTCAATCTTGGCCCATATCCCTGGCAACCTACTCTCTGCTGCATGCGCCTTATACTTATGTGCCCTGTACATGCACTATCCTGAGCTGATCGAGTATCTCGGTCACTACGTGCTACGGGTACTACTCCTTGCCCACATGCAGTTCCGCCATCTGAAAACCTGCGAGTGAGAACATTATTCTTCCTTCCAAAGCACCATCTACCCGTCTTTGATTGCCTATGTCTCACTTTACCACACCCTTGGAAACATTTGTCGAGAGTAGTATCTAGTCTCTGGGATTCCCTACAACTATATTTCAGATCCATTCTCACCTGCTCAGCTGTCCTATCCTTGTCCTCTGTGTTTACTTCAAGTGCCTCTTTTTCTTCAACTATACTCGCTAGTTTAGGTTTTCTATTGGTAACTACCTCGTTACTACTTAAACTATGTTTCTGGTCCCAATAAACTACTTCCTCTTCTGTACAATCTTTAACTCCTGGCACGTTTCCGATGATCAAATCTGCGACTGGTGAGTCTAGAACACACGCTACCACTCTTCCTGTGATATATGGTGTTTTTACTGCTATCACGGCTAATGGGTAGAATTCTACTGTCCCATTAAATGTTATGCATCTAATCTTTTCCCCTGTGTACTCCGAGGGGTTCACTAAACTTTTTTCTAACTCCGATAGACGTACACCCGGAATCTCTAATTGTTAATGCTGGCCTATCATTAACGAAACCATGGTGCATCTTCATTCTTCCACCTGCATGGACTGCTGATCCTGCTTTCACTGTATGACCACACACTAAGACTGGCTGACCGTCTTTTTCAAAAAGAGGTTTGCACCCACTACAATCTTCATTGTTGATAGTCTCAATCACTTGTGCTGCATTAGAATGCTCCGTTTCCCTCATCGCACAATGATAGCTGACATGCCCCTTCTTTCCACATTTGAAACAGATGATCTCCTTCCTTGTGTTACTTGTTGGCTCACTGGATGGTTGTGCATCACACTGTGCTGCCTTGTGTCTTCAGCTCCCACAATTCCAGCATCCGGCATAACTATTTGGACGTCTCTGGAAATTCCTTCTTTTGTATGGGTAACGTCCTACTCTACCACCATTGTTTCCTCGAAAAGCATTGTCTTGAGGTTCTTGTTGTTCATATCTATGTGTTGAATCCACACTTTTCGATCTTGGTCTAATAACTGGATTCTGGTCCTGTTTAGTGTACGCTGCACAGACTATTTCCTCACTCATTAGTCTACCAATAGAACTGTTTGGATGTGCAGTCATGTAGTTTTGCCCTAACTGTGACATTGTGTCTATGTCCTTTGGGTTACGCTCCTCAAAGAAAGCTACTAAGTTTGTATTGCATGATGATAAAACTTTGTCTCTTAACACTAAATCCACTAATTTATTAAAATCTTTTCCTACCTCTGCAAGCTCCATCCATTTGTGAAATGTATTCCTTACTGTGTTAACAAAATCTGTGAAATCTTGATTTGTCTCTTGCCCTAACTGTCTAAACTTTGTTCTATAGCCATGCTCAGTTACTTGGAAATTTGTTAACAAACGTTGACGCAACATAGTGTAGTTGTTTCTTTCTTCCACAGGTAATTTAAACATGGTGTCTAGGGCCTTACCCGTAGAAACTCGCCCAGCCGCATCGCATACTCTCCCTCTGGAATACCTAACACTTTTGCTGATGCTTCGAATCTTCCAAGATAAGATTTAAGATGGTCCCGGTCTGTAAAATATGGCAGTTTTAATCTCTGTGACGACTGCGAAGGTCTTTTGCTTTCTTCACTTTGACCCTTAGATGCAAATTCTAACTTTTTTATAGCAATTTCCGCTTCCATCTTAATCTTCTCTTTCTCAATTTCGATTTTCATATGTGTCTCTCTCTCTCTTCCTGTAGACGCTTGGCTTCCATTTCAGCCTGTCTTTGTTCTCTCTCAGCTAACTTTTCTTCCTGTAGACGCTTGTTTTCCATTTCAGCTAACTTTACTTCCTGTAGGTGTTTTTGTTGTTCCATTTCTAGTTTCAATTGTGTGTCTCTCTCTCTTCCTGTAGACGATTGGCGTCAGCTACCTTTTCTTCCTGTCTCTGTTCTCTTTCAGGTTGTCTTTGGTCTCTTTCAATCTGTTTTTGTTCTTTTGCTTCGGCATACTCCTGTAACTCTTTCCCCTTCAGGCCTAACCTTTCACCTGCTTCAATATATTCCATTAAAGTAGGCATCTTGTACTTGTGGACACGTTGCTGTCTGTCAGTCAACTATAAATGTAAAGACTCTGATGTTAGTCTTTGTGTAACTTCCCTAGGTACACCTCCACTCAGACTGTGCGTCAATTCGTAGTACTAATAATGTCACCCTGTACTCACACATTCACTCTATAATCACTAGGTAGTGAGGGGGGAATATTACCCATACTCCCTCGTATATATCCCAAATAGCTGTAGAAAATTTCTGGAAATATTATTTAACATACATATATATATACATATACAAACGAATGAATGAGAACACTCAGTGATGTCTATAAAACGCTAGACTCACAAGCTGAGTACACACAGACGATGATCACAAAGAAATAACCCACAGTAACATCCAGAAGCTTGTGTGAGACGGACGACCACATGGCGCATAAAATATGTAAACTGACACCGACCACTAGACAGTAGAAATGACGAAAGATCACAATAATAACATATACCCGAATACAACAAATATCATATGTAAATATAACGACAAGAAAGAAAGAGAAAAAAATATATCCTCAAAATATACACAGATGTGACGTCAGACAACACGGCTCTAGATATTGGTTAGGACCCCAATGCCACTGCACGACACGCTAACCTTTTTAGCGTTTTCCTTACAAAAAATATCTTAAGCACCAGAAATACCCACGTTTTGCAAGGCCTATCCTGATTTAGAAAAAGATCGCAAAAAGTGCCTATCCAACAACTACGTGTAATAACATACCCATATATATAAGTACACAAACAATAACGACAGTTAAAACGATGAGAGCAAACAAAATGTCCAGATGGTTGGCCAACAAATATGTGTTTATTAATCCGTCGCCAAAAGTTCATTTTTAATAGTTTCCCCCAATATGCTGGAAATATCTGTGTTAAATTTTCCGAAATGTCTACGACGCTAGATTCCAAAGCGACTTGTTGTTTTGTTGAGTAGTTACTTCATTTCGCGTTGTGATCACCAGTTCCAAATGTCGGAAACGTTGACGGTAATAGTAATTATCCAAAATGTTCTTTCGATATGTTGTTACTTTCCCTGGACGTGGTGACAACACAGTAATAATCCAAGCGTCTTGTCTCAACACAGTCCGTAATGTCTTTGTACCTTGGTTGCGGAGATGGTCCGTAGTTGTATCACTTATGTGATAGATTCATGTTTAAAGACAAAGTTCAACCCAAAAAAATGGCAGCAAATGTCCAGCGCTTTAGCTCTTTATCGTAAGTTCTTTTGACAACTGTATGCAACCATGCTCGCGGAGCTCCCACGTCATCCTTCGTTATCAAAATGTTTGCTGATTACAGAGTAATGATCACAAAGTGATTCACAAAGCCGAACATAAAGTCTGGTTTTCGTTCAAAAACACCTTGTTTATCCAGTTCTCCACCGGAAAATTTTAGTAAATTTCCACCGCATCGGCCTTGACCCCGTAGGCCAACCTCCGTCAGTACCTCAGTGCTCTGTATCACAATAATACACACTTAATCTGTCTGTAAACTGACCGGAAACTTTTTCCGTTATCCACAAAGACACCTGTCCTGCCCCAACACAGCTGTGGTAGGGGTAACTCACTACCCCGGTCTGTCACCCTTCCCGGTGAATCAGCAAATGTCAATTTTCTCTGTTTTACAATTCCTCGTACCTCTCCCTTCCCCGAGAGAGTTCACTGTCCTCAGTACTTTACCTGTACTGTCTATTAGCGCCCCGCGTCGTCTTTTTAACGCTGTCGACAAATCTTGACCAGTCGACCTGCGACCACACAGTGCGTTGCATCGCCACACACACCTGTCAATGTCTATGATTTTCAATCCTGTCTTTATCACCGACAGCGGTATTGGCTCACTGTGCTGACTCGCTCTTGTCGCAAACACTTTTTCTTTGTCCACGGGACTTTTCTGTGCCACTGTTTTCTCAACGCACGCTGACAGTTTTTCCCGATGTGTCGTCTTACACACACACGCACGATATTCTCACCACCTTCTGGATTAATCCTGGTTTTCCGTTAACTGTCTGCTAGCTTGGGTGTTCACTTCGTCTGTCTGTGTTAATTACCTGGCGCACACACACAAAAGAGTTGCTGTTAATCTCTTGAAGCAGTACTGTCTAAATTGATGGAACGTAATCACCAGATAATAATTCCTCTCTAAGCGACGAGTTCACAGATATCTCAGACTGACAACAATGTCTATAATGTTCTTGCTTGGACGAAGCCTCCCAGATAATACAATATATCCCCGTCGTCCTTGACCGGAGAGCCCTCAGATAATATCACGATTTTCTTGATGATAAGTGCGTGATATGGTCGTTGTCTAGGTAACGATGCTCCTGGTGTGTCAATTGAGCTATCTAACTGTCTTACAATATAACTCACCCCCGCAGTGCACATTCACCAGTCATTAAACAAGATTGCGTTGGCGCACATAATCCTTTATTGCAGAAAGAACACGGACAAACGGAACACAACTCTATATCCAGAAACAATATAATCCATAGAATATAAATACCCTCCTCACAACTTAACACGCACACATCACTGTCTTCTCACGGGCTGCTTAATCTCAAATCCACAAGACAGGTAATCCAGCTCCTATCCACAGCTGGATCTCACACATCACAACCCACACACTGGGTCTAGTCTCCGCTAGCTATCCAACCCACTTTGGGTTCAGGCCTCCACTCACTATAAAACCCACTCTGGGTTCAGGCCTCCATTAACTATCCAACCCCACGGGGTTTTAGGCCTGCATTCACAACTGGGAGAACAACACAACAAAAGATCTGACCCACAGTCAGTCTAAGCTCCCACGTATTAGCCCTCCGATCCGCTCGGCGCCAAAACATCAACTGTCCTCCAGCGACCCGACTCCTCAGTCGGTCCCAGCTTCCACTATCCAGTCAAAGTTTTCCACTGGCTTTTAACCCTGCTGTGTAGCCCCTCCCTGGGCTCCCCACAACATTACACCCCAGTCTAAAACTGTCTCTCGCCCCATCCACCCTGGGGGTCTCCACTCACCCTCACCATTATTTTTCATGGCTGGTTGTTTTTCTCGTAGTCTCGCTACTGGGGTCACTCACCTCAATGTCAATGACCCAGGCATATGTCATCTACCATAAGCCAGATGTCCTGCCTTTGGTAAAAATTCAAACGGACAAATATTATAATGTAAATGTCCAATTACTGTGCTTTAAAATTAGGGGAGATACCACGAAACAAGCAAAGAACACTATTGTCCTCATCATCATCATCAGGTGCCCTGCCAGCTGGCGTAGGCGTTCATATCTCTCCACAGATCTCGGTATTTAATATTCTTGATCAACTCTGCTGATGATATTCCCCATGTCACCGTCTCAGTCCATCCAGCATCATTTCTCTTGGTCTGCCACTGCCTCTCTTCCCATTTATCTTTCCAGTTGTTACGATGTTCTCTAATTCCTTTCTTTGCATCACATGACCACAGAAAGTCGTTTGTCTCTTTATTATTTTTTGTACGAGGGAAAGTCAATAAGTAAGTCACAAATGGCTGTAGAAAAATAGCTAAGTGTGATAACAACTTGAAACCAGTTTATTTTTATACATACATTGTCCCTTTATTTCGCAACATAATTTCCACCAACATTTATGCACTTATCCCATCGTTTTATCAGTCCTCCCAAACCAGCAGCATAGAACCGCGTGCTCTGTTTTCTACACCGCGTTTTCACTTCACATCTTCGACGTCATTCGCGAAATGTCTCCCGCGAAGGTGGGGTTTTCAGTGGACAAAAACAGGTGGAAATCACTAGGGGCTAAGTCGGGGCTGTAAGGTGGATGTTCCAGAACTTCTCACCTTAGTTCGTTAATTTTCTCTTGAGGTAGTCGAACCGTATGTGGTCTGACATTGTCATGAAGAAGCAACACTTCTCTAGTCAGCAGTCCTGGACGTTTTCTTCGAATTACATCATGAAGCATCGATAGAACTTCACAGCACCCTATTGCAGACGTTACAGAGTCAATCGTTACTCGTCTGTCACCTCTAATCATCTCCTCCACCCGCTGCACGGATGCTTCTGTTGCAATCTCAACAGGACGACCAGATCGGATTACATCAACAATTTTAGAGCGTTCTTGAGAAAATTTTTCTACCCAGTTATGCACCTCTTTACGGGACAAATATTTGTCAGCATAAACAGGAAGCATTTCCTTATGAATGTCCTTTGCAGGCAGTTCTTTTGCCCACAAAAAAACGCACAACAGCACGTTTGGTTCTTTGGTTGTACACTCCGTAAGTACAGTCGCCATTTTGTTTATGCGCGGCGCATGCGCATGAAACACATAGCGCCACCTGACGAACGGGAATATAAAGTTTGATGTTGCTGTCACCTTATGACACCTGTAGAAAACACCAACTACATTTACCTGCCATCCCACAGAACTGTGTGACTTACTTATTGGCTCGCCCTCGTATATACTGTTCTGGTTTCATTAGCATTTTTCAGGCAAGCGGTGTTAGTTAGCAGTCGTTGTTAATCCAAGGAATTCGCAACATTCGTCTCAGGAACCACATATCTGTTGCTTCCAAGTTCTTCCTAACCATGACCGTAGTATGGCGATATATCATTCTTCTATTCAAACGGGAGGTCACATTTGGCGATATACTATCCTTCGTCACTGAATCATTTAAAGTCCCCGGTAAGACACGGGGGTACCTGCATATACCCCCGCGTGTCCCACGTGTTGATATAAGCATGGCCAGCCAGCAGAAGTCATCTATCAGACACTGATGTCAACTACACACTGTCACCATTGTGCTTCGCAGCTGTTATATCCTTATAATGACTCGCACAGCTGTGGCCCGTGTGTGTCTTAGTGTGAAATTATGTTTAGTGACTTGAGTGTGCTGTGTTAGGTCGCCAGACTGTCTGTCTGTCTATCTGCCTTTCTGTCTGTCTGTCTATCTGCCTGCCTTCCTGCCTGCCTTCATACCTACCCACTTGTCTGTCTGTCTGTCTGTCTGTGTGTGTGTCTGTCTGTCTGTCTGTCTGTCTGTCTGTCTGTCTGTGTTTATTTGTTTGTTCATGTATCTGTTTTAATGAGAGAATGTAACTTAAAATTTTTAAAAAAACAGTAAGAAAGAAAGAAAGAAAAAAAGAAAGAAAGAAAGAAAGAAAGAAAGAAAGAAAGAAAGAAAGAAAAAGAGACACATAAAAGCACAAACACATAGATTTAAGTTAGAAACAAATTTCCTTCCCCTCCCCCCTCCCCAAAAAAAAATGATTAACACCTCCGGCATAGACGCACAAATACAGACTGGCATAAAATATCATTTCAGTGAATTTTGAGAGTAATGAAGCTGATCAATACAGAGAGGTGAAGTTGATCAATTCAACGAGGTGAAGTTGATCAACATAACTAGGTGAAGTTGATCAACAAATCGAGGTGAAGTTGATCAACAAATCGAGGTGAAGTTGATCAAGAAATCGAGGTGAAGTTGATCAATACAGCGAGGTGAAGTTGATCAATACAGCGAGGTGAAGTTGATCAACACAGCGAGGTGAAGTTGATCAATACAGCGAGGTGAAGTTGATCAACATAGTGAGGTGAAGTTGATCAATACAGCGAGATGAAGTTGATCAACACAGTGAGGTGAAGTTGATCAACATAGTGAGGTGAAGTTGATCAACACAGTGAGGTGAAGTCGATCAATACAGCGAGGTGAAGTTGATCAATACAGCGAGGTGAAGTTGATCAATACAGCGAGATGAAGTTGATCAATACAGCGAGGTGAAGTTGATCAATATAGTTAGGTGAAGTTGATCAACATAGTGAGGTGAAGTTGATCAACATAGTGAGGTGAAGTTGATCAACATAGTAAGGTGAAGTTGATCAACATAGTGAGGTGAAGTTGATCAACATAGTGAGGTGAAGTTGATCAACATATTGAGGTGAAGTTGATCAACACAGTGAGGTGAAGTCGATCAATGCAGCGAGGTGAAGTTGATCAACATAGTGAGGTGAAGTTGATCAACATAGTGAGGTGAAGTTGATCAACACAGTGAGGTGAAGTCGATCAATACAGCGAGGTGAAGTTGATCAATACAGCGAGATGAAGTTGATCAATACAGCGAGGTAAAGTTGATCAAAACAGCGAGGTGAAGTTGATCAACATAGCGAGGTGAAGTTGATCAACATAGCGAGGTGAAGTTGATGAACACAGCGAGGTGAAGTTGATCAACATAGCGAGGTGAAGTTGATCAACATAGTGAGGTAGGCAGTTATCCAAGATAATAACACATGTCCCATAATCTTTTCTGGCGTTAGTCAGTTATTATGCCTATGTAAATGTAAATTAATCAATTAAGTACCGTCTCCACAATAAAGGTTTGGCTGCAAGGGATCTCCAACACTGTCTGTCTCTCGCCTTCACTATACATTATGTCAGACAACTGTTCGTCCACCTCTTGATGTTATCTCCACACTTGTATCATTGTCTAGCTCTTGCTAGCTTACCTTTAACCTTACCCTCCAGTATGGGTTTTGATAAGAGTGTTAGGTCGTTTAACGTGGCCGAAATATTTCCTTTGCCTCGTTTTTATTTCTTTCATCAACTCTCTTTTCATTCCGTTTTATTAGAACCTCTGTATTTGATTGTTTTTTGTTATACGACATATACTTCAGTATATCCACATCTCCAGGGCCTCTATTCGACTTTCTGATTGCTTGTTCATTGTCCAGGCTTCCACGCTATATAGTAGTGTTGAAGATACATAATATTTGACAATTATAATTTTCGTGAATCTCTCCAGATGTAAATAGTAATGTCAAGGTGTTGAAAACGTTTTCGGCAATTTCTATTCTTTTCCTTTTTTAAGTAAATGTCGCAGAGGCGCTATTGGGGTTTGGGGAAACAAACAAATAAAGAAAGAAAGAAAAAAAAAAGGGGGGGGGGGGTGTGTGTCCATCTTGGGTCAAATAATTTTACTATACTTAGTAAATCTGAAAGTACTTTTACAGTCTCAATCATTAACTCTTTGTATTCCCTGTGCTACTCGGGGTGGCTCAAACTTGTCACACATTTACCACTCAATAGGGAGTGACTCTAGCAATTGAGACTTCACAAGTCGACAATTCTGGGGGTGTCTGTAAGTCAAAGGATCTTTTCATACGACATAAGGCGCTGGGCATATGGTACTAGGCCTAAAATTGTACAGGCCAATCAGCACACCGTGGGTACTGTAGTCAGTATCAGACTGGTCGCCTTTACTGCCCAAGACGTTTCCTGGTACATACTTTAGGCTCAGTCAACCGGGGGACCAATCCATTTATATTATTCAAATTTGCACCCATGCGGATTGAATCCTTGAGCACCATGCCGGCATGCGAGCGTCTGTCTGTCTGTCTGTCTGTCTGTCTGTCTGTCTGTCTGTCTGTCTGTCTGTCTGTTGGTCTATTTATTATCTTTCCTCTACCTGTCTATCAGTATCTGCAGCAGCAGCAGCAGCAGCAGTAATAGTAGTAGTAGTAGTAGTAGTAGTAGTAGTAGTAGTAGTAGTAGTAGTAGTAGTAGTAGTAGTAGTAGTAGTAGTAGTATTAGTAGTAGTAGTAGTAGTAGTTGTGGAAGCAGTAACAGTAGTAGTAGTAGTAGTAGTAGTAGTAGTAGTAGTAGTAGTAGTAGTAGTAGTTGTGGAAGCAGTAACAGTAGTAGTAGTAGTAAAAGCAGGTGTAGTAGTAGTAGCAACAGCAGTAGCAGTAGTAGTAGTAGTAGTAGTAGTAGTAGTAGTAGTAGTAGTAGTAGTAGTAGTAGTAATAGTAGTAGTAGTAATAGTAGTAGTAGTAGTAGTAGTAGTAGTAGTAGTAGTAGTAGTAGTAGTAGTAGTAGTAGTACTAGTAGTAGTAGCAGCAGCAGCAGTAGTAGTAGTAGTAGTAGTAGTAGTAGTAGTAGTAGTAGTAGTAGCAGCAGCAGCAGCAGCAGCAGCAG